>CAMZMU010000084.1:8574594-9142522 GCA_947311845.1 Poa pratensis
GGTTAGCAACTTTATCCTTTTCGTCTGTAATTGATACAGAAATATTGCACGTGTCGATGTACGGTGGTCATTTCACTATTCAAGATGTTATTGTAATGGTATTTGATAAACTTAATTATATATATGATGCAGATGGATGCACGGATGCGATGGATGTACGGCGAACGACGCAGTTCCGAGTTTATTGCAGGCCTGCATAAATTTCTCGATGTGGCTGAGGCAAACAAAGTGAATAATTTTATGCCTTGTCCATGTGAGAAGTGTCGGAACGTCAGGGAGTACTCTGACCCGAGAACCATTCAAGACCACGTGATTCGGAAAGGTTTCATGCCCAGCTATAATTGTTGGACCAAGCACGGAGAAAGAGGGGTTACGATGGAAGACAATGAAGAAGAGGAGGATGATGACAACTATCCTATGTTCCCTGAGGAATGCGGTGATACTGTTATGGAAGACGTTGAAGAAGAAAGAGGTGAACATCGGGCATCAGATGAGCCCGCTGATGGTCTTGGTGGGGTCATTTCTGATGCAAAGCGAGAATGCGATACAGAAAAGGAGAAGCTAAAGTTGGAGGCCATGCTTGAGGATCACAAAAAGTTGCTGTACCCAAACTGCGAAGATGGCAGCACAAAGCTCGGTACCACACTGGAACTGCTGAAATGGAAGGCAGAGACTGGTTGTTCTGACAAGGGATTTGAGAAGTTACTGAAAATAATGAAGCCGAAGCTTCCAAAGGATAACGAATTGCCCGAGACTACATACGAAGCAAAGAAGGCTATCTGCCCTCTAGGATTAGATGTGCAGAAGATACATGCATGCATTAATGACTGCATCCTGTACCGCGGTGAGTACGAGAACATGGATAAATGCCCGGTATGCAATGCACTGCGGTACAAGATAAGACAAGATGACCCTGGTGATGTTGAGGGCGATGACGAGCCCCCCCGGAAGAGGGTTCCTGCTAAGGTGATGTGGTATGCTCCTATAATACCACGGTTGAAACGTCTGTTCAGAAACAAAGAGCATGCCAGGTTGTTGCGATGGCACAAAGAAGAGCGTAAGAAAGACGGGAAGTTGAGACACCCCGCCGATGGGTCCCAGTGGAGAAAAATCGACAGAGAGTTCCCGACATTTTCAGATGACGCAAGGAACTTAAGATTTGGTCTAAGTACAGATGGCTTTAATCCTTTTGGGGAGCAGAGCTCCAGTCATAGCACTTGGCCCGTGACTCTATGTATCTACAACCTTCCTCCTTGGTTGTGCATGAAGCGGAAGTTCATTATGATGCCAGTGCTCATCCAAGGCCCGAAGCAACCCGGCAACGACATTGATGTGTACCTAAGGCCATTAGTTGATGAACTTTTGCAGTTGTGGTCCGAACCAGGTGTACGTGTGTGGGATGAGCACAAACAACAGGAATTTGACCTACGAGCGTTGCTGTTCGTAACCATCAATGATTGGCCTGCTCTTAGTAACATTTCAGGACAGTCAAACAAGGGATACAATGCATGCACGCACTGTTTAGATAAGACTGAAAGTATACATTTGGGAAACAAGAATGTGTACCTGGGGCATCGTCGATTTCTTCCGAACAGTCATGCCGTAAGAAAGCCCGGCAAGCATTTCAACGGTGAGGCAGATCGCCGGAAGAAGCCTAACCTCCCTGATGGTGATGTTATATATGACATGGTCAAGGATTTAGAAGTAATCTTTGGAAAGGGTCCTGGCAGTCTATCTGTTCCGAATGACGCTGACAACCACGTACCCATATGGAAGAAGTGCTCTATATTCTGGGAGCTACCCTATTGGAAAGTCCTAGAGGTCCGGTCTTCAATCGACGTGATGCACGTGACGAAGAATCTTTGCGTGAACCTGCTAGGCTTCCTGGGCGTGTATGGGAAGACAAAAGATACACCGGAAGCACGGGCAGACCAGCAACGTATGAAAGACCCATACAACAAGCAGACGGATAAAGGGCGTCAATACTTAAGCAGCTACGCTCTTACCAAAGCAGAGAAGGAAATCTTTTTTGAATGCCTGAGCAGTATCAAGGTCCCGGCTGGCTTCTCGTCAAATATAAAGGGAATAATAAATATGGCAGAGAAAAAATTCCAGAACCTGAAGTCTCATGATTGCCACGTGATTATGACGCAGTTGCTTCCGGTTGCATTGAGGGGGCTTCTACCGGAAAATGTTCGAGTACCCATTGTGAAGCTATGTGCATTCCTCAATGCAATATCTCAGAAGGTCATCGATCCAGTAACTCTACCAAGTTTACAGAAGGCTGTGGTCCAATGTCTTGTCAGCTTCGAGTTGGTGTTCCCCCCATCATTCTTCAATATTATGACGCATCTCCTGGTTCACCTAGTCGACGAGATTGCCATTCTCGGTCCTGTATTTCTACACAATATGTTCCCCTTCGAGAGGTTCATGGGAGTCTTGAAGAAATATGTTCATAACCGTGCTAGGCCAGAAGGAAGCATCTCAAGGGGCTATGGAACAGAAGAGGTCATTGAGTTCTGTGTTGACTTTATTCCTGACCTTAAGCCGATTGGTGTTCCTGAATCGCGGCATGAGGGGAGACTGAGTGGAAAAGGCACGCTAGGAAAGAAAGCACTGATATGTAGGGACGGGCATTCTTTAACTCAAGCACACTACACAGTTCTACAAAGTTCCACCTTCGTGGCTCCGTATATCGAGGAACACAAGAATTATGTACGCTCCAAGAACCCGGGGAAGGATGACTCCTGGATTAAAGAAAAACACATGGAGACCTTCGGCAGTTGGTTGCGATTACAGCTCATGAATGACACCACTGTCGGAGATCAGCTCTACTTGTTGGCCGCGTCACCATCTTCGACTGTATTGAATTTCCAAGGGTACGAGATAAATGGGAATACATTTTACACGATCGCCCAAGATAAAAAGAGCACCAACCAGAACAGTGGTGTCCGCTTTGATGCAACAAACGACGATGGGCAAAAGGACACATACTATGGTCGCATAGAGGAGATATGGGAACTTGACTATGGACCTACTTTTAAGGTCCCTTTGTTTCGGTGCAGTTGGGTCAACATGAATGGAGAAGGGATAAAGGTAGACCAGCTGTACGGGATGACAACAGTGGATCTCAAGAATCTTGGTTGTTACAAGAACGAACCATTCGTCCTAGCCAATGATGTGGCTCAGGTTTTCTATGTGAAGGACATGTCCTCCAGACCGAAAAAAAGAAAAAACAAGCAAACGAATACATCAGACGATGAGCCAAAGCGTCACGTAGTTCTTTCAGGGAAAAGAAACATCGTGGGAGTCGAGGACAAGACAGACATGTCAGCAGATTATGATAAGTTTGATGAAATTCCGCCCTTCACAGTGAGAACTGACCCAAGCATCCCGTTAAATAATGAAGATGCTCCATGGTTACGGCTGAAGCGATCATAGGCCAGGGACATACGCGAAGAAGGGTTCATGGCTTTTATGTAAATCAATGTAATGTATTAAACCTTTATGTGATGTGTAGTAATGTATTAAACCTTTATGTGGTGAAAACCATAATACACGAAATGGGAGTTTCCATCTAGAAGAAATGGGTTATATCACATGTGAGTTTTCTTTTTTGTTTTCTGTTAATTAATTGCATGACGACCGGTGAAACACGCGTGGTAGGTGGTTGTCGGCTCCCACACCTCCCGTGGGAACCTCTCAAACCTCAGCTTCGACCGTCCAAACACAGTTCCCCCTGCATACAGCCCGACGGTGGCTCGTGAGTTTGAGCGCCACTTCGATCCAAGCAGCGGTAAGACGTCTCTGATGATCTACAACCGTCCGGCAAGACGTCTCTGATGATCTGCAACCGTTTGGAACGGTCGCAGGTCATCAGAGACGTCTTGCCACTGGTTGCCCAAAGATGCCTCTCCGAGTGACGCTGGAATGTTTTGTGTTTGAGCGCCACTTCGATCCAAGCAGCGGCAAGACGTCTCTGATGATCTACAACCGTCCGGCAACACATCTCTGATGATCTGCAACCGTTTGGAACGGTCGCAGGTCATCAGAGACGTCTTGCCGCTGGTTGCCCAAAGATGCCTCTCCGAGTGACGCTGGAATGTTTTGTGTGAGTGAGTAACCTGTCTGAGGAGGGCGGCTATATATAGGGTACGTGTGCTTCTTTAGTCCCGGTTGGTAACACCAACCGGGTCATGTGGCTCACGAAGTGGTCGTGATACTGCTGATCCAACAGCTCACAATCCCTCAAAAGAAACACACCCCTGATCCAACGTCTCACAAGCGCTTGAAAGAAACACACGATCCGTGTGCTTCTTTAGTCCCGGTTGGTAACACCAACCGGGTCATGTGGCTCACGAAGTGGTCGTGATACTGCTGATCCAACAGCTCACAATCCCTCAAAAGAAACACACCCCTGATCCAACGGCTCACAAGCGCTTGAAAGAAACACACGATCCGTGTGCTTCTTTAGTCCCGGTTGGTAACACCAACCGGGACTAAAGACGGGCTTTGCGGTCACGACACGTGTCCTCCCCCAGCGCTTCCCTGGGCACGTGTCCTCCCCCAGCGCTGCCCTGGAGGTCTTTATATATTGTCGCCGACGGGGTAAACCCTAATCCACCATTCCTAGCCACGAACGCATCGTCTCCACGAGATGGATCCGCCACGCCCGCCGCAGCGCCTTCTGGACGAGGTCGAGCGTGCTCGGCAGAGCGCGCTTGGGCGCAACCGCGGGAGTCTATCCCGCCGTATGCCCACGAGCCCGGCGTGGAGAGGAATGCCCAGCTACCGGCCTCCTGCTCCACCAGGTGCCGCCGCACCTCCACCTGGCGCCGCTGCACCTCCACCAGGCGCCGCCGCTCCTCCCGCGGAGGAGGAGGAGGACGACGACTTCGACTGGAGCGACGACGGGGAAGAAGGTTGTGGGTTGCAGATACAGGAGGCCATGGAAGCCTCCTTCCAGTCTGTCCGCGACTACCCTGTCCAGCGAGCCAAGACTTCCTACCAGCTCAAGGCGAAGGAGGCTTCCGATCTGGATTGGGCGCTGAAAGACTCATCCTCCATGGATCTTGCCCTCCGCCGCAAACGTGCGCGCGAGAACCGGGCGGCCGCCCACGGGGCTGGCTCCTCCCGCCGTTCCCCCTAATCCTACGGCCTTCGAGCCAGCAAGTCCGTTTATGTAGAATAATGTTGGTGATGTTGGATCAGGGGTGTGTTTCTTTCAAGCGCTTGTGAGACGTTGTATCATGTGTAATAATGTATTAAACCTTTTATGTAATGCATTAAGATAAATGAATTAATAATTTTTATCTGCTTTCTTCTGCATTTTACAACACCAAACATTCATCTTACAAATATAGGTTTACTGAAATTGTTCTGCATTTACTTCTGCTTACGGATTATTTGTCGAATTTCGACTTACGGATTTAAAGATATGAATTTATCCATATTAAATTGAAAATGACAATAATAATGTAAAATTGATTTTGGATTATTTATACAAATTCAAACACTTTTCACGTTGAAAGTTTTGTCAATTCAAAATATGCAATAAAGTTAATATATTTTTAATTGAAAATGGCAAAATGGTTAATAGTTTGTATAGTTAGAATAATTATTTCAGAAAACAGAAAATGGTTTTGGATTATTTATTCAAATTTAAACACTTTTCATGTTGAAAGTCTTTTCAGATTCAAAACCATTTGAAATTCATATTCAAACACCTAAATAAGAAAAAAAAAGGCGGGAACAACATTTCAGAACTGAAAAGTTCGAAATAATTTTGAAAAAGGACTCTTTGGTCCCGGTTGCTGGCAAGAACCGGGACCAAAGAGTCCATGGGCGCGCCACTGGATCTGGCATTAAATGACCCACTCTTTGGTCCCGGTTGCTGGCAAGAACCGGGACCAAAGAGGCATTGGTCCCGGTTCTTGCCAGCAACCGGGACCAAAGACCCCTGCTACTTAACTGCTCGCGCTCTTTCTTCTTCCCCATTCACGCAAATCGACTAAGGACCGGAGGCGCGACGCAGAGCGAAACGACGCCGGCAGGCTGCCCGACGCCCGCGCCGCCCCACGCCGCGCCCCGCCGTCGCCGTCGACGTCCGCGGCGCCCTCGACGCCCGCGCCACGCCCTCGACGCTCCCTCGACGCCGGCGCCCTCGACGCCCGCGCCGCCCGCACGCCGGCCGCCCGTGCCGCGCCCTCGACGCCCGTGCCGCCCGCACGGACGGCCTCCTCCCCGCACACCTCGCCCGCGCCTCCACGCCGCCGCCTCGCAGCGCCGCCCGCACCGCCTCTCGCACCTCCTCCCCGCACGCCCCCGCACCGCCGCCTCTCGCGGTGAGTTAGTAATTTTAGGAATTTGTATAGGAAATTTGTATAGGAAATTTTAGTATAGGAAAATGTATAGGATTTTTAGGAATTTGTTTAGGAAATTTGTATAGGAAATTTTAGTATAGGAAAATGTATAGGAAAATGAGTTAGGAATTTTAGGAATTTGTTTAGGAATTTGTATAGGATTTTTAGTGTTAGGAATTTTGTATAGGAAAATGTATATTCTTTTAGTATAGTAAATAGGATTTCTTTTTGTATAGGAAATTTTAGGAATTTGTATAGTACTTTAGTATAGCAAATAGGATTTTTAGTGTTAGGATTTTTAGTGTTTAGGAATTTGTAGCATTGTAGATTAAAATGATTAATATGTTTAGAAATTTGTTAGATATAGAAATTATTAGGTTATAGAAATTGTTAGGTTATAGAAATTGCTAGGTTAGTTGTAGATGGTTTTTTGTTAGCCATTTGTTAGTGTTAGTTGCTAGGTTAGTTGCTAGGTTTTAGCTATTTTTTGTTAGCCATTTTCTGTTAGCCATTTGCTAGAATTAGTTTTGTTAGTGTTAGTTTTAGTTTTGCTATATATTGATGTTAATTTTAGTACATTGTTCTTAATTTGCAGAAACTATGGAACGAGACGAAGATCAGGAAAATATCCTCCAGGATATAATCCGCGGGCCGGAAGATATTGTCGATGTCACCACGGAGTTTTTGAACAACTCCGGTGAGGGAGATGAGTCTCTCAACCGAAGAGACGGCTCCGGTGAGGTAGAACCCGACGGCCGGGGTGAGGGAGAAGTCAGCGAGGGAGAAGCCGACGAGGGAGAAGCCGAAGGCTCCGGTGGAACATTAAATGTTGCAAACTCCGGCGAGGTGCATATACATATATTAATGAAGCCGAAGATTGTATTAATTAAGCCTCTGCTGTCTATATACATATATTAACGCTCTTTCTTCTTTTAGCCCTCCGGATCGAGCAAATCTTCTGTAAGGACAAAACGAGGCCCAGCCAAAAAGTTGGGCGACCAAGAAAGGTACACGATCGAAAGAGTCGCTGAAGACGGCACACCGACTGCTCCCCCTGGTGTTAAAAATAAAATGGTAAAGCAATGCGGAGTTCTTGTTAGGGACTTCATCCCGATCACCGTTCGAGAATGGCATCGGCCAAAGGAGAAAGGACAGCTATATGTCAGCGATGAGGGCAAAGAAAGACTTTGGAGAAAGCTCATGGTTAATTTCACCCTGCCGGCGCCAGAGGTGGATTCAGATGAGGAGGATCCAGATGAGGCAGAAAAGATTGCCCGGAAAATCATGGAGCAAAAAGTCAAGGACTGGGCACTTAAGAAGATGGCCGAGCTATTCAAGAACTGGAAGAAAAGATTGAACAAACTGTTTGTCAAGAAAAATAAGACTCCAGACTTCGATAAAGGGTATGAGAAGATAAAGGACTACTGGGAAGAATTTGTGGCGTACAAGAAATCAGAGGAAGCTCTGGAAAAGTCTGCAAAAAATGCGGCAAATGCTGCTCTAAAGATGTACCACCATACTATGGGGCCTGGTGGCTACGCTGGTAGCATGCCTAAGTGGGAGAAACTTGAGGCGGACCTGCTGGCTAATGGGATCACTCCAGAGCCACTCAAGTGGATCGAACGGGCAAGAAATTGGTTTTACGGGCATGGGGGCACGTTGGACGCAGAAGGGAAGTGCATATATAACAGAAGACACAAAGATAATCCCCTACTACCCATCCAAGAAATTAGAAATGCAGTAAAGGATGTTGAAGAGGGACGGTTCATTCCCGATAGAGAGGATGACGAGCTCACACGCGCCCTTGGGAATAAGGAACACGACGGACGGTTACGAGGCGTACCTGGCTCCAAGCCCAAGACAATTGCGATTCCCGAGCACAGGAAGAAATTTCCTGATAGAAGCCATCAGAGGAGAAAGGAAAGGGAGGCAATGGAAGCACGCGCTGCTGCAGACCGGCTGCTAATATAGAAGAGAATTAAAGCTGCAGAAGGAACAAATTGCCGTGCTTAGCCAGCAAGGTACTAGCGGCCAATCTCAACGGCACATGGTAGAAGCTGCATGCGATGGTACCGGTGGCCCATCGAATCGGAAAAGCAGCGTGGCTTCCACGGAGCTCCAGGATGGTAATGATGATGCAGTGGCTCCACTTCGTCGCTACCCAGTGGATGATATCACGGAGAGCACACCTTGTGAGATGCATGTGAAAGTTTTTAACTTAACCGTGAAGGTGGCGGTCGGCTATGTCGTACCAATTGGACCTAATCCAACTTACCATTTCTCTCCGGTTCCAAATGGCTACGCTGTTGTCGCGGTGGATGAAGTGATGAAAGATTATGAGGAGCTGAAGCTGCAACACCCTGCAGGTGAAGATGGGGAGGTGCTTGAACTTGGAGAAGCCAAGAAAGCGACCATTCTATGGCCAAAGGAATTCATCGTGCTTCCGAACTGGCAGCCAAGGCCATCGACTCCTCACCAGTCTCCAGCGCAACAGTCCTCTTCACCGCCTCAGCATTCTCCAGCGCAACAGTCCTCTTCACCGCCTCACCAGTCTCCAGCGCAGCCGTCTCCGCCGCCGCGTCAGCCGTTTCCGCCCACCGCTCGTACTATGAGGGGTAAGCGATCACCGAAACGTAAAAGGTCGCCCCTCCCAACAGTACCTCATAAGAATCTTCCCATTAGACCTTATGACAGGACTGTAGCGGAAAACGCCGCGGAGGTGGCTGCCTACAATAAGGCTTTTTTTGCACCAAAAAAGCCCGAGCAGAAGCCGGTATACGATGAAAAATCCAAAAAGTGGAGAAAGTCCTTCCTTGAGCAGCCATCCCAGATATCGATGAATCTGCCATCTGACTATGGTCGTGAACTTACTAAGCTAGCACGTGCCCAGTCTGAGCAGAACAAGGGAAGAAGTGCAAAAAGCGGGAAACAAATTGCCCAGCTCGGACAGCAGAAAAATCAATCGGTCCCCCCGCTCATAGTGTGTTCCGATGTCGACAAGGACTTCAGAGTCGCTATGGATAAGGACCTGGAATTATTGGACCCCAGAGCCATAGCTGCTGCTAAAGAACTTGGTGTCACTGTATCTCAGGCCAAGGAACAGGCTACCGCCTTGGGTATGAGCCTTGGTCAACTTTTAGGCTATGAACATGCGCCAATGTTAGAGATGGCACGGAAATATGTCCAAGGGGAGCCTATGGTCAGTAATGAGGAGATGACGGGTCTATCAACACATATGCGAAATCTGCATACCTGGTACCTGGTGCACACATCAAAGAAGGACGCGAAAGAGTGGTTTCCGCTGGACGTTAGAGTGGAGCATTTCTTCAAACGTTACATTATACAGTTCAACTGACTGAACTGTTCCAGTTATTCCAAAAGCGCGCCCTCGACAAATCTATCCTCTCTTGCTATTGTCTGTAAGTGATTTATTTTCGTAATTAAGTCTCTAGCTCAGCTCGTTCATTGCCTGTATTATATTATCCTGACTATATATATATCCTTTTGTACGCTATTATGCAGAATGAAGATGCTGGAATGCAAAAGATCTAAAGTTTTTGAGGTTGGGTTCGTTGACCCATATATCGTGAATTCACATACGTTAGTCAATCACCCCAAAGACGTGGAGCATGACCTGACCACCTTTTTAACCATGCAACATTTCTGTACGGAAATACTATTTCCTTACAACTTCAGGTGAGTGTTTCTGTCTTGTACATATTTTTATTTGGCTTTCTCGATGTTAAGTGTAATTGATGAGCTATGCATGTCTGCTTTATGTAAACGTCCGCAGGTTCCACTGGATTCTGCTAAGCATTCAACCTGACAAGTCCACAGTTGAAGTCCACGACTCATTAAGTTGGGACCAAGCGTTGTGGTCCGACATGAAAGAAATGCTCAACAAGTAATTTCAATCATTATCGCATTATATCGCCCTCTTTCGTTCGTTCCCTGATGTCAAGTAATTAATAACTCCTTTGTTCATTTTCTTTGCCAAAGCAGGTGTTGGACAATTTTCAAACAGAAGGTAGAAGGTCCATTCAAAGATGAGCTAACTTATAAAACGGTGGAAAGTCCGCAGCAGCCACCGGGGAGTAATTTATGTGGATTCTACGTTTGCGAGTTCATTCGCGAGTTGACCACTGAGCGGAGAACAACTGCTTTCAGCAAAATGCGGGAGAAGATCGACCCAGAACTGCGCGTAGGAGCAATTCAAGAGGAATTGGCGGGATTTCTGCTTAGGGAGGTCATCGATGAAAGGGGAGAACATTTGCTTCGGACGATGAACTACATATGCCTTGATGGCTTGATCTATCTCCATGTAATTAAATAGTTGTATTCTCGCAAGAGATCGAATATTAATTATATATGCATCAACATGTACTGTGTATATAGTAGAGCGTATAATATGCGTACGGAAACGATGGAGAGCACGTCGGCGATGCGAAGAAGGGGGAGACGACGGAGGCACCGGCGAGAGGGAGAGGGGGCACCGGCGAGAGGGAGAGGAGGCACCGGCGAGAAGGAGAGGGGGCACCGGCGAGAGGGGGCACCGGCGAGAGGGAACCGGCGAGAGGGAGAGGGGGCACCCTAAACCCTAAATACCAAAAAAAAAACACATTGGTCCCGGTTCGTATTAAGAACCGGGACCAATGGTCTCCCCCACGCCTAGCCAGAACTGGCCACGTGGACCAGCATTGGTCCCGGTTCTTGGACCAACCGGGACCAGCATTGGTCCCGATTGGCCAGTCCCGGTTGGGCAACCGGGACTGATGTCCAAGCCAAACCGGGACCATAGGTGCTTTTTCTACTAGTGTAAGGGGAGCCACCTGGTTTTTTTGCCTTATAGAAGCCTACCATGGAGAAATGGCTGATTCGGCCGTTACTTTTCACCCACGACTAGCGATGTTTTAAAGTATGTACCGTACGTTAAATGCGACCCACATAACCAAATAAGTCAAACATTGCATGCACCAGTGTAAAACGAACCATTCCAGGCAACCAACACATGCCCAAAAGGATGGACGAGGGGGAATGTGGCGATTTGGATCGTTCGATGTGACTTAAGATTGCAATTCAAGATGTTCCATTTATCCCATGCATTATATTTTTATGTTTGTAACATTGTCGTGACATTTTTCAGGAGGTATGTCAAAAGGATGCTGAAAATCGTAGCATTTCAAAAATAAACACACATGCAATATTTCTATGTGTATTCAACAAACCCCATTGGTCGCGGCAAAAAGCCAATACAAAAGTATCGCATATATTCAACACAGAAACAAATGTTTGCAAAAATCACATAGAACAACAGAAAACATGAATGCAACATTTCTATCAAACATTTCACCATGTGCAATTGAATATGAAGAATCAGCTGCTCAAGCATTTAGGCACAATCATCTCAAGCTGCGGTGTTTGTGGATAACTGCAACGTGATTTAAGGAAGGTGAAAGTGTTTAATTTTTGTGTGTTTCACATATTAAATTTGTGGAACTAACTCAGGTCTTTTCTTTTATAATTCAAGGAAATTACGGATGAATGTTAGGAGGTGATGATTGTGGTTCAAATTCCGAAGCTGCTAAACAAGCAACTATTTTTGTTTTGGAGTTTAGATGGATCATCTTAGAGCATCTCTAGCAGATACCGCATAAGCCCTTGGCTCGGAAAACAACTACTTTTTTCTGGCTCCAGGGCGAAATATTGAACATAATAGATCCCGGTTAAGCCCTCGTGCCGGAAATGTTTTTCCGGGAGCAGGAAATATCGCCCGTGGTGCCCCATCTGTTCGTTTCGGCGGGGTTATTTCCCGCACCCCGAAATTTTGGCGCCAACCCTGCCGCGCTGAACATTCGGCTCGCACCGACTCCCCCCCCCCCCCCCCCCCCCCGCGACTCCCTCCACCCGCTCGTGCAACCCGCTTCCCCGCACCGTGGAAAAGAGTCGCCGCGTCCCAGCGGGTCGTTTCCACCCAGTTCCGGCCCTGGGGAAGACATGCCCCATCCGTGCAGGCGCGGACGCCACCGCCGCCATGGATCTGGCTCGAGCTCGGGCGCACGGCAAGTTCAGACCAAGAGCAGCTATGCTCCGAGCGGGTCTGAACGACGAAGACGCTCTCCGACTCGCGCGGTAGTCCGAGACGTCGATTTGGGAGCCGGGTGCGGGTGAGGATCTCGTGCGGTGCGGTTCCGGCCTTCGGTGGAGAAGAAGGTAAGTTTTTCACCGGATTGGATGTTCATTTCGGTAGTTTTAGGATTAGAAGTTAGTTGATTTGTAGATTAATTTAGAAAACTATTGTGCTAGATGGATTGGAGTTCATCGTCCTCCTCCTCTGACTCAGATGACTCCGAGATTGAGGACATGCTCTTCGATGATGATATGGAGCACATGATCATGGCGCATTCCGTGGAGAAATACGAGTCCGGAGGAATTGAAAGAGGAAGAAGCGCGGACGAAGGTCGCCCGTCTTTGCATTACCCAGAACCGAGCGCTCGGGAGTGCGTTGCTCATGAAGGACTACTTTGCTGAGGTATCGACCTATCCGGCTCACCTCTTTCGTAGGCGCTACCGCATACGTATGTGTCTATTTGTTAGCATTGTTGAAGCTTGCGAAAATAATAGCCGTTACTTCGTTCAACGAAGAAATGACTCCGGTTTGCTTGGGTTTACTTCATATTAAAGGATATCAGTAGCTATAAGAGTTATAGCATATGGTGTTTGGGCTGATTACACCGACGAATATCTTGGCACTGGCGAAGATACCACGATGAAATGCGTGCGAGTGTTTGACGAAACATTGATCAAGATTTTTGGGAAGGAGTGTCTCCGAAATCCTAATGAAGAGGACACCAAGAAATTGATGGCGGCAAATGAAGCAAGAGGATGGCCGGCATGCTTGGTAGTGTGGATTGCATGCATTGGAGGTGAAAGAATTGTCCGACGGCTTGGCATGGTCAGTACACCGGTCATCAGCATGATCCTACCATAGTACTCGAAGTCGTTGGTTCGGAGGATTTGTGGAATATGTAGTTCAAAATCATGAATTTGATATAAATATGCAAAAATGATTTTCCGGTACGTTGTGCAGAACAGATGCAGTGTACCGCATCTGTTCTGTCAGGGGCCGCGTGGTAACGCAAAACTTTTTTCAGCTCAACTGGATAAATAATATCCGGTATGGATATATCTGGTATCTGCCTAGAGATGCTCTGTCGTGAGTCGTGACGGTTGTGAGCGGCCGGCAGCGCATGGTCGAGCTGGAGAGCAGCAGCAAAGCGAGTGGGAACAGAGGCCAGAACTAGCTGCTGGAACACCAGAGAAAGCAGAGCAAGGGAACACCAGAGAAAGCAGATCAAACCAACCAAAAATTTATGTTCTCCTATTAAGGTACAGACTTATCTTAGGAGTAGCAAGGGAGCTTCTCTGACATGTTTACTGGTTGATCTTGATGAAAGCATGCCAAAGATCAAGGACTGAATCAACTGAATTCATTTTTGCCATCGTGAGGTTTAGGCAGCAGCATCTTTTTTTATCTTGGCAGTAGGTTTCCGGTTCAGCTTATTTTTGTTAACATGCCGAAGTTATATGCAAACCTTCGGCATATCTTTCTAGAGGATGTTCCGTAGTTGTGCGCGAACTGCGACACAAGTTCAGTCCTACATATATGACTAGTAATATTTTACGCGGCGTCACGCCGCGCGTTTGGTGAGAATATTTATTGTGATAAGTTGCGTATTCTTTTTTAGCTGTGTTATATATTATAAGGGTAGGTGGTAGTTGCAATTAGGGTAATGTACTTAGTTTAAATTCATTTTGAAATCATTACATAATTAGAGGGAACAATTTTTTTTTCTTAAAATATTTATGCAGTGAAGCATTTTATTTTTTGAAATGTGAGTACGTAATTAGATGTATTTAAGTTATATTGCTTGTAAACATGTAAGCTGAGAGCTATTAAATTTGGTAGAATTTTTTTTTTGTTCTATTATTTTAAACGCAGAATGAAACATGTAGAAGTTCTGAATTTGTTTGGTGTATTTTAATTATTTTGTCGTACAGTGTTTTGTTTTGTGTATTTTTTCTGGATTTGAAATAAATTTTGCTTTTGCTGAATTATGTGTTAAGAAGTGGGCCCACGTTTTCCGGGTTTTTTTTTTCATTCTTTGGAATATTATGCGAGGGGGGGGGGGGGGGGTTAGTTCAGTTTGAATATTTATTAAATTTCAGCTGCATAATTGTAGGAAGTTCGTTTGTAGTACTATTTCTAGATGTTAATCTTTTTAGTTTTATGTAATGCGCTTGAGAGTTTTCTTAAATATTAAATTTGCTTCAATAACTGGTGGAAATACGTTATGTGAGCTTGCATTAAATTCAATTAGAATTCTTTTGATATTTAGGGAAAATGAATTTGCATTTCCTTCAAGTAGTTATGAAGGCATGCATTTTTTAATTTAACTGCATAATTGGAGAGTTTTAAGTTATATTAGCAGCAAATATGTTAGTGTAATTGAAATCATTAAGTACGGCTGTAAATTGAAATGTGAAATTTGTAAGGAGATGAGCTGTCAATAAATATGTAAGTTTGGTGACAACGGGAGAAGGCAAAAAAAAAAAAATAGGGAAAAATGGAAGCATGTAAAGGAGGAGAAGCAATTTGTCATTTCAGGGAAAATACAATTTGCGAGCATTCGTCAAATTTGGTTAAATATAATTAGGAAAAATGCTTTTAAATTTGGAAAACGGTTACATTTGGAAGTTATTTGGATTTGTTTTTTTTATTTTTTTATTTTGACTTGTAAGGAAGGTGCAGTGCAAAAGTTGGTTGGATTAAAAAAAAATCGTTAAATTGGGAAGATATTCAGATCATAAAATGTTCGAAGTTTGTGTTGTGGTGTGTAAATCAAGATATATTGATTTTTTGGTTATAAATGTTATTTTTTTTTGTTTTATGGAAGGCATTTAATATTTTGGAATGTTTGTTGGTTATAAATGTTAATTTTTTAGTTTTATGGAAGGCATTTAATATTTTGGAATGTTTAAAATTTGGAATAATAATCTTATTATGTCATAAATGGACGGGATGCATTTTTGTGTCCATGTTGCTTCTTTTTTCCCGCATTATTATTATGGTGTGTAAATCAAGAGATATCTGAATTTGTTTTTTTTCCCCATTTTTTCTGGAATATATTCAGATCATAAAATGTTTGAAGTTTGTGTTGTGGTGTCTAAATCAAGAGATTTTGATTTTTTGGTTATAAATGTTAATTTTTTTTAGTTTTATGGAAGGCATTTAATATTTTAAAATGTTTGAAAAAAATTTTACCAAATTGAGATGTGTAAATATGTTTTCATGTTTGTATAATTTATTAGCATTTGTTTATGTGATGTTTTTTTATCAGATATGTTTCAAAAAATTTACAATGTAGAATATATGTAAATTTAAATTCTTGTAGCGTTTACCAAATGATTAGGGTTTGGAAGTCATACAATTTTTTTAAATACTCAAACTTGTAACTTGAGTTGGAATGGCCAAATATGGGTTTGAAATTTGTTTGTCATATTTGTAAATAACCCGTGTTTGAAATAATTTGCATTTAGAAAATTCCAAAAGGTTTATAAATCAGAAAATAGGAGAAAAAAAAACGACGCAGAAGCCAGCCTGGCCGGACCAGCCTGGCGGCCCAACTGGCCAGCCCAAGCCCGCATCGCGTCACGACGATGTCACCGGGGCGAAGCCGCCGCGGCGGCGTCGAGCTCGCCGGCGACGCCCCGCCGCGTTCTGGGACGCGCGCGCGGGCGCGTCCGACGCGCATCGACGCGGGGAGGCCAGGGGTGGTGGCGCCGCCCCGTTTTGGCAGCCGTGACGCCGCCGGAGGCGCGCGAAATGCAGCGGCGGGCCGCGCAGTGGCGGCGGCCATTCCGGCGAGCCCGCGGCCTCCCGGGACGCGATTGGCGGCGAGCAGGGAGCTGACGCGGCGGCGAAGCTCGTCGTGGCCGCGGATCTGGGCCGGGGAGGCGCGGAGCGACGGCGCGCCGCGTCGGCGCCACCGGCGTTTTTCTGCCGTCGCGCGAGAGAAGGAGGAGAAGGGGGGCGTTGTGGAAGCTTTTGTACAAAAGTCCCTGGAATGTTATGTAATTGCATCTGGGTCCTTTACCTCGTAAATCAGTGGACCGCGGAGCAATTTGTCGGCAGCGAAGGGCCTTTTTACAATATGTCGCGAGCGGGGACGTGAAAGACGTCTGATCGACGACGGACGGCCGGGATCGGAGAACTGCTGAACACTGTAGATGAACAGTACTACTGTAGCTAAGCTACAGTAGCACGGCCGCGGAGAGGGCCGCGATCTGCGCAGCTTTGATATATACTATGAATTTCTAGTAGCTACAGTTTTCCTAGTGTATTTGTAGACCTGGCTGTTGTTTGATGGACTTCACCTTGTCTCTGAAACTATAATGAAGACCTTATTCCTGGTAGTTTGGAGCAGACACCTTATTCGTTTAGGTTTCTTTGATTATTTGTTTGATTGACTAAAGTGTGCAAATTAGAAAGAATCAAACTAAACCCTATTGTTATATCTGAAAATTAGTTACTGTTTGGTTAGATGTCGATTCAGTAGCATATCATCAGGTTCCAACCAGAGACCAGAGAACCAGTTTCCCAGGAAGGTATCTTCAGGCTTTGCTGGGGCAAACTGACAGGGATAAGACATAATAAACTTGAGGCATAAAGAGAGGGGCTTTTGAGGCATACAGCTGAACCTGGGAAACATGCACAAACTTGAGGCAAACATCGGAGCAGAGACGCAGAGTTGAGGCATACAGGGAAAAACAGAGCCAGCAGAGGCAAACAACAACATAACAACAGAGATAGAGGCCTCTTGCAACCTAGATTACACAAGCAGAACACAGTACGAAACTGGAACGAAGGAGCTCCAGGACCTAGCGGCGATAGGCACTAACATTGTAAACTAGGAGCACACAGACGCAACAAACAGACCAACAGCACCAGGCGCATCAGCAGTCAGCAGAGACCTCCAGGTCCAGCCCTCCCGCACCGCCGTGGACGACAAGAGCCCGCAGCGCCTCGACAGCTATGACAGAGAGCGCCCTTGAACATGTCCGCAAACTTGCAGATGGTGACTTCCGTAACGTGGTCGCCCTCCATGGTGATCCCCAGCCTGCGGCACACTAGCTTCTCGGCCATATAGAGATACATTGCAGCACAGATTGTTTTCGGGCGGAGGAAAAAAATTGATCTAGTAGATGATTCTAGCTCAAACTAATCTAAACCAGCACTAGTTCTAGGACGAATGCGACTGGTCCGGTTAGTATGTTACGATTAGAAATGTTCTGCTGTGCAGCGTAAACAGTAATTATGTTGATAACTCCCAACTTGATGTTAACACTTTGTGGGGGAAGTGGTGTGGCAGGCTCGCAAGCCTTTCCAGTTACTCATTAACAAGAACAGTTGCATATCTCTGTTACATTATAAATGCAAGCTTTGATAAATTAATGGACCACATTGTGTATGTTAGTTAGTTTTCTGCTAGTTAATCACAGTTTCACAAATGTTGAAGCAACTGAAGAAAAACTTGTTTGAACGGTTGGTGGATACTACGACCCAAGGGTCAGATAGTTGGATATCCCGCTTTGAAGGTAGGTGTAACTGAAGCCACATGTTCTTCTCGCATCAAACTTAGCCACTCCTTGCAGGACCTTGCTCCTGATCAAGTTGACAGCAAGCACAATCGCCCTGTGGTTCGACGCTTTGGTCTTGGCCATGATGTAGACAACATCATCATCATGCAAGCTCAGAGCAGGGTGACCTTCCTCAAACCTCTCCAAGGCTATGTGTTGAGTGCAGTGGGGATTCCGCAGCAGATCAGAAAGCAATCCAGAACAACTCTTGTCCACTGGTATCTTGAATATATCAAGCATGCAATCCTTCTGAGTAAATGGCACTGGCGGTCACACAACTCGTCCGCTATGTGCACTTAAGTCACACAACTGGAAAACGGGATTTTTTGGTCACACAACTGGATTTTTGGTGCACGCAGGTCACAAACCCCACATGTCAGTCCGTTTTCCGTTGGTAATTTTACAGAAAACCCCCTGTATTTTGGGATATTTTGCAAAAAAAATCCAAATTTGGGTCCAATTACAGGGAGTTTTCTGCAAAATGTCCAAAAATACAGGGTTTTTTTTGCAAAATTACCAACGGAAAACGGACTGACATGTGGGGTTTGTGACCTGCGTGCACCAAAAGTCCAGTTGTGTGACCAAAAAATCTCGTTTTCCAGTTGTGTGACTTAAGTGCACATAGCGGACGAGTTGTGTCACCGCCAGTGCCATTTACTCAATCCTTCTGCCACTCCTGCCAAGGGTCCATCATTTTCCATGTGGTGGCCACCAAAACTCTGGACAGTGGTGTTGTAGTCAACTTGGCGCTGTTTGACCTTCAAACGCATCTCAAAGAACTTGATACTGCCTTGGACGATGGCGATGTCTCGAACATACTCTGGAGGATCAGTGCAAACCTTGTTCAGAGCGGGCGGCAGTGGGCAGTAGCGAAGAACGGTGTGGCTGCTGAGCAGCTCGCAGAACAGCATGCCATTCCATAGGTCGACCCAGGCCACCAAACCCTGTTCGCCTCCGACGACAAGCACCTTGCTGGTACGAATACGCGAGAATCTCTCCGGTTGATCAACATGCATCAGCCTGGTGCTCCATGACGAGGTCTTGGAGTCGAACCGGCGGAGATCATACTGTCCGTGGGTGCCCGACCAGCTGATCGCAGCGACGACGAAAGCGCCGTCTGGCAGGGGCAAGATGCCGGCCGAGTAGTCGGGGAATACGTAGGAGCTGGCGTCGGCTAGCGGGGTGAGAGACGGCTGCTTGGAGCCCGCCGCCTTGTAGACGTAGTAATTGGTGAGGTAACGGGTGTCGCCGAAGCGGTCGTGAGGGCCAAGGGTGGCGCGGAGGAGGATCAGGTCGTCCTGAGCGGCGAGGACCATGGGCGTCTTGTTGAACTCCTTGGCATCCACGCCGCCGGAGTGGACCGTGAGGCAGGAGATGCGCGGCGGGTGGGCAACCCACAAGGTCACCTGGATCCGGTGCTTCTTCCACAACGGGGCCAAGGCGGTGGTGGCGTTGGTACGGTCGTCGAAGTAGGCCCGGACGTCGAGGAGGACCGACTTGGGAAGAGAGTCCAGTTCGTGGGGGTGGTCAGGCCACCAGACGTCCTCCAACGACGACGACTCATCCTCCTCCTCCTCCGACGACGACTCATCCTCCTCCGACGACGACGACGAGTAGATCTCCTCCTCCACGTAGATCTCGTCCTCGTGGACGGTGAGGTGCGAGAAGTGGATTCCCGTGCCCTCCATAGGAACCTGGCTCAGAATTGGATAGCGCAATCAATGGAACCCTAACTTGATAGAGCACTCTCGATTTCCCACGCTCCGGTTTTCTTCTGCCTAGCATATCGAAGTTCGAAGGCGCACAACATAATAGCCGGGTTAAATACGGAACCGCCTCCTCAAGGCACGCGTCAGCCCATTACATTGTGCCTCCTTTTTTTTTGAGAATTATTACATTGTGCCTCCTAACCCAGTTCAGCCAGAACAGGCCTCTAATCCATCCGAAGAAAAAAACAGGCCTCTAATCTGTTCTCGCCTTGCTTGCGAGAGAATAATGTGAGGACATGCGCTATCATGGGCTTTCGAACATGGGGCCTGTGAGACACAAGTAAACTCATACACCCAAAAAAAAGGTAGGTTTTTTTCCAGGTGAAAGAGGCTACGTTTTTTTTTTTTTTGAGGGAAAGAAAGAGAGGCTACGTTAATTAACCTAGCAAATTAGTACCTTGTTGCCGTGTTGCACAGATTATATTATAGTCTAATTATCTTTACAATGTAAAAATGACGACACATTTTATAGGTTATTGTAGTGGTGTCCAGTAGACCATGATTCTTGAACATATGCTCTTCAACAATGTCATGCTAACACACGAGGAGGTTATAAATAGTATTCCCTCCGTTCCGAAATAGTTGTCCTGGTTTTAGTTCAAACTTGAAGTGAAACCACGACAACTATTTTGGAACGAAGGGAGTAGTCATGATGCCTAGTTGTCTACAATGCAACTATCTCAAGGATGGTCAAACCTGACATCCTGAAAGTGTTTTATTCGCCACCATATGCTACCATACTACCTTTTTAAAATATTTTTTTATCACGGCCTGAAAGTGTTTTATTCACCAGCCTGAAAATGTTTTTTTTATCATGTGTGCCATGGCTAATATACAATATTATGCATCAAATATGTTCTGTTAATGCAAGAATGGGACTCTTATCACAACCCTTTGTTACA
Source organism: Poa pratensis (assembly GCA_947311845.1). Lineage (NCBI taxonomy): Eukaryota > Viridiplantae > Streptophyta > Magnoliopsida > Poales > Poaceae > Poa > Poa pratensis. The sequence goes on from CAMZMU010000084.1 coordinate 8,595,325, forward strand.
ATCAATAACACTCTTATTTTCTCGGTGTCCAAGTGTGATGTCCTCGGTTCTTCTATATATGCCAATAATAATGTATAAAGGTGCAAATTTCAGCTTGCCAGACCTGTTAACAAGATATGATGTGTTATGCAAAATTAGAGATTATATCTGTTTGCTCAAATGCTCAGTGCCAATGCTCAATGCCATGTTCTCCACATGTTAGGTATATGATTTTAAGTGACGGCTGAATACATATATAGTCTTTCCCCCTGATTTTACACATTGGACTTTTCTTCATCGCAAGCTTTATTGCGCATCAGGAAAATTCATCCAGCCACATCCCCGCATGTATCAGAGGATCGTTCCCCATTTAAATATGTTTTTTTGCTGTTTTACTAAAGAGAAATGGAATTTTCGTAACCTTTTATTATGGGAATCGTGATTTGTTTCAATATATGTTCATGATTCCAATAGGGGTGTTATTAGCTGCTCTACAGTAAAAAAATCATTATTCATTATGATGTCAATTAGATTACTTGGTTGTTTCATCGCATAAAGAGCCCCAAATAAATAAAAAATAACTTTGGTTGTTTAGAACAGGGCAAATCATTATACTGACATTGTAGGATGACAGGAAAAATTACTAATATTAGTAGTGATGATAGATTTTATTATGGAAAGTGCATTGCACGTGTAATTTTACTAGTCTACATAAACGAGAAAAGAGAATCAAAATGGTACGAGGGTAACGGGTATGGTGATCGAATTGGTTGATCGCGAGGATACCCATGTCTCACCTCGGGTTATCATTAGTATCGTGAAGTAAGGGGATTAGAACTTGAGTAACAGAAGGTTCGCTCGAATTTATTCGTTCCGCTATTGATTATTGACCGGAAAGTATCTCAATCTATCGTGAGAGTTTTATTTTATGGTAGGTAGATAAGACAGTGTCATCGGAATGGTTCCAGTGTTATCGAAATAGTTTTCGAGAGACTCCGGAGATTTTCCGTGAGGACATTTGATGTCCTATCACTAAAATAGGTTTCTAAGCGACTCCGGAGTTATTCTAAAATATTTATAGGAGAATAGTTGATGTTCCTAAGAACGCCTTTAGCCTTATTACAGTTTCCATAACCATCACAGTTTGCTTGCTCTATCACTTTTTTATTTTATTGTCTTCTATTTTCTCCTTAATCACAAACAACACAACAATCTCCTTTTCCACACAGTTGCTTGCTTTGTATCAAAGTAACTTGCACGTACAATTATTTTAATAATCAAAAGAGAAGCTAAAGACCATTTCCTCAGCTCCCTGTAGTTCGTTAACTCTTATTTCGAAACTAGCTATAACAACCTGTGCCCTTGGCAAACAACACATATACCAAGCGTTTTTGTCTGCCTCATATGTCGAGCGTCCCAATTGAATGCCTTCAGCAAATAGAGGGCGCTTGACATATGAGGCAATTCTGGTATTGCTTGCACCTTTCGTCTGCCAACCATATTGATATCTTGTAGCTTCCGCCGGCTAGTGCTAGTATACCGAAGAAAAGCATCAGCAGGAGCCAAATGCTTCTTGCCTCATCCAAAAACTGGCACGTGCCAAATTCCACCCAAATTTATGAAGTGGGATTGAGCTGTATATCACCTCTCTTTGTTGTTGCCTTTACGCTTATTTTCTCGTCTCAAAGTAGAACCGGTAAAGTAAACCTTGGATGAAAGTGTAAGTAAACATTTATATATTTTTAGTTACACGTGGTGTGATTCACGGATAGCCAAAAGGTTAAAGTATTCATTTAGTGCAAGTACTGACAAAAGGGAGCCTGGTTGATAGGTTTATTTAGGTCAGAGTTCTTTTTGGCATGTTGTTGTTGTCATTGCGGGGTTAGAGGCATGCTTACAGATGAATTAGTTTACTGCGATGAATGCGACAGATCCGGTTAGTATGTTATGATTAGATAATGTTCTGCTGTGTAGCGTGAACAGTACTCTCTCCGTTCCAATGAATAAGGGTTATATTTTTCTGAAAAAGTCAAGCTAACTAAACTTTGGTCAAACTTTTTGAAAAAATTATCAATAATTATAATATTATATGTATATCATGTGAAAATATATTTCATGATGTATCTAACCATGTTTATGTTGTATTGTACATGTTCATAATTTTTTCAAAAACTTGGTCAAACTTCACATAGTTTGACTTTTCAAAAATAATATATGTCTTATTCATTGGAACGGAGGTAGTACTAATTTTGTTGCTAACTACCACCTTGTTGTTAATGCTTTGTGGGGAAGGAGTGTGGTGGGGTTGCAAGCCTTTCCTGTTACATCATCAATCCATTCCTAGTCATTAAGAAGAACAGTTGCATGTCTCTGTTAGATTATAAATGCAAGCTTTAATTAATTAATGGACCACGTTGTGTATTTTAGTTAGTTTTCTGTTAGTTAGCCATAGTTTCTCAAATGTTGAAGCAACTGAAGAAAAACTGGCTTGAACGTTTGGTGGATCCTGTAGTGAGGCCAAATTCAACTGTAGATTAATGTACGCGAAGACGCGACCTTGGACGCTCTCCTCTACCCGCTACAGTAGAGGCGACTTTTTCTCCCCCCCGCAGATCCACCTCACCGCCGGAGTTTCGCCGGTTTCCCCCCTCCGTCGGCCGCTCCGGCGGCGGGAGGGTGGGGAAACCTCGTTTCCCTGCTGTATATAGCGTAGAAGCTGTTAGGGATCCAGCCGGCGGCGTCATGGAGGTGGTGGCGCGTCCGGTGTTGTCTTTGCAGGTGGCGTTCGTCCTCTTCGACGGCGGATCTCTGTGGAGGTCTGCGGTGGAGCGCCCCCGTCCCCGTGCTCGCGCTCCTCTCGGACCGCCGTGTACGGGTCTTCCCCCTCTGGATCTTGAAGCGGCGGATCCAGCTGACGAAGTTGAAGCCGCTGGAGGTGAAGCAAGCCGATGCTGCCGATGGAGGAGGATGGAGGCTCTCTAGAGTTCGAGGCCCGAAGACTTCCCGTCCGCAGGGGGACATCTTCCGATCCAAGGTTTGTGGGAAGATGCGGCGGCGGCGCGCCATCGGCACGTCCTGCTCCTCGCCGGCGACATCGAGATGCAGAAGAACCTGTGTGTAATTTTCTTCCTTGTGCTGTTCTTGTCTGCCTACTTGCTGTAATCTCTAGCGATTTCTCGCAAAAAAAAAATTCAACTGTAGATTAGGTACACAATAACACAAAGCCTGATAATCTTGCATGATATATACTCACTCTGTCCCAAAATAAGTGTCTCATATTTGCCCAAAAAAGAATGTATCTAGACTTATTTCATGTCTAGATACATCCAGTTTTGAGCAAATTTAAGATACTTATTCTGTGACGGAGGGAGTAGTATGCTATTACAAAAGTTTGAGTTGTACATCTAATCTGCATCCACGACTCTCTAAAGCAGGATACGTTGCGTCTTCTTGGCTCAATAATCTTCTGCCCTGGTTTCAAACATGATGCGCTCTTGGCTCACTCGCACCTTGGACGAGTCCTCTCCCACCGCTACAGTAAGGAGGAGATTTTCTGGATCCACCTTCTCCCCCACCTCGCCGTCGACGGTCTCGACGGTTCCCTCTCCCTCCGCCGGCCGCTGCGGCGGCGGGAGGGGGGGGGGGGGACCCCGGATCTCCTCGTGTATATAGCGTAGGGCGGAGTAGGTGCCTAGCCGGCGGCGTCCTGGAGGTGGTGGCGTGTCGGCGGTGGCTTTTGCAGGTGGAGCTCGACCTCTCTGGCGATGGATCTCGGCGTGGATCCATGGCGGGGTTCCATCTTCGTCGCGCTCGCGGTCCCTGGTGGCCGCCGTGCGCGTACCCCGTTCTGGAGTTTGGTGCGGCGACTCCAGTTGAAGATCTTGATCCGGCTGATCTAGGAGCACGACGACGAGGAGGTCGGAGGAGCAGGATGGAGGCTCCCATGGAGTTCGAGGACCGGTGTCTTCCCTCTCGCCAGGGGTCATCCTCTGATCCAAGGTTCAATGGAGGATGCGGCGGAGGCGCGTCGCCGGAACGTGCTGTTCATCTTCGTCTTCTTCGTTCTACAGAAGGACCTCTGTGTAATTTCTTCATCTTTGCAGGTCTTTTCTGATTGCTCTGTGTATCAGTTGTATCCCGCAAAAAAAAAAAAAAAAAACATGATGCGCTCTTGGTGTCCTCATCGTATCAATTAACAGACCATGAAAGGGCCACTTGAGATACGAAGAAACGAGCATGAACCCCATGTATACTCTGCATCCACGACGATATAAACCCCGTCGTCTTCGTTGAATAATCCTCTGCCCTGCTTTAAACACATGACGTGCCTTGATGTCCTCATCAAATCAAATCCAAAAATCGTTGCCGTCTACTCGTACGGCCTGACAGAGCAACGCTTTCCTGCCTGTCAAGTGGCTCAAAACCGTCATCTTCACACGCGGCATTTCGGATCTTCAGTCCCTGTCTTAGCAATGTGAATGAATAAACACCATGAGACTCAAATGAAATGTACAGGGCATGGCTAGTTGGATACCATTTTTGGCAGAGCTTCGGTACTCCAAATCTGAGCTAAACACCAAAACTGTTTGGGACAAGTTACCCACATCCAAACACATGCACTGGGCTTTCTTTCCCACCTGTAACTCCATGGAAGTTCCCACCTGGGAGACGACCACGGCAACGAAGACTCTGTTTTCTAGCACTACTACCACTGTCTAATCTTATCATCCGGATCTGAATTGCTTGTTGCGTTGCGATCATTGCCGTTAGCTTGGGGATCCACGCACCCGGCGGCGACCGTGTTCACATCGCCGGCCGTGGACTTGCCCAGGTCGTGGTCGCGTGGCCATGGAGGCGAGCTGTGCCGTGTATTCTAGAGCTTCCGGCCCGTCGATCGACGGTGCCGGGATCGGCAGCGTATTTTAAAATACGTTTGTAAGTCTGAATGACATGGAACCAGGGATCGATAGCGTATTTTAAAATTTAAAGCCGTTTGTAGGTCTGAATGACTGCATGTGAATCAGCCGCCAAATTCTCCTGTCCGGTTGCTTAGCTAGATATATAAACCTGACAGTGGGAATCCTGCTTTTTTTAGATACGATTGGGAATGGTGCTGATTACGTAGGTGAACGACGTAGCTGATTACGTAGGTGATTAGCTGTGTTAGTTAAGTTCATATTTTATTCGTTCTTAGCAAGCAATCTTGTCTAAATACTCACTACATTATGATTAGAATGATGGGAAATAGACAATGAAAATTGTTGTGTTGTGATTCAAATTCATATTAAGCCTAAACAGATAAATGCTAACATTTGAGCGAGCGGAGCGGAGTCCCCCGTTGTCCGGAGGCTTGGTATGAATAGTTGCCGATCTAGATCACCACTTTTTTTATACACCTTTTGTAATCCGTCGCACCGGATAAGTTGTGTCCATTGTGTTGATTTTGTTCTTCTTCATTCTATATTGCCTACCGTCTATAACAAAGACTAATCACTATTCATTTAAAAAATTAAAGCTGTTTGTAGGTCTGAATGAGTGACTGTGAATTAGCCGCCAAATTCTCCTGTCCGGTTGCTTTGCTAGGTATATAAACCTGACAGTGGGGATGCTGCCTTTCCTAGATATGATTGGGAATGCTGCTGATTACGTAGGTGAACGACGTAGCTGATTACGTAGGTGATTTAGCTGTGTTAGTTAAGTTCGTATTTTATTTGTTCTTAGTCTAAAAGGTTTGGCGGGAAAGATGTGAAATCATATTGCTGACATGTTCTTATCAAGCAATCTTGTCTAAATACTCAATACATTATGATTACAATGATGAGAAATAGAGGATGAAAATTGTTATGTTGTGATTCAAATTCATATTAAGCCTAAACAGATAAATGCTAACTTTTGAGTGAGCGGAGCGGAGTCCCCCGTTAACGGGAGGCTTGTATGAATAGTTGCCGATCTAGGTCACCACTTTTTTATATACCTTTTGTAATCCATCGCACCGGATAAGTTGTGTGCATTGTGTTGATTTCGTTCTTCTTCATTCTATACTGCCTACCGGCTATAACAAAGACTAATCACTATTCATTTAAAAAAATTAAAGCCGTTTGTACGTCTGAATGAGTGACTGTGAATCAGCCGCCAAATTCTTCTGTCCGCTTGCTTAGCTAGGTATATAAACCTGACTGTGGGAATGCTGCCTTTTCTAGGTATGAATGGGAATGCTGCTGATTATGTACATGAACGACGTAGCTGATTACGTAGGTGGTTAGCTGTGTTCGTTAAGTTCGTGTTTTATCAGTATCTTAGTGAAATTACTGAATCGACCATCGTAGTAGATTTTCTTAGTCCAAAAGGTTTGGCGGGACTCGGGAGGATCTGGAATCATATTTCTGATATGTTCTTATCAAGCAATCTTTGTCTAAATCCTCACTACAATACGATTAGAACGATGAGAAGTAGACCATTGAAGCCTAATCATAATTCATTTTTACTTATTATTACAAAGGGGCTGTGAGGTGTTGGTATCCACGTGTCGTTCGTCCCGATGATGGAGGCGATGTTGCAGGTGATAAGTACCCCTTGCTCTGTCCCCACCACGGTGCTACTAGCATCGCCGCGGGGCACTGCGCTATTTATCTTCACTTATGCCATGGGGAATGTGAGTCGTTGGTTTTCTCATATCTGATCAATCAGATCGTGTGTAGGAGGGTCATTCCTCATTGTTGCGGAGTTGGTGGTCTCATCAATAAGTTCCTGTGGCAACGCTTATAGTGTCGACATGGTGTTGCGTCTCCTTGTCCATCCTTCACCTTCTTCTTCAGGTCAGGCATTTCATGGTTGTCGTAGGCATCTCCAGGCATTGTTACGACTGAGGTTACACCGACTCTTGGCTCGGGCATTGTGGAGAAGTCGACGTGTCCAACTAGGCTAGGTTCGTCATCGGCTTGTGTAGGTCGAAGAAGATGAGAAATTCCTATTGTACATGTTTGTAGTTTTTATAGATTATCGGGGGTGTTCAAGTAATGCTAAATAGAGCCCCATATATACTTCCATTATTCCCGCGTCCCTAACCAATCAAGCTACGAGTTTTAATTGTCGAACTCGACTAGCAAGACCATTTGTGCCCCAACCTTAGGGCGTAATTTCGTCGTCTTACTCTTTGCATTCTTCGGTTTGCCAGGTTCATTATGTGTGGCTCCCCATGCTCTTCCTCAGCTCCCTCATCTTCCAATATTGCACCACATCGCCTCCTCTTTGCTCTCTCGATGCAACGACTTTTGTCTCGATCAAGTTGTCCATAAACCAAACAACGCCTTTTACCCATGCATAGCAATGAAATTCACACAAGCGACAATCATCCAAGCAGAGAATGGAGATGGGAAATATACTTGAAATTGTTTTCCGAATGAGAAAGCCTTTGGCAAACTCCTTGCAAATCTGTTTTTGCCGAGCACAATGTCCCTTGAGCCCACTGTAGTCATCATTGTCAATTTTTATCTTGTTGGTTAATTAGTTCTCAAACCCTACCTTATCCCCGATATATCATGCCACTACCACTAGCTACATCGACTCTAGGCGTTACCGCATTTTGGTAAAGTCGTCCTCAAAACTTAAGCACGAGACATGTGAGGTGTGGGTGGTGGGGGAGGGTATACCTGGGCAAAAATCGGGCTAAGCCGGGCTTCGGGCCGGGTCTAAAAAAACACGGCCCTGAAAACTTAGGTCCAAACCCGACTAGAGCCCACTGGCCCGGCCTGACCACGACAAAAATCCTATTTTCTCAAGCCCTAGCCCGTCCCGACCGTCGGGCCCGAAATGCTGGCCCTAACCCGGCCCAATTTTTTTTGGCCCGGGCTGCCCATGTCCAGGTATAGGGGAGGGGGACTTTTACTATCGAGCATCCCTTCCTTCCTGCCCCTCCCATGCTACCGTTACTTGTTTGGACGTGTCTCATTATCTGGCCGCTCCAAGCTGTAATACCACGAACAACATGTTTCACGTTCAAAACGTTGATACCTTCTTGTGGACGTAAAAGATAGAAAAATAACCATATTTACCACTGTTTTGGTTGTTCATACATATGTACATTTGGGTACAAAAGAACCAAGGCTAAAGAGCAGAAAAGAAGCACCGGTGGATTTTTCGTCGGTTCGTCGGGGTACAAAAGACTGTACATCTAGAGATTTGCACAAAGATCAAGCGAAATGAGGACTTTGCTCCATGGCATAACTAATTCTGAAAAGTTGCAAACTTACGTATGCATGTGACCATTGGGAGGAGGTGATTAAATGAGGTTTGATGCATGCGGTAATTAAGGCAGGATATGCAGCCAATAGCTAGAGCACAAGTTGTTCCATGAGTCAATTAATATTGATTAGATTAAAGGCTAAGTGTATTAGGAGGGTAGATTTACACTCTTTCTTGGAAAATTTTTTGGATGCTGGATGTGCAGTATTTTGAGTACGGGGAGTATTGCTTATTGCAAGACCGGTGCAACGGCCTCCTTGAATTTGTGGTGGACGCCCTAACAATAGTGTCACGCCATAGGATCAAAGATCCACGCCGTCCGACACACCGGACCCCGACGACCCGACGGCCGAGATCCGGCGACCCCGCCGTGCCCCAACCGCCACGGGCGTGTCTGAACTCCGACCGATCCCGCATGCCGGCAAATTCGAGCACCAAACACCAAAACCCGCCACCACAACGCCGCCACGTGTCCCGACCACACAGCGTCTCCCCGCACCGGATCCTCGCGGCGCCAAAGCTTATCCCCACCAGAGCGCCACGTCCACACGACACGCCGACGCGCGGGCCCTACTCACCTGACAGGTGGGCCAGGCCCGCAGCCCAGCATTGACTCGCTACACATAAATATCCCCGTCTTCTTCTCCCACCTCTCGCCTTCCCCAATTTGTCCTCCTTCTACAGCGATTCTGTTCCGCCCACCGCGCGTGGCAGGGACCTGCGCGTGCGTGCGTGTTCCACGACTTCGACCGCGCGCGGCCATGGCGGACGCGCCGGTGGAGCTGCCGGGCCGGCTCGCCATACTGCCCTTCCGCAACAAGGTGCTCCTCCCCGGCGCCATCGTGCGGATCCGCTGCACCAACCCCAGCAGGTCAGTGTGCCTGCGATTCAGGCGGCGCCGATTAGTGAGCAGCGTAGAGCTCCTGTCTGGGGGCTCAGGGTGATGTCAATTTGGTGTGCTGTAGGCGGGTTGGGGCGAGGGGGTTGGCCGTGGTTAGGTTTTCCCCGCCCGAGCGATCAATCGCTTGGCCCGCAGCTTCCTATTCGGTGTCGCCTCAGCTAGCTAGCTGCAAATCCTAGAGACTTTTTTTTTTCTGCTCAGGTGCCTGTAGCCGGTGTGGGTTCAAGTAGAATTTATGTCTTCTTCTGCTGTTCTGATGAAGTACTACTGTGTGTTGTAACCAGTGTGGCTCGAGTAGTATCCATGTTAAATCTGCTTTCACGCTGTTTTTATTACTTCTGATGCGGAAATTTTAAAATTATCGCTGCAATTTGATCGATGCCCTCGTTGAACTCAAGGTGGTGTTTGGCAGCGTTTGGCAGCTTTTTATGGCTTTGACCGACTAATTCAGCTTCCCAATTATCCACCACTCATTTAGTGTCTGGATTTTCTACGCGCGGTCAGGTCAAATGTGGTTTGGGTTAGCTTGGGGTTATCGAAGCTTTTGCTGGTGTAGACGTACCTTTTGGGCGTGTGCTGACTCGTTGGGAGGGGAAATTGATGCCCTTTGATCTAGCTTTTGACTTGGGCAATGCTGTTTTGGCCTGCAGTGTGAAGCTGGTTGAGCAGGAGCTCTGGCAGCGGGAGGACAAGGGTCTCATCGGGGTGCTTCCCGTTCGAGACTCCGAGGCCGCGGCCGTTGGTTCCATTCTGTCTTCTGGTGAGATAGACTCTGGGGTCTAATTCAGCTAATGAGCCATTGGTGGGCATTGTGGACCTGTGTTTTCTTACTCGAATTGCTATTGCTCTTATAGGCGTGGGCGGTGATTCAGGTGAAGGAGGCAGCAAGTCTCCTGGTGGTTCCGGGGGAGAGTCGACCAAACAGGATGCAAAGAACGGCAAGGAGCCGATTCATTGGCACAACCGGTCCGTATCAGCATCTGCTATGTTGTGCCTTTCCATTATCTCTGTATTATATCCATGAACCAGGTTCCAGAGATTAAAAAAACTTCACATATGGCAGTAATAGGGTGAAGAACATAGTGCCTGGCCAATAAAGGTTGTTAAGTCGGTGCTACATTTAGGAGCTTTGACATGGGTTAGGCTGTTGGCACATATAACATGTCATGCATTATTTCATTCTGTGAGCATATGAAAAAATAGATTTAAGCAAGTTTCCCCTCTCCTCTACGGGAGTCCTCTTTTAGTCAGATTTCTCATTTACATATCTAGCTGCTGTGGTTCAAGAATGCATTATTCGATTATCCTGCTGTGGGGGTTGGATGAGATAGTGATCAAATCTTGTTCGACAGGAGGGTACACTTTACATAGGAGGCCAGGAGGGTACTTGTAGCTCAACACTCAGGATGGCATTTATTTGTTCCTTCAAGCTTCTAGATACTTGTTCTCCAACTATTAACTGTTTGAAACTAAGAGATTTTGGTTGTTCCTGGACCAACTTTCGACCCTCCATCTAGTTATCCAGTCCTTGAAATGCACTGCATGTACCAGCGATGTTTTCATTCTATTTATCAACCTGCTATGCTCTACAAATGGTTTGTCGCGCTAGGGGCGTTCTTGTCTCCAGCTATAACCAAAGGCTAAATTGGATCTATAATTGCACAAACTGATGAAATATGAAGTATAGTAAATAATTTAAATTTGCACCCTTTATTACATCATCTCAGATTTGTTTTGTTTGTGTTTCCCCACCTTATGCATAGTTTTAATCAGACTCTGAAACTTCCATTTTTCCTTCCATGTATAGGGGAGTTGCTGCTAGAGCTCTGCACCTTTCAAGAGGTGTGGAGAAACCAAGTGGAAGGGTTACATACATTGTTGTTCTTGAAGGCTTATGTAGATTCAGTGTTCAAGAACTCAATGCAAGGGGATCATATCATGTTGCCCGTGTTTCACGCCTTGACATGACAAAGAATGGTAAGGCCGTAAAAGTATATATAAATTTTCACTCCATTTCGTTCAACAGTAATCATCACAAGCTGGTACCTCCTGTCATTTCACACAACTGTATTTTATTTCTGAATCTGATGTCTCTGCCCTGATGATTTTGACAGTTTATATTAGTATTGTATAATTTCTTCTCTGATATCCTTGATTAGCTTGTGAAGAATTTAAAAGATCCTCTTTCCTGTAAGAACTACTCCCTCTGATCCATTAAAAGTGTCGTGGAAAAGCAATGTACATTGTACAAATCTCTAGTTATAACAGCGAAGACACTTACAACGGATCAGAGGGAGTACTTGATAATGTAGCCGCCTTTTATTTTCAAATCACATGATATATATTTGGACACTCACATTACTACTATGTCTTTGGTTTGCTAGAGTTGGAGCAGGCAGAGCAAGACCCTGATCTAATTGCTCTTTCTAGGCAATTTAAAGCAACTGCCATGGAGCTGATTTCCGTCCTAGAGCAGGTAAATAACCTAGGAGAACCTGATGTCCAGATTTGGTGCTTATAGTTGACAGAGTAATAGGAAGATTGAGTGGAGAATTGAATATTGAATAACTTTGAAGATCAGTGGTAGATCCATGCAAGCTTGTGAAAGATGAGCTGCATATTTTCATAATTTGTGATGTCTTAATTTGCTGTTGGGGGAATTACTTAGGTTTCTGCAGAAGCAGAAGGCTTCTGCTCATGATACTTTTCAGTGAGTTTAGACTTACTATTGTTCTGTTGTTTCTGCAGAAGCAGAAGACGGTTGGTAGGACCAAGTTGCTGCTCGAGACAGTTCCTGTATACAGGCTAGCTGATATTTTTGTTGCTAGCTTTGAAATAAGCTTTGAGGAGCAGCTCTCTATGCTGGATTCAGTTGACTTGAAAGTCAGGCTTTCCAAGGCAACCGAACTTGTAGACAGACACCTGCAGGTGAATATCAAGAAACCCAATGATCTTTGAATTATTGTTAAGATTCCTTGTGCTTTAATAAGTTCACTTTCTATGATCTATTCAGTTGATGGTTTGCTATGTTTTTTTTCCTTTGATGGACAGTCAATTCTTGTAGCTGAGAAAATAACACAAAAGGTTGAGGGGCAGTTGTCGAAGTCTCAAAAAGAATTTTTGTTGCGCCAGCAGGTTTGTTTTTTAAAACCATATGTCCCGTGCTTCACCAACTATAAATTACATTCTGACATGCTTGTATTCCTAGATAGTCTTTAAATAATATGTAAAATGGAAATAATCCTGTTCTTATAGAGGATTTTTCTGGAGCTAAGCAACTTTGATATCCATGGCCTTTTTGTGCAGCATATAATTATATTTCCAGTATGGTAGTAACCCTGCTAGTTTTGTAGATGAGGGCTATCAAAGATGAACTTGGTGATAACGACGATGATGAAGATGACGTAGCTGCATTGGAAAGGAAGATGCAGAATGCAGGAATGCCTAATAATATCTGGAAGCACGCCCAAAGGGAGTTGAGGTAACTTGTACTGTCTACATCCTTTTCAACGTGCGTACATGTGGTACTGGAGATCCTTTTATCCAGCTAGTCTTTGTGCAGGCGCTTGAGAAAGATGCAACCTCAGCAACCTGGATATAGTAGCTCGCGAGCTTATTTGGAACTTCTTGGCGACCTTCCTTGGCAAAAAGTCAGTGAAGAAAGAGAACTTGATCTAAGAGCTGCAAAAGAGAGTCTTGATCGTGATCATTACGGACTGACCAAAGTTAAGCAGAGGATTATCGAGTATTTGGCTGTCCGCAAGGTTGGTAACAATACTCGGGTACAATATTTCTTATGTGCCTGTCCTGATTATTTATCTCATGGAGATGCATTAATTTGCTTGCAGCTCAAACCTGATGCCAGAGGTCCTGTGCTGTGTTTTGTTGGACCACCTGGCGTTGGAAAGACATCATTGGCCTCTTCCATAGCAAAGGCCCTGGATAGGAAGTTCATAAGAATCTCTCTCGGCGGTGTAAAGGATGAGGCTGATATTAGAGGCCATCGAAGAACATACATTGGAAGCATGCCAGGGCGCCTCATCGATGGACTGAAGGTAACTCAGATCTGTTTCCAGTTTTTTCTGTCGTATTTTTTGAACCAAGGCAAGAGATGATTGATCTAATACGTCTGCAGCATAAGTCATTCTTATATACAATTAAATAAAGTCATTCTTATATAATTTTTAAAAAAATGCAGAGAGTATCTGTCAGCAACCCAGTGATGCTTCTTGACGAAATTGACAAGACCGGTTCAGATGTACGTGGTGATCCAGCATCAGCCTTACTAGAAGTTCTCGATCCTGAGCAGAATAAGACATTCAATGACCAGTATCCTTTCACTTTATGTGTGTAATGAGTGCATCTTAATAACTTACTGTTAGCTGGTTGGTTCCATCGTGAAATTGGGCTCTTTTCTAAAATATGTTTGTTATGACTATGCATGTATTGGTTAGTTAGGCTTATAATTTCTGGTTACCCTTTTACTCCCATCTCTGTGAGATTAGCAATTTTTCTAGTCCCCTACTCTTTCTAAGAAGCTATGTTCTTGAGTTACTTAAAACTCTGATGCACACCACAGTACTTTGGGAAAGAGATTATGCTATTTGACCTGCTATCTACGTTTTATATATTTAAATTCCTTAACACATTTTTACCAGCTATTTGAATGTTCCATTTGACCTGTCAAAGGTCGTATTTGTTGCAACTGCCAACAGGATGCAACCTATCCCCCCTGCTCTGTTAGATAGGATGGAAGTGATTGAGCTACCAGGATACACCCCTGAAGAGAAGCTGAAAATAGCTATGAAACATCTCCTACCTAGGGTATTGGAACAGCATGGCTTGAGCTCTGCATATCTTCAGATTCCTGAGGTATGCCACAAGGATTATCTTCTGCTGGACCTTTCCTTGTGTGTAAACTATTTATTTGATATCAAATGATTTTAAAGGGTTTGGTCACATATCTGTTGGGCGAGTGACAGTTGCTTTACCTCGTTAGGAACAAACTGAAGTTTGAAATGGAAAGTACAAACTGAAGTTTGAAATGGAAGAGTGACAGTTGCATTTACTATATTGATCTTCAGTTTGCTTTACCTCCTTAGGAACGAACTGAAGTTTGAATTGGAAAGCATAGGGACATTTAAATTCAGTTTTATAGCGATAAGTACAGTGTACATGTGCTTTAGAGGGGCGCTAATCTATTTGCACTGCAGCGCATATAGTTGATTTTAACAAGGAGAAGGTGTGATGCTAGTACAGTTTTTAGCTCTTTGTTAGTTGCGTTTACTCATAAATTTACTCCATGTAGTGGAGATGAATTTCATATTATAGGTTTTCCTTAGAGATATAGATTCTTCCATATGGTCTTGTCTGTAGGGATAGTACGTATCTATTATGGATCAAGCCAGAACAATGAAGTAATTTCCTCCAAAAACGTTCTCATTCTAGGCTATAGTCTATCTACCCTTTTAATACTCTACCCCCTTGAAGCCATCTCTGGCATCAGATGTGAACAAAGGTGAACCTACTTACCATGGCATTTTGTTTGCAGTCATCAACTGCTTAAAAAAAAAGTCTGTCCTCAAACATTTATCACATTGCTCTTTTTACACCTTTTCCATTTGTTTTGTCATTTTTCTTTCATTTGAGTTTTATTAAAATTATGTAATTACCCTCTGTTTTCCTTGTACCTTTCGACTGTCCAGGCTGTAGTCAAACTTATCATCGAGAGGTACACACGAGAAGCTGGTGTGCGTAATCTTGAACGAAACCTAGCTGCATTGGCCCGTGCAGCTGCTGTAAAGGTTGCAGAGCTAGACAGTACGATGAGACTTGGCAAGGAAATACAGCCAATAACCACAACTCTACTGGACTCGAGGCTTGCCGATGGTGGTGAAGTTGAAATGGAAGTTATTCCTATGGGCCAGGACATATCAAATTCGTATGAAAATCCATCACCCATGGTTGTTGATGAGGCTATTTTAGAAAAAGTGCTCGGGGTATGTTGTTGCCTCTCAATTTGATTTCATGATAAGCTAGATTAGTATGTTTGTATTTGTCGTATCTTACCATGTTACATTACATTGTGCTACAGCCTCCTAGATTTGACGATAGAGAAGCTGCGGATCGTGTGGCATCCCCAGGAGTGTCTGTTGGGCTTGTCTGGACTTCTTTTGGTGGGGAAGTTCAATTTGTGGAAGCTACAGCCATGGTTGGCAAGGGTGAATTGCATCTGACGGGACAACTTGGCGATGTAATTAAGGAGTCAGCACAGTTAGCTCTGACGTGGGTAAGCATCTTCCTCTCTTCTAACCTATCCCTTACATGGTGTAACGCTTTTATTTGCTTATATTCAGTTAGCAGGACCTTCTCTTGCCATGTGAACTTGTTTTCTAGCAGTATGGTGCTTAGTTGAAACAATGTGTATTAAGCATCGTCAGCCCCACAATGCTTAATTTTCTGTTTCAGTACATATCAAGTTAAATAACTTTCTGTTCCTCTTAACTTAGATTTCGTTGATTTTCACAGGTGAGAGCAAGAGCTGCTGACCTCAATCTGTCACCTACTTCAGATATTAACATACTGGAGAGTCGTGATATTCACATACATTTTCCTGCTGGTGCTGTGCCAAAGGATGGCCCTTCTGCAGGAGTAACATTGGTAACATCGCTGGTGTCATTGTTTAGTAGCCGAAAAGTCAGAGCAGACACCGCGATGACAGGAGAGATGACTCTCAGGGGCCTGGTGTTGCCAGTTGGTGGTGTTAAGGACAAGGTACCACCATATATGTTCCTGATATATTATGTGTTTCTTGCTCGAATGACTGAACTACTTCCGTTGTGCTGCTCTTGGACTATATTTAACTTCAAACATTTCACTGGAATTCAGGTACTTGCAGCACATCGATATGGCATCAAGAGAGTAATATTGCCAGAAAGGAACCTGAAGGACTTGGCCGAGATTCCAGCGCCCATCCTCTCTGGCATAGAGGTATGTGATTGCTTATTCTTAGTGGTTACTCAATATTTGCTCTGAACTGCTACATTGCTAGCATGGTTGTCGAGGATATGCTCTGAACTACTAGCAGTGTAGCACTGACTTGATCCTGCATTTATATTTGCTCCTAATATGTAGTACGGTGCACAAATTATTCAGCACAAAATTTTCATAAAATACTTCTATTAGTTGTTTCTATGTTGGTGAGCTAAAACATCCAGAAACCAGAATAGCAATCTGATCTATGTTGCAATGGAGTCTCCTCTCGGTACGATGTTTGTTGCCTGACTTGTATTTATGTATGCTGGTGGTAGATTCTGCTTGTTAAGCGCATCGAAGAAGTACTTGGCCATGCTTTCGAGAACGGATTCCCGTTAAGACTGCCCTCCAGCCTATAGCACGGACAAATCACAACTGGAACCGGACGTGGTATTTTGCACACTGGTTATGTACCTGTTCTGAAGATTGGTTCATCACTCGTTCATGGCCTGAGATATCCGCAACGAGCAGTTGTTCCATCGGAGCGAAGCTAGCGCTTGTTGCGAGTCCCAACTCGATTAAGCTAGTATTCAGAAATGTATATACGGATACGGGATATTCCATGGAAGTGGCAGGGAGAACTTTGTGCTTGTATTTATAGAGGGATGCTGTCCTATGCTCAGGTTTGGTATGGAAGCAAGGAGGTCCACCTGTTGTTTCTCTCTGTTGTCGCCTTGTCGGTTTGGGTGTATATGTAATCTATTACGGGGAAAGTTCAGTTGTTGCAGTGCCATAAAATGGGTATCAATAAGTAGCACAAGTGATAATCTTATAAGGTAATATTCCAATATGAGATACTTTCCCATGGAGGAACTCGTCCCTTTTTTTTACCCTTAATATCAAACTTCAATATTCACGTTCTGGTTAGGTTTTTCAGAGTTTGCTGAGCTGTTTGGTTACCCAGGGCATATTTGTAGGGCGTATTGGATGTAGTAGCTAGCATCTGGTCAGCAAAAAATCATGTAAAAAAGATGTGAAGAAATATGAAATCAGTCTGCATCATCAGAGAGATAATAAGCATCTACCATGTCATAAAGTTTCAGATATATATTCAGTTCGCAACTAGACAATAATTTTGATAAAGGCAAATCAGGATGTGAACAGTAGCATTACCTAAAAAAAAGATGTGATCTGTAGCAAATACAAATCTGAACCGAGCAGCAAACAGATGGATTTGTCGAGCGTCTCGAATTCGATCTAAAAGAACCGTGACATATTGCGTGCATGTTTGGTTGCGTTGATCGGTGGATGCTCCAATTGCTCGAGCTCACCAAAGCTGTGGCGGTGTGGCCTGCCAAAACTAGCAGTCATCAGGAACTACGCGATCTTTTGGAATAAAATTACTGCCTGTTGTGGCTAATGGCTGGACTCTGGTCTGCAGACTTGGAATGCGACTGAGGTTTCAGTTTCAAGAACCATATAGCCCAATACAGGCAGCTTAAGAAATTGCAGATCATGTTTGATCGCTCTGTGTTCTTTCTTCGGGTATGACGCAACGCAGCACACACAAAAGGGCACCATATCACACATACATTTACACGGTGTCTACTTAAGAAGACGGCGCTGCTGCCTCTTTCTGAAAATACAGGCTACATTGGCATAATCAGCCTTCTCATTTTTCTTTCGACATCTGCAAAGAGTGACATTTATACTTGATTACATTAAAGCCAGGATCCACCCTTTTCCTGATGAGAAGAATCACAACGGTGAAAACTCGTGTATACATGTGCTGCACTATCTATTTGTTCATTAACATAATTACAAAGCTTCGTAAGATAAGCCGAGCACCGACAGAACGCAGGACGTGTTATGTGTAGAGGTAGATCCCCATCCTGAACTCAACTTCCATCATGATTCTTCCTGCGCCTCCCTGTCAATTTGCAACTCTCAGATAAGTTGCGGTTCTGAAAGCACATGTTCGTTGAATCAGCATAATAATTTCGTATATAGTAGTATAAGAGAATGGATCATGTTAATTATCTTGTTCACTCTGTTTTATGAGGCATATCCATCCTAGTCACTTGTTGTACTAATACATTTACTTATGTTTATGAATGCCAGAATTAGCAGTATGAACCTGTACAGGCGAGTGTCTTACCATTAGAGCCTCTGTTCCATAGGACCTCGGAGTCAATTGTGGTGAGATGTGGATCATCAAGCCTCTTCCATGTCTTGATGGACTTCACCCCTTGCCACTCGCCGCCCTCCGTCTTCTCAAGCTGCACAGACACCACCCTTGCTCTTCTTGGCCACCCGGCCTTCCCGTACGCATGGTAACCGAACCCACCAGCATAGCACAGCTGAATGCCAGTGAGCTTCCCACAAAAGTCGTTTAAGTGATCATGCCCTATAAAGGCAGCCTTCACATCTCCAGCTTCCACCATTGTGGTAAAGAAGCCGGAGTTGATTGACGCTGAGCTGATGCCCTCCTGCTTTACTCCTGTGAAATTGGATGCTGTGAAGCTGCTGAACTCTGGCAATGGGATGTGGAAGTATGCAAGAGCAGGTGCTGGCTCCTTCAATCTGGGTTGTTCACTCGTATAGTTTTTCTGCATTTTGTAAGAAGTGTGTAAGTGTTGTCACTCTAACAAAAAATATGTCATAGAACCAAAGAATGAGCTTATCATATCAGAATTAGTGTCCTTACCTAACATGTTGATGTTTTTATCTTTCTGCATTTAATCTGGATCCCCAAAATATTTAGAAACCAATGGTTTTCAGAACTACAGTGATAGTAAACAGGTACATCATCTATTTTAGCATATCTTGCTAAAAAAAACAAATTAGCAAAAATTTCTTGGCTTATGTCGTTTGCAGAGTTAAAGATAGCTGAGCAGAAAATTACTCCAATATGTATTTACCAGTAGCAAATAGCATCTACCCACCAGTTTCAGTTTTTTAATACTGTAAGCTTGCCTTACTTCCAAGTTTCTATTAGTCTATTTACTCAATGAGCGTTTCAGCATATACTGTTCCTACATTAATGAGGCGGCCCAAAGAGAAAAATAACGATAAAATCAGAAGTAGTCCTGATTCCTTTTGTCTTAGCATATTTTGTATGGCAGAAGAAGAAATTGTATCCAGTATAATGCCAAGACGGTAACAAGCAAGTCGCCAAATTATTCACCTGGAGACTTGCAGATGTTTGCTTGAACCAAGCTTGCTGTGAGGCCTTGATCCAACCATAACCAGGGATTGAGGGCACAGTAGAATAGTCACCACTGTCAAGGAAATATAGGTTGAGCACTGATTTGTTGGCGAGCAGGGTTCCTTCAACCCCACCAACTTCCAGTTATAATTCCCGTAGCCATCGATCTCTACCCCTTCCGGATTGAAGCGCGAAAGGGTGTTCTTCATACCTACGAGGTGTCGCATCACGCCCTCTCGCGACAGCGTGCCCTCCTGGTCATGGTTCCCCATCCCAGCAGCCCAGAGCAGTCTCATGGCAATGGCGGGAGCAATCGCTGCATCCATCGACTTGGCCGCGTCGGTCGAATCCGCGCCGTAGATGTTATCACCTGCCCAAGAAATGCTAGCTGATAAAATCATCTATGCACAATTATTTTTAGAGGAAAAGGCTTTTTAATTATGGCCCTGCTTTGGTTAAGAGCAAACCTATACTACTATACTACATGCACCATTACCATGGCTGCAAATGCATTATCCATTAATTAATTTTTCATTCGCAGAAAGTCCACAAAATGTTCCTAGTAGTAGCACAATCTAAAAACAAACCCATCACAGTGATATTTTTGGGTACCAAAGAGTGTGTGCGCATATGCGTATCATAATAATCGGTGTTTCTTTTCTCTGAAAAAAAAGGTTCGCCGAAATTGCAGCATTGGGAACATCACCAAGATTGCTCGTGAAACAACACGACGAAAACAAGAACAGTAACCTCGAGACAACTACAGTCTACAAAGGCGGCTACATCTGTTTTTTCCCTTGGTCTTAGGGATTTAGCTCCTGGGACAATTAATTAACTAGAGCCTCAGCGACTGAATGGGTGGTCCGGCAATGTTCAGGATTCCTCCCGATCCAATCCGAAGCACGGGCTGCACTGGAACAAATTCCACCAATGCCATGGCATCTCTAAGGTAAATTTGATCATAACCCACACTAACTTTGCACTTTGGCATCTCTAAATTGCTGGATTCGAAACTGAAAGCAAAGCAGGGGAGGACTGGGGGAGGGTGTCTGACCGGTGAAGACGACGAGGTCGGGGTCCTCGGCGCGGAGGACGCGGTAGAGGAAGGCGGTGGTGTTGAGGTCGGAGCAGCCGCGGGCCTGCGACGGCAACACGTCCTCGCACGGGGTGCTCCGCCCATCCCCGTAGTGCATGTCCGCCACCTGCAGCACCTTGAACGTCCCGCCCTCCCGCCGGAACCGCAGCCCGCCGCCGCCGTCGTGGACCTTCCCCTTCCCCGCCGCGGCCGCAGAGACGAGGAGGAGCGGGAGC
The DNA here is from genome assembly GCA_947311845.1 of Poa pratensis. Taxonomy (NCBI): domain Eukaryota; kingdom Viridiplantae; phylum Streptophyta; class Magnoliopsida; order Poales; family Poaceae; genus Poa; species Poa pratensis. The sequence goes on from CAMZMU010000084.1 coordinate 8,615,940, forward strand.
AGGAGGAGGCCGAGGCGGGCGGCCATGCCGGGGATGCGTGCGCGTCGTGGACTCCGGACTGAGCGGGAGGGAGAAATGGTTCCGGGGATTGCTACTGTGGTGGTGGAGCGATGGTTGCGGTGTGGTTGATTCTGTTCGGTCTATACTAAGAGCAGAGGGGGAGGTGGAGGATTGCGTGATCGTGAAGCAGCGGGCGGGTTGTCGAGCTCGACGACGTGTATGAACTAGGAGGTGCCGGCGGCCGACGACGAGGACCTACCTAGTTTTCATCTCCGGGTCCGGCGGCGTGGTGCGCCGTGCGCGGGATATTCATTTTTCTGTTGGGATATTCGGACTCGGGCTAGTCGCATGTATATATGTGGCCATATCTTTAGTGAGTCATTTGTGCGGGGAGCAGTTTTGGCTCCGAGTTAATATGCTTCTGTTTGAGTACAAAATTCGAAAATATATATATAAACACTTAAAAAGTTCTGGAAAAATCACAACAAAGATGTCCAAGTTTTCTACATACGCGCAAAATTTCGTAAAGAGATGAAAATTTGTTGTTCTCTGTGCAAAAAAAAAAAAAACAGTGCTCTAAAAAGACCCGCGAGCTTTTTCACAATTTTTGTTTTTTCACACAGGGCACAAGAAATTTTATTTCTTTCACGAAACTTTGCAGTATGTGCTTTTGGATATGTTTGTCCCTGAGTTTTTTTAGAAATTTCTGAACTATTTTTCTATTTCTTCAAATTTTGTGCTCAAAGAGGACTAGAGGAACATATGAGCTTGGGAGCTATATTGAATTTCCGGTCATTTGTGACAATTTCTATGTTGCTAGATTGTTTTACTTTTTTTTTTGGCTTGCTTGAATGCAAACAACAATCCTATATACAGTTTGCAAAAACGCGATACGAGATTCAGACTCCAAACACGGAGGTTTTAGATTTCTGTAATAACTCCACGGGAATAAGTAATCTGTTCACTTACTCTAACGTGACCATGGAACTTGTCCTCCACTCCTCCTACCATCTCTCCTTTTCTAATTCTTATCTCTTTTTTAAAGAGGATCTGGTGCTTATAAAACACTATCACGGCCAGAGTTTTACACTCACGCGCCGACGCACATGGCACACCGCACACGGTTTGGTACACAACCTACTCAGATTTCAGAGGTACCTGAAACCACGAGCTTAATTACGAGCAACGCCATTGCGCGCAGCTTGTATCTGTTTGTGTGATTTTTTTTATATAGGGAATATATTAATACCAAGCATATCCAAACTCTACAACAACATGACAAGCTAGTCGAGATGTTAAGAATGTACACAGCCAAAAGAAAAATAAAGGAGAAAAGAAAGAAAGAAAAAACCCGCCGAACAGATCAACGAAGCAGCATGACTACCACCACCAGAGCCACACCTGGACTAAAGAAAGGTTCTCCAAGAATGACGCTTCCAAGAACGGAACCGTGCACAAATACCACCGTCTCTCTGATCATGGATCATGGGTTTTCACCCCGAAAAAAGTCCGACTGGACACCAGACAATGCCTTCAACAAGGAAACGAATAGCGATCCGTCATTACCAGGTACAACCAGTGAAGGTCAGACATAGGGTTTTCACCCTGGAAGTCGAGAGTTGTGCGCAAAGAGCACCACCAAGAAGAAGTCCCCCTGTGTTGCCGCCCCCACTAGCCGATACTACTACAAAACACTGATAATCCGGTTCACATTCTTCACCAGATCCAAACTCGTCTCTGTCATCACTTGTAATCTCGAACTCGACATGAGTCATCAAGATCCACTCGTCATCCGGCACAACCATCTTGAATTCCCCCATCATCGATAATCGCATCTAAATATGCCACTCATGGTGTCGACAAATCGTGCTGTGACGGGTCCACTATCATGGTCCACGGTAGTGACAAAGTATCAGTCTTATCGCCGGCGTGGAGATATGGTCGAGGAGCTTAGCCATGCCGACCCCACGAAGCAATTCCTTCCATGAACTGTCTGTCCCGATTTTGGTTGGGGATGATCACTCTTGGTGCCCGACGTTCCATGTGATGTGGTAGTAGTTGCCTGCAGCATCACGGACACCACTGGCACCACGAACTCACTCCGGTCATAGCATGGCATCATGCAGAGCAGACACGCGTCCCGAAGCGGCGTCTATTTGTGTGAATACACACACGGTAGCCACAAAAAGAAATGAGAACGGCGAACTCTAAAAACAATTGTGCAAAACAATCAAAATTGTTTGGACACCAGTAATACTTTTTATATGATGTTAAGCCTAATCACTTAGTAAATTATAATAACAACATATTTAAATATACTAGTACAATGCCCGTGCGTTGCCACGGGAGACAAAATAATAAACTTATAGAATCTATGGATAGTATCGCTCGGATACCATGTTGGGATACGTGCTATGCAATACAAAATGTACGCGCCATCATAACACCAACATCACCATCATATGTACAGTTAACTTGTGATCAAACCCTATACACGCAGTTGGGGAATGTCGATGACACACGTCATCGAGGCATTGGAGCCTGGCATTCCACGTCCGGCTCCGGCTGTACCAACTACCAACTGTTCGACTCCCATAGTTAGGACGCCTCCAAGATGCAAGCCGACTATTGTCTATGCCGACTCCCAGACGTAAGCCGACTGTTGTCTATGCCGACTCCCAGACGCAAGCCGACTATTGTCTATGCTGACTCCCTCCGAGACGCAAGCCGACTGGTATCTATGCCGACTTGCAACAGCCGCAAACTGACTGTTGTCTATGCTGACTCCCAACCAAGCTCCCACGATTAAATTCAATCAACGGAATAAACATGAAGAACTACATATGAGCAATAGCCACATAATAAACACCAAAAGATTTAAGGGAGTCCTTGGAGCACAGAGGACGACCAGTCTACCTATACTGCTCGAAATTGAAATTCAATTTGCACGCCATGTAACCGACCACGTTGGTTGTCACTGCTTTCTCCTCTACAACCAAAAATGAAGAGGTGGAGAACAGAGGTGATGCGGGTGGCTTAGGACATCTGTGATTCAGGAGGCGGCAATAGCGACCCTGGAAACCAGCTTGCTTCCAGCTTGTCGAGTAGTGTGACCTGAATTAAAATTTCACCGCAAAATATTACTTGTTCTGTACTCAATGACTCCTATACACTGATTACACAATGACTAAGTTTACAAATGCTTATTAGACAATTGACAGGATTTGTTCTCCTCCATGATATGGTTCAAGGCTCCCTATCATATATCACAACATACATCTTTCCTGATAAAAACCTGAGTTTGGATCCATGATCAACATTGATAAACCATGCATGAGTACCAAGTGCTATCCACATCAAGAGTATTTATGGACCATTTGCACAAGGATATCATATGAAAACGATAATTCTAGAGCATAATTAAGGGAGAAGGGGGAGACATGATTACATGAAAACATGTAAAATCTCTGAAAAAACATACATTCGAATAGCTATTCATAGTACACAAATCACAGACTGAAATTTACAGACCATAGTATTAACATTTTGAACATAATATTGAAGAACTTTGGGCTACTGGTACCATCTGCAAGATCCTGAAGCCATTATAAAAACAGAAAATCTACATCCGACTTGCATCCAACACCATGCAGATTAATAAAAAAAAAGAGCTAGCAACCCTCTTGAGCACTTCTTCTAGTCTTAATCCTTTCATGTATAAGTCGCCTCCTGGCATGCATCCAATATAAAATTTGAAAGATCCTCCAAGTCGGCCACATATACCTATGGAATTTTCATCCATTTCATATGAAATTTGTACAACCAAAAAATCAGAGAACTATGTAACATAACCATCGCAAGACTAACAGCATACTGATGAGAATAGCCTCGACCTTTACTTTTTTGATTATTTCGTAGGAAGGTAACATGAGAAAGTTACCTGAAAAGCCAAATATTATCAGGATAGCATTCCCACTCGAGCCTAATTTTATAGGTAAACAATAATTAAGAAATGATACTCCCTCCGTTTCATTATATAATGCCTATTGTTTTTTCGCATTTGTTTCAAATTGTAAGAGTAAAGCTCTGTTTATTTTGCAAAGACCCCCTTCCACCCATTTGCTACGTGCATGAAATATGGAACAGATCGCATGTAGTCCACAAAATCAGGAAACTGAATCAGGAACCGATCTCTCTCTCACGCAGCCTATCTCCACGCAGCCTCTCTCTCTCTCACGTATCCTCTCCCTCTCACGGCATCCTCTCCCTCTCACGCAGCATCTCTCTCATCTCTCTCACGCCTGCTGTCTCGCATGGCAGAGGATATGGGAAACCCGGCGTCCGCCCTTTCCATGGTTAAGGATCGTCCGGCCTTCGCCGTTTTCTCGCCGGAGCAAGTCGCCGACGTGGAAGAATTTCCGGACTCATGCGAGCAACTACCCTGGTACGTGCCGGACACGTACGCCGAAGATACGGAGGTTCCGGATTCTATGGAGGATGAAGGGGATGTTTTTCTTGCCGGAGAGAGCCAACCTCTTGAACCACTTGAAGATATCGAGCGGGAGGTTGAAGCTTCCATGATTTCAAATGAGGAACAAGAAGGCGAGGTTTTTGCAGATCAAGGCCAGGCAGATGATGCCCAAGGCGTTGCCGAAAAAGAAGAAGGCGATGATATTGAACTCAATTTTGGTGTCAAGCTAGATTCCGGCGAGTTGCAGGTGGTTAAGGACTCACTGAAAATTTTGCTGCCAACATACCGTCCTTAAGCAGTCATACTTGGGGCGAATTATGCACTTTTTTCATTTTTGGTGTCAAGGTAGACTGGGCGAGTTTTGATCACATGTTATGATTACAATTTCAATTTAGTTCTAGTACTCCAGAATGTAAAAGAACACATGTTACTGATTGAGTATCATGCTTCTGTTATCATTGAGTATCATGCTTCTGTTATGTTTCAGTACACGCAAACATAATGCAAACAAATCTTTGATAACTTTGGGAAAGCAAATGCAGAGTACAATCCACACGAACCTCATTACTCCAAGGAGTACCTTACTAGACTCACAGAAAAGAGCAAATCGACACCAAATTCAGTACTTCCCTCCATTGCTGAAATTTTTTGAAGAAAATTTCAATTTTGGGAGAGGTGCTGTGGCTGTGCGAGCGCGGGAGAGAGGAAAAGAAGGCGGGCAGGGAGAAAAGGATGGCGCGCGTCGGAGAGAGAGGAAACGAAGGCGATCGGAGAAAATCATGGGATAATAACGGCAGAGAGATTTCAGCGATCTGTTTGTTGGGTTTCCATGTTTGTCTCCTATTTCTGAGATCGTGGAGGGCCTTCGTAGGGGGTTTTTTGTGAAATAATCGACTGCGCTAATTACCGTGCAGGAAAACAATAGGCATTATATAATGGAACGGAGGGAGTACAAAATAAGTTAAGTACTGGATATTTTGAAATGGCAAAACTGTGTTTACATGGCAACGGAAAAGGAAATGCTCCATCCTATATGAATGAGGACATCCATTAACCATGTCACCATAGAAAGATGTACGTACAGCTGATGCCTGGGTCCAGAAATTTAGCTTACACTAATTCCAAGTCAAACCAGAGGTTCACTGGATGCACGAAAATAGGTCGTATCATCTACCACAACTATACAGAACTGCAAACCTTGTCTATACTAAGAATCATTGTTCACACAATAACAACCTGGGCTGACATTTTTATCGCATGTTACTTTTTCTAGATGCAAAGTTGAGGCATCGCAAATTCAAGTGAACTTAACTCCCCACAAACAATCACGGCAGCAATACATTTTTCTGTAAATGGTCCCAAATGTTTCAGGTTTTTTTTTTAACATCAGAGATTGCACTTAAGCTCAAATGCACTTTACAGAAAGCAGCGTGAAAGGGGCCACGCTGGATATAAATCAGCTGAATACCCTACTAAATTTTAACAAATGCATGAGAAGCAATGAAAATTAGTTGTACAGGCAATGAACCAATCGATGGAATGAAAACCACGAAATGAATGCTCAATTTAAAGACAGTTTGCTCACCTCAAAACCTCAGGGAGCAACTCATTCAGAGCATTAGTGCACCTGATAAACCTACACGGTTCAGAGGTAGGTTAATATCATATTCATCATCCCAGATTTCAGGTAAAAAAGAAATGGATCTTGACTAACCATAGATGAATATGGTAAAACTTTCAATATACATCAATCTAATCCCACAACTAACCAATAATACATTATGTAACCGGAGAACAGAACGTGCCAATCTCATGTACAATCAGGAGATTAATATCCTGAATCAAAGTATTAGTTCACAAATCAAAAGCGAAATACTTCTTTCTTACTCTGAAAATTACATAAAACAAGCTACTCGAGACAAATAGCACAACACATATGCATCCAATTTCAGTTCAAGAGGTGCCACAACCAATCATTAGCAGTTTTATTTTTGGTTCTTGGACATACTGGAAAGACATCGCGTCACATGAAAATTTAATTTCTAGAGCAAAGCAGATTTATTTCAGCAGCTATGATCGGTACGGAACACTTTTTTTATTGGAACATAGCATCCCATTACTCAACCAGAACATTAGATTCACTAATACAATTAATGTTGGTTACAAAAAAACTGGGGGCAGAGTCCACCCAGAAATTTTGCAAGCTCACAGACTGCAGAATTGCAAGCACGTCGACTGGAGGAAAACATACACTTATCAAAGTACAAACTACAGCTCTTCTATTGGTACAGAACTCATAAGTATAACTCATTAGTTGCTAGAATAGGTCTATGAGACAAAGCCAGTTATATGAAACCAATTTTTTCTGTATATGAAATCTGGGATGAAAACGCATGATCAATAATAAGCAAACGATTAAGGTACAGATTTATTTGACATGGAATCCCAACTTTTGGAATAATGTTAACAGCTAATAATTTCTGAACCAATCCAAAAACTTGTTTCCCCAAGCTATATGCATAGTGACCTCCACTGCATCTACGTGTCATGGAGCAATGCCTATTTATTCAGAAAAGAAAGGGTATTTATTAATTCTCTATCAGAGCCGTACAAAGCAATAGCTAATTAACAACTGAAGGGAAGGGTAAGCATCATTGAATCCAAAATTCTAGCTATCCTTACCGTGATCGTCTCTGCACTCTGCAGCTCTCCTGCTGCATCTTGGCCTCACGGTAGATTTTGCATATACCATCTGAAAATGACCGCTCGACTTAGAACCGGGAGCTAGAGATAATATTAATAAACGGTATAAGCATCCATGGCACAAAGTACCATCCAAGAATGTGTATATATATATATTTGCATATGTAACTTAGATTCAAATAATACACCATGAGATTATGAAAGATGACTCCCGTTCAGACATGACCAACATTGGAACAAATATGCACTGAATCTCTGCGCCCCTTTCTAGTTGATGCTGAAGATGCTTACCGGGAAGAGCTTGGTGGCGTCGATCCAGGCCTCGTCCATTAGCCTCATCGTTGCTGACTCAACCTAATGGCCCCAAGGAGGCCTTTACCGAGGATAGCGGATCGTAAGAAGAGCAGAGGCTGAAATTCACCAAGAAGAACGTGAGTAGTAGGAGGATGAATGGGATGCATGGGAATCGGCCACCTCCAACGGACCTACCGCGGCTGCCCTGTCCAGGCCCAAAGGTCAACGGAAGGAAGATGAAAAAAGAAAACCTGCGTAGGTAGCCTCGCCCTGCACGTCGCCCTCGACCTTCTTGTACAGCTCTCGGATGTGGTGTGCCGTGGTGACAAGAGACGCCCTTACTGAGGCATTCATGGGGAAGGACCATGGTCAGCACGCGCGGATGAACAGATCGAGGTGGTAGACTCCCGTTGGGGAGACTCGTCCCAGGGAGGGACGCGCGCCGCCGGTCGTGAGGCAAGGAAGGGGAGGGGCGGCGCCGGTTCTGCAGGGGATGGGGAGGGGCTCCACCGGTGGAGTGTTGTGGCAGGCAGGGGAGTGGTTGGGCTTCGCCGGAGAGATGATGTGCGCCTCCACGCAAAGGGGGACCTCACCGGCCGCCTTCAACGGCCAGTCCCCGCCGCCACCGCTGGCGCCGGCGGCAGCGGCGGCCAGGGAAGCTCGAGGGAGGGGGTCGCTGGTGGCTGGGAGTGGAGGTGGTGGGCGTTGCTTGCCGAGGAGCTCGCGTAGGCGACCTGGGATGGCGCGGTGGTGGTGGCGGCGGCGGATGGGCGAGGAGGCCGGGCGATTTGGATCCGGTGGAGTGGGTAGATTAAGGTTGTACTGCGGGTTGATTTTGATATTCGATAGGGGGTTTTCTGCAAAAGTGGCGCGACGTACAACGTAGAGGTTTCGTCCGTCCGCCAGAAGACAGGACACTGCATCTTTTTTAGTAGAGATTTTTTAGTAGAGAAGTATAACCTACAAAATCGTACCGATAATGAAGTTTGCATGTAACCTAGAAATCCCACCCTCAGGACGTTTGCAAAGCCCAACCTTCCTTTTGTATTTTTTAGTATTTTTTGAAACACGTTTTTTTTATATAATTGTGCGAAACAATCAAAATTGTCTAGACACCAATAATACTTTTTATGATGTTAAGTGTAATCACTTAGTACAATTGTAATAACAATATATTTAAATAGAAGTAGAACCTACAAAGTTGTACCGCTAATGAAGTTTTCATGTCGTCTAGAAATCCCACTCTCAAAATGTTTGCAAAGCCCTACCATCCTTTTGTATTTTCGTATTTTTTTAGTTCACCAAGATCAATGATTGAGTTGCCACCGCTTCTATCCAACCTCTCCCTTATGTTTTTTTAGAAATGTAGGGTGTGCCCCAGCCTCTACATCCAAAGGATGAGTTTTATTAATATGGAAAAACAGTAAGCATTAGGCTTTACAAAGAAATACATGGATCAACCAAAAGAAACCACCATCCAGGAGAAAACTCGCTGCACCTACAAACTTGATGAACGGGTGGACCAATCGGAGCCAATGTCCTGACCTCACGCACCTGCGCACATCAACTAAATCCGGAGGTTTTAACCAGGTCGCCCAACAGCGTACCAGAAGCACAAACCGGTCCAGCCGAACCTCAACGCACGCCAAATGCGCACAAGAAAAGCCGCTGCCAACATCTTCCGGCATCCCATCTTTAGGAGAGATCACCGTAATGACCTTGCAAGGCCTGCCATCGACGTCGCCACGCCACCAGAAAAATCCACCATCCTACGCGAGTCCCACATCATACGCTCGACGCCGAGACCCCGCTGCGCCACGCCGCCGAGACTCGTCATCGTCAACGTGGTAGATGTACACCGCTCCACTTCTTGCATCCTCCATCCAGCAGCTGCTCCAAAAATAATGCCCTCATGAGGGAGAGCGACACCGAAAGTGGCGCCATCGTCCGATCCGGGGAGCCCGGACCTGGGGTTTCCCCCGGAGCAGCGCGAGTGTGTAGATGGTGGCTGCAGCAGCGATGCCTTCATGAAGGTAACGACGCGTAGACGCGGCCATCGCCTGCTTGAACAAAGTCAAGCCCGGTTTTCACCGGTAACCACGCCTCCCAACTCGCCGCTGGGCAGTCAGCCGGCCGACCACCTCCGGCGGAGGAGAAGGTCACCGCCACCATGCCCGGAGCCGAACCTCTCCCTTATGTAATTTTCAGCAATGTGCTGGTTATTGTTTCTCTAGGTGAAAAGCATCGCAAACAAAATCCAAATCATCCAAGGCACAATCCTTTAAAGCATGTTTGAACTTATCCATTTGTGCTTGAGGTTTAGGCAGCACCCCACATATCAAACACAAACTCTGAAATTCTGAATTTTCTTCATATATATAAAAAAATAATGGCTACCTTAAGGGTATCTTGTATATGATCATGCAAACAATCAGAGAAATTCTCATGATAAATCTATCTATGTCAATCAAGTTTATTCACACTGAACCTACCAAATGAGTCTTTTCAATAAAATGAAATAGAAGTTCCGGTGAACCCTTAAGATGTCCCATTAAATTGATGATCAAACTTAGTGATAATACAATCTATAGTAACATAGAATGTGTCAACACTATAGAATGTTGAGCGGTGACCTTGTGCCTCCTCCTTTTATTATTTTACCCGTGTGTGCTACAATTTCATCCACACTAGGGATTGTGATGTTATTTATGGTGCAAAATGTGTTGACATCTTCCAAGAGTGACCGCTAACCATCATTTCTCAAATTGACTAAACATTTTCTTACATGTATAACCAAAGGCATTGCTTGCCAGGTTGTCTCTTGCCTGCTCATGGATTCAGCATGCAGTTTAAAAGGTTGACCTATTTGGGAATCTCCGGATCTATGCTTATTTTCAACTCCCCGAAGCATTTCGTCGCTTGCTACGCCCTTCCTCGTCTCTGGGTGCCTAGGTATCCACCGCAAGCCTTTCCTCTTTTGAACCTCGCCATTAACGTTAAGGCTATGCCATCCTAAGGTGCTACTAAATGGAAGGATCTTATCAACGTCCAGGAATGCGAAATCATAGATCGAACTGCCGAATTGGCAAAATCGGTTCTATCATAGTATCCGCTAAGTTCACGGGCTGGAGATAAGCGAACTCAAACCGCTGACATCCGCCACAGGGTAAACCACCGCCTCTCAGGCCTCCCCGACGGGTTCTACCATAGAGGCCAACGATAGACAATAACTCCCCCCCGAACACAGCTTACAACTTTCATTTAGAAGTTTCAATCAAACAAATATGCATAGGAAACGTAGATTAGTAGAAACATAAAAGATTATCCATCACATACCCGAACAATATTTTGATCCTTCTTTTGCAATAGAAGAGAAACATAATTTGTCATATGAAGTAGATTCAACATCATCTTCATGATGAACACAAGGCTAAAAGTCTTCATTTTATGGACCAAACGTCCCACCTTACATGGAACATGCGCGTCATTCTTAACAATGCCCAAAATTTATATCACTGCATCCCACATTGATTCAAAACGAGATAAGGTTGTGTAGTGAGAACCGACACAAGGAAGTTTCTTGGTTCTTACCTCTTCTTGTGGGCATCTCACATTTCTTTGATCTTAGCTAAAATATTTCTTTGTGCTTATCAAGTAATATAGCCGTCCATAAAAAAAATCTACGACAATCATGGACGTATCGTCAAAGGAACCCTCAAGACGTTTTCAACAACTATTGACTGCAACTGGTGGGTAAAGCAATGAACGTAGAAAGCATATGGGTTCTCATAACAGATTAACCTTTTAAGGCCGTTAAATTTTCCTCTCATATATAGTAGATGCTCCATTATACTCTTGCTCTTGTATTTTTCCGTATTTATGGAAAACCGACATAAGATGATGAAGCTTTACCACTGCAAAACATTCAGTTTTGCACACTTGGCAGGTTGAGCTCTGCCATGTGTAATTTACCATTACCATGTGGCAATTTTTGTACATAAAACCCCTGGAGAGTCTTTTCTTATGATTCGGTGGTCCTTATTGAAGATGCAGAAGTTGAGCATGGGGAAGGACAAATGGGAGAGGGTAGTGGACCTCATGTCATGACGGCGACTCTGTGCCATAGCTCAAGGAGGACCAAGTTGCCCGCACGCTACCCTCCTCCCCCCGCACCAACCGATCAGGGAAAAATAACCGCACATACCCGATGCCCCGACGACCTTACAATCTCGATTGGCTTCCTCATCACTCCATCAGCGGCGGACAGAACTTTCCCCTGGCATGGTTACTTCGCCGCCATCCCTTCCACGATGACAACTCGTCCTCCTGCCCGCCGTCCACCTCCAAGCCCTTCTACAACCCTAATCCTTGGCCGTCGACCTTCCCTACTAACCGCGCTGATAGCATTATTCTATCTACAGCTTCGTCGGGGTCCTCCTATGGCATGCCTCCTCCTCCTAAATCCTGCGCTGCCGTTCACTCGGGAAGAAAACTATTTGCGTGTACATTAGAGCATCTCTAGTGGGCGCCGGATTGACTGCCTCATTGGCCCAATAGGGCTCCAGATTGAAAATAGGCCTCCAACAGAGCTCCCATTAGTCCGGATGATGGTTTTTTCTGTCCGAAAGCCACTTCGCCGCCTCCCTCACCCCTGTCATTTAGTATTGGCCAGGGGTGTCCGGACATGCCTACCTTCTAGGACTATGACAGGCCGGCCTTGCTATACGGACTTGATGGCCATTCACTTCCACCCTTCCACTCTATCCCGCCCTTCGACTCCTCTCTGTCTTGTCAAACCTTCATCGCCGCTCCATTTCGTCAATGCGTAGTGACCACATTGCGCGACATTGGCAGTCGACCCTCCGCCGCCGCCACCATGATGGATTTGGGAGGTTCACACCGCCTCCACCAATGGAACCACGATTTGAGATTGCCTCCTTTATCGCGGGCAGCCGCTTGTCATCGACGCCTATTCCCACCCCTGACCTGTCCCGCCCGAAAGGTGTTCGGCCATTTGACCGAACAAACTATTAAGTATGTTTTGCGTCCTACTTTGCTTGATTGTTTCACTTGTTTTAATAGCTGCAGTTGTATATGAACAGTTTACTAAAGAATGCTTGTGAGCTTCACAAAAACACCAAAAAACTGTGATAGTAAATATTAATCTAGATTCACACATAGCACAAACGCATGCACATGTGATTTTTCTCCAGATATTTTGAGCTTAGTTTGGATTTTATTTTTGTAAATTAACTCACTGGGCCATATGATCCAATTTACACCAGAAAAGGGTAGTAACTGATCGTTTGCATTCTCGAACAGGTCCATGTTTGAGCCATAGTTTATACCACCGAAGTTATAAACTCATCACAACTCGTGCATATGTAGAACTCCTCACAACTCAGATCCGATCACTAATTGGAACTCCATCTGAAACCGTCCCCTACTCCTCTTCATAAGCTTTACAGCTATACTAGACGGGCATGCGCGCTTCGCCGCGCCGTCTGCTATTCGTTGTCGCATGGCCTATTTTATGCGACGCATCGTTTTGTGGTCATAGCAAACTGCTGGGTGTGGCGCGGTAACAGTTCCAGGATGCGCATCGTATGATGTGAATGGGCGCGTCATGTACATGTTTATGTCCGGGTGCTGTTAGGGTTCATGCGCATGTCATGTCGGCATCTGTATTTATCTGCAGATCATGAGTATGCTCTTTTGTATCAGATAGCCTAGATACGTTTAGCGGACCGGAAACGCGCACATAGAAATATTTTAAGGACCAGGTAAGCGGACCTAGGAATATTTTAAAACTCGAACAAACTGTTAATTTAAAGAGGATGATTATTTTTTCTAATAGCAACGAAAATACACTGCACTAACAGGCCGGTAGCCCAGGCGCCACATGCGTATAAAAGCTATGGGTAATCGATGGAAACTGGTAGTAGAGATCATTTCTATGAGTAATAACGCAACGGTAGCTTGGTAAACTGAAGAAAACAGGGGTAGGCCGTACTCTATATTTTGCTGCAGACTATTGCTGTTATGATGCAGAAATAATTTTCTTGCTGTACAAAAATGTTGCTGGGGCCAAACAAAATCCTCTTATTTTTTTACTATGAGGCAGTAAGAAACGAAAAACTTTTTATGCTAACGGGATCAGCGAGGGGTAACTGAATAAAACGTTGGGCAACTGCTTTTGGTATGAATGGAGGACACTGGCTGCCAAACACCAACACAACACTTTATGCGTACAGACGCGCGACACAAAAACCGATAGACCTAAATCTACTTAACGCAAGAGCAGAGATCATTCAGGCCTGCAACAAGCGCCAGGATTAGGGCCAAATCAGCTACCTCTGAAAAATAAGATAAGGGCCAAATCAGCTAACGTATGACTGAATGGGAAAAAATTAAAATGAACAGGACGAAGAGTCATGCGTCTCAATACCTTCTTCCGTATACCTTCTTCCCTGTCTTCGCTCTTCACACTACCTTCTGAGAATAGCTGCCTTTTGGCGGTACCCTCCCTGCAACAAAGAAGAGACCTGAACAATGATCGTCCCTTAATAAGTAACATAAAAAACACATTAGACGCAGAACTTACCTTTCTTCGGAATGGTCTCCCAATGGCAATTCCGCACCAGCAGCATGCAGATGTTCAGCTTGGTCAGCACCGAACAACGCCTTCTCGCCTAGAGTTTCCTGGAGTACCAAAAAGTTTCAGCAAAACTCCTTGGCTAACCAAAATAACGGGATGTGTAACACATGTATACAGACCCGGTAAGCTGGAGGTGACGTTGTATGCAGGCCTACATCAGTCGACGAAGCAGTGATCACCATCTGATTCCCGCCATCTCTAGAGCCAAGTAAAGCAAGAATAGCTGAATTGAGGCGAAGTCATATGACCAGCCTTCTTCTGCGGGAGCCAAAGCCTCAGATGTCTTGCCAGCAGTTATGAGCAAAATGTAAGACAAAGTTCTTTTCAGGGTAGAACTTAAGGACCTGGAAGCAAATTTCCCAACTAAGGAATGAATACCGGGACACACTAACATCAACAACATAATCTCTGCCTACTGAAGCAACATGACTGCCACACTTGTTGTCATCTTGCCCTGGTCCTAATAGGCCTATATGGGTTGGTCATCATCTTGTATTAGGTCCGTTCAGCAATAGCAATAAAAAGAGACTAACCTGTAGACTGAGCGTTCTTTTAACTCCTCTCTAAGCTGATTTATCCAATTGGCCGGCGAGCGCCATTCCATGGTGTTGCCCTGAAATAGCAGTGAGATGTAAACATCTATTGTGCGCAAGGAGAAATTAATTTTGTTCGCACATAATTGCACATGAAGGGAATTTTTTTATGAATCTTCATGCTAGTACGTAGAATTATTTATACATAGCATGATGTCTTTGGTTGATGCTATCTGACATTTTCTTGCCCTGGTCCTAATAGGCCTAAACTATTTAGTAGAGCTGTGGGAACATGTAATTTCAACATATGACGTCAAGCAAAATGATATCGCTAACTTGGTCTTTATTTACAAATAAATGGAAGATTGTATGCCTACAATTGAATGAAGATGTATGAAGTTGAATTGTGATAAATAATTGAAGTAAAATTTAGTTAGAAAACCAGATGTAGCTGGTTAGACTTGTTGCTCATAGTTTCAGTGATTATGGTAAGTAGATCATATGCGTATTCATTTTCAAGCAGAAGTAAGCCAAACATCTAGGTTTCAGAAGATACCTCTTCGGCGATGACAATAAAGTCTAGGTCATATAAATTTTGTCGAGTTGCTTGATCCATGTACTCCCAGATGTGAGCAACAACAGGCAAAAAAAATCTTCCATTGGTATCATCGAGGTGATAGATCTTTTCCCAACCACGTCGACATGGCTATTCTTCAAGTTTTCTGTGAACGCATGTTCTTAGCACCGGTACTCATAAATAGCAAGCAAAATCAGGAGAAAATATATCTTGCTTCATCACTCAAGAACTCGAATAATCTCACTCCATGAATAAATCGAGAGGAAGGGCAAGTGTTCTTCGGAATGACGTAGGCGGTGAATCGGGTTGAAACTGAAAGTCACCAAAAAGTGGCGGAATGCTCTCGAAACCAATTCACTTGAGTGAGACAGAGGAGAGTGGAATTTCGTGTGTAGGGGTGAAATCCGTAGATCTACGAAGGAACGCCAAAAGCGAAGGCAGCTCTCTGGGTCCCTACCGACGCTGGGGTGCGAATAGAATGGAAAAGGAGAAAGGAAAAGTAAAAGGGATATATAAATAACCAAGGCAATAGAATATTCCTGAGAACTGGGCACAAACATCATTAAGTAGCAGACTTTGTACCTTCTTGAGTCTAAGGTTCGTTCCTACAAGCTACAGCCGACAGTTGTTTTCTCTGACACCATGTGAGGTTTCTAATTCAGATAATAAATAAAGCAAGACAACAAATATTCTAATGATATGACTAACAAACAAAATTTCCAGCAACTTATAAGATGTAAGACTATATATGACAAATATGTACAAAGATCAATCAATCGCTATTTTCAATCTGCTTATAATTTTTTTCTTATAGATATATGATGAACTCATCATCAGTCAATTACAGTCGAATGTACATGTCCTTTAAACTACTATAACTGTCATAGATAAGTGGAATATTTGTTGCTATCAGATAGCCTTTCCCTGACCCAAATCAAATGGGATAATACTGAAATACATACTTGATATTTAAATACCATGAACCAAAATAACACTCTGTAGATGAACAGAAAACATAGAAACATACTTGATATTTAAATACCATGAACCAAAATAACACTCTGTAGATGAACAGAAAACATAGAAATAACCCTTGTCTTATGAACGCTCATCTTTTACATCTTACTTTTAGAAAGACAACATCAGCTCATCCTGTACACTAACGTGGCCTCTCAAGCCGTGTCTCTGTAGCATGAGTGTCAGAGAATCAACTCATCAGACACCCAACATGGAAGAATCATAAAAAATGCATGTACCTTGATGCAAAGGTTCCAGTATATTTTGTCGGACAGCCGGGTGGTCGAATTCCGAGCATGCAATACTTCCGATGGGTGACGTACACGGGCGCGACAATGTGGATGACATCAACGAAGAAGATTAGCCAGCCCCATCTGTCTGCCACCAACGAAACGGCGACACCGCCGAACTCATGTGACGCACTCTAACAGCCCCTCTTGGCTGCGGGCTATGCAGTTCAGAGAAGAATAAGTTTGAAGAACTCCAGCAGCAAAGAACTTGCTGCACACCATCAAAGCAAGAAAAAACCTGGATTAGGCAAAAGATGTCGCGAGCGGACAAAACACCAGCCGACTTCTATGAGGTGCAAGAAGAAAACAAAAACAACATCACGAAATCGAGGGCGACGGGGCCAAAGCAGAGCTGAAAAACGTGCCCCAAATCCCCACCAACCAGTCCAACCGACTGGAGAAATTGATCTGAAACCAGATCGGTAGCACATGAGAGTAGACGGCCATGGAGATTTGGTAAAAAAAGGCATCAGCAAGGAAACAGGACAAGAAGAAGACCAGATCGAAGACAGAAAGATTATAGGACATGCCTCTAGATCGAACCGGACGATGAACACGCCGACATGATAATTTGGAGGCGAGCCGATAATCTCACAACCCTCTGCCTCTCCATATTGATAACAACATCGTGGGCGCCCTGGTCGTCGTCTGGGTGGCGGCGAGGTGGATTCCAGGCCGGAGCAGCCCACATGGCCAACCATTCGGCGGGTCGGGGCCTTCATCCCGGTGAGGAGCTACGTCGTAGAAGCTAGGGCACTTCGGCGACGGACGCGAAGCCGGAGTAAGGCCCGACAGACGGCACTGCTGCCTGCCACGGGAGAGCTCGGCTCTGGGGAGCTGACGGCATGGGGGAAGTCTAATCTTTTGCCACTCCAAGCAGGCGCAGCCAAGTCACAGAAGGTCGCCGGAGTCGAGCTCGTGCCTGAAGGGGGCAAGAAGGAAGAGAGTGGGCGGCGACGATTGGGGAATAGGAAGAGAAAGGAGAGAGGAGAGGTGGAGACGTCACTGCCTTTGTTTTCTTTGTTTTATTCCCACAAGGTAGCGCGGTGGGAATAAAGTCAGCGAATCTCAACCCAGCGCGGTGGAGGTGGAGCAAGCCTCGATTGTTCGGAGGACGCGTGGTGGTCTGGTCAGTTCGCGTGGAGTCTTGATTGGCCACCGCTTTGACCCAAATGAAGCATGGCCCACCTGTCAGTTACAGTAAAAAGTCAAATAGGCTGAGAAGACTCGCTCGGCATCGGCCTTACAGCTTGTAGTGATATGTATCGTATTCTCGTGAATCAGCCAAGCGCTGCGCTCTAGTCAGCCACGGGTTGGTTCCATTGCAATGCCTCCAAAACCAAGCAACGTCCGAGGATGCTGCCGCCGCGTGGCTCCCGCGAGACGTTCTGGCCGGCATCCTTCTCCGACTCCCCGCGAGCGACCTCCGCCGCTACCGCCGCGTCTGCAAGGAGTGGCGTGAGGTCATCTTGGACCCTACTTTCGTCGACGAGTACATGGACCACGGGCTACAGGCCCTGACCCACACCATTGTATTCTTTCCTGGAAAGAGCTCAGCCTATAGAGCCAAATTTCCCGAGAGACGCAGAGATTTCCGTACCGAGCAGCTGGACAACGGGGCAGGGTACCTCCTCGACGAGCACTGGCGAGTCACGGCCAGGTTCACGGTCAGCGAGTCGGAGGACATGGTGGGCGCGTGCAATGGCCTGCTCTGCTTCCTCGACGTCCTCCAAAACGCCATCAACATCGTGGATCCCTTCAATGGTGAGTCCATCACCATGCCGCTGCCACCGGAGAAGGAGACAGAGACGTGGGGCGACAGCAGGCACAACCACAGGCACAGCTCCTACTCCTTTGGTTTCGATACCAGTTCACTTATCTAAGGTCTCGGAGCAACGACTGTACATGTACACTATGGGCGAAGACACGAACTGGAGGTGGAGGAGCTTGCATGTCGCCGGTGCAGCGCCCGACGAATACTATAGCCCCCCTAGGATCGTCGACGGAGCCGCGTACTGGTCCGTGACAGGGAAGGACTGGCTCAGAAAGCTCGTGCGGTTCGATCTTGCGACGGAGGAGATCACGTCGGAGCTGATTAAATTCAGGCGGCCGAATGGTCCGGTGTTCCGCAGTCCGGTGTTCTCCGTGCTTGGGGTTTTGGATGCAGAGGTGTGCCTGATGACCGTCGGGCGGCTTGGGGAGAAGAACGTGTTATTCATCGGAGAGGGTGCGCGCTGGGCGAATAACAGCACCGTGAGGACGCCTCCCAGCCGGCGCCTCACGTGGCCGCAAGCCCTGCAAAGGGGGCACCTTCTGCTGGCTGACTACAGGAACGGTGGCCTGTACGCTCATCCCATTGCGCCGGCGAGCGATGATCTTGGCTTGGGGAACCTGGTGCTCCAGACGACCATCTGTTGGAAGGACGCCTGCAAAGGGGGCACACACAGCACGCCAAGATGCAATACACGAGGGGTGTTCGTCCGGCCGGTCCCAGATGGAGGTGGAGGAAGAAGAGTTCCACAAAAATATAGCGGTGCAAAGACCTATTGCTATGCACCGCCGCTGTCTCCCGCTCCCTTGACACGCTACTTTGGCAAGCTTTGAGGGTACGTAGCACTAATTACAGAGGTGAAAATCGGCGGTTTACCCTGTATCTTAGCTTATACTGTATTTGGTTAGCTGGTCTTAACTATTTCGATCTATCTTTCGGTGGTACATTTCATTGCATCGATGCTAAAGTCCTCGTTTGCTTATGATTGTAGCATATCATTTCTAAAATGTTTTTGTAGTTACTCAACCGACTGAGAAATATTATTATAAGTTCACACTAAATACCTTTCAATCATTCTTTTTTAATAAAAATCCATTGGCTCGACGTATCATTTCGAAACGGTTTTGTTGTTATTCAACCGACTTAGTGGATGTACAAGATATGTTTCATATAAACAGATTCGAGGCGGCGATTTGGGTAGTGGGTCTAGATGCACCCATTAGGTAATTTATTTTTGGTTTTTTTTTCAGAATGTCAAAAAATTCCAGAAACAAATCCGGATGTACATTACAGGGTGATGTGTTAGCACAAAAATTGGCACGGTGAAAAAAAAAATTAGCAACCTGTACAAAAAAGACAAAATTCTGACACGTATATATACATTCCGGTATGTCCGAATTTGTCTTTTTTGCACAGGTTGCAAAAAAAGTTTTTTCTTCAAGTAACTTTTTATGCTGACTTGAAATGTGTTGGACTACATGCAAAAAATTTATTTTGAATTTTTTTACATTTGGAAAATTGTTTTTTGGGTAGTGGGTGCATACCCGTTGTGAATATCCGCTTATCAACTCTCTCTTCACTTATATACACGAAGTACCGTTCAATCCATTTGTTAGGAACATGTCACACACACTTCTCTGCCGCCCGTCTCACCATGACCCACACGTTTCACTCTCATGTCGCGTTTTGTGAATTGATTTAGAACTCATTTTGCTGAAAGACTATTTTTTTGCATGGTGTACATGCACCAATTCGGTGTGTACAGTGCATGTTGTTAGAACTAAAACATCTAGTAAAACTAGATTAACATGCGACAGCCATCTAGAACACCATGAACAGGATCATATTAGAGGGGATAGAGTTTATTACATCCTCCAGCACTTGAAGCCATCGTCGCCTGCTCGGTGCAGGCGAGGTTCAGGGTTGGTTTAGGGGAAGTAGTCGTCGCAGAGGTCGATGACGAAGGTGGGAAGGTGCGGATGCCCTCCGGCCTCCAGCGGCACTGCTCCGGTACCGCACGGCGAGGTTCCAGCCTTTCCCGTTGCTGGTGCGCAAGCCACGATCGGGGTGGTAGGGATTTTGGGGAGTAGCACGACTGGAAACTAACGAGGGTAGATGACCAGCGCCAGACTCCCCCTTATATGTGCGCATGCAACTGGGAGGCCACGAACCATTAGTTGGTTTGGGCACCCCCGATCAGGGCGCTTCTGTTACGTACGAGAAGGGGCGAACGTTGGTTCGTGGCCCCTCTCCTTATCTCTTTATCTTTTCAGTTTTGACCTGGTTCTGTTTGAACCGTTCAGATCAACCAACATTCTCCCCCTTGATCGTTCGGTTTAAACTTCTTTCGCCCATTCTCCATAGGAACAATATACCAAAGTGAGGTGTTACAAACAGCCAATGAAATGCCGTTGAACCTCAACACTTATAGTACGTCGGCCTATTTCGAAATGGAAAACATTCTTCTTAATGGGGAGTGGTTCTTTATTGTGGTCATTTTATTCCAGAATCATAAGGCTTCCAGTAATCCCATGCCGGCAACATGCTTTGTAAAAGTACTGGGTGGTAAGCCTTTCGTTAGCGGATCCGCAAGCATATGTGTCGTACTTATATGCTTAACCTCAATTGTTTGATCCTGGATTCTATCTTTCACAACACTAAACTTAATGTCAATGTGCTTGGCAGCAGCACTTGACTTGTTGTTACTCGTATAGAAAACTGCGGGTTCATTGTCGCAGTATAGCACAAGTGGTCTTGAAATGCTGTCAACCACTTGAGCCCGGGAATGAAATTCTTTAGCCATACAGCCTGCCCAGTGGCCTCAAAACATGCTATAAATTCTGCCTGCATCGTAGACGAAGCAGTTATCGTTTGTTTGGAGCTTTTCCACGATATGGCTCCTCCGGCAAGTGTGAATATATAACCTGACGTGGATTTCCTAGTATCCACACAACCGGCATAATCAGCGTCTGAATAACCTACAACTTGCAGGTTATCAGACCTTTTATACGTAAGCATGTAATCTTTCGTACCTTGCATATAACGCAAGACTTTCTTTGCGGCCTTCCAGTGGTCCGGTCCTGGATTTGATTGGAATCTGCCAAGCATTCCCGTTACAAAAGCCAAGTCAGGGCGTGTACACACTTGTGCATACATGATGCTTCCGACAGCTGAAGCATAAGGAACCGACTTCATTTGATCAATTTCTATTTGGTTCCTTGGACATTGAAATGTCCCAAACTTATCGCCCTTGACTATAGGAGCAGGTGAGGGAGAGCACTTATGCAAATTGTATTTCTTCAGTACTCGCTCAAAGTATGCTTTTGGGATAGTCCTAACATCCCCTTTGACCTATCTCGATAAATCTCAATGCCAAGGACATACGAGGCTTCACCGAGATCCTTCATATCAAAATTGGATGACAGAAAATTCTTGGTCTCGTGCAGCATATCCTTATCGCTGCAGGCCAACAATATGTCATCCACATATAGGACTAAAATCGTGAACCTACTGCCTTTAAATTTAACATAAATGCAGTTGTCCTTACATTCTCTGTAAAACCAAAAGCTCGAATAATCTTGTCGAACTTGAGGTACCACTGTCTTGAAGCTTGCTTCAAGCCATAGATGGATTTCTTTAAACGACATGCTAAATGTTCCTTTCCTTCCACGACAAAACCTTCCGGCTGAGTCATGTAAACATCTTCATTAAGGTCACCATTTAGAAATGCCGTCTTAACGTCCATTTGGTGTAATTCTAGGTCGAAATGAGCTACTAGAGCCATGACGATCCTAAAAGAATCTTTAGATGACACAGGAGAAAAGGTCTCATTGTAATCGATTCCTTCTCTCTGTGTAAAGCCTTTCGCCACAAGTCTTGCTTTGAACCTTTCGACATTCCCTTTGGAGTCAAACTTGGTTTTGTAGACCCATTTGCAGCCTACTCTTTTAGCACCATTGGGAATTTCTACTAAGTCCCAAACATCATTTGAGCTCATAGATTTTAACTCGTCTTCCATGGCAACTTGCCATTTGGACGAATTCATACTTTTAATGGCTTGTTTATATGAGGTTGGATCCTCCACCTTTCCTATATCATTTACATCCTCACTCATGTAAGTGACATAATCTTCTGAAATGGCTTTCTTTCTATCTCGCTGTGATCTTCTCACAGGAGGTGGTGGTGGAGGAACATCATCATTTTGATGATCTTCTTCATTATCTGTATGGTGATCCTCTTCACCTTCTGGATTTTCATTATTATTTTCGGGATCACCATTGGGTTCAGGACCTGAAACGTGAGGTTCAGAACCAACATTACGAGTCACTTTTCTTCGCATTGGCAGAACGAGCTCTTGGATAAGCGGGAATGCAACACATACCCGCTTCTCCTCAAGGTCGATCTTTCTTAATTCAGTGACTTCATTATCTTCAAAAAATACCGCTTGCCGAGTCTCCACAAACTTTGTGGTATGATTTGGACAATAAAAGCGATATCCCTTTCCCCTATGAGGGTATCCAATAAAGAAACAGCTAACTGTTTTTGGATCTAATTTCTTAAGTTGTGGATTGAATATTCTAGCTTCAGCGCGACAACCCCACACACGCAAATAATTCAAGCTCGGCTTTCTTCCCGTCCACATCTCATAAGGTGTGTTCGGTGCTGACTTAGTGGGAGCAAGATTTAAAATATGTGCGGCTGTCTTTAATGCCTCCATCCATAGGCTTACTGGCAAACTTGCATGACTAAGCATACTTCGCACCATGTCCAGAAGTGTGCGATTTCGACGCTCAGCCACGCCATTTTGCTGAGGTTCACCAGGCATTGAATATTGGCGACAATTCCATTCTCAGCTAGGAACTTGGCAAAAGGTCCTGGAATTTGCCCATAAGGAGCATGTCTACCATAATACTCTCCCCCGCGATCAGATCGTACGACTTTTATTTTAACATTCAGTTGGTTCTCAACTTCAGCTTTGAATATTTTGAATTTCTCCAAAGCTTCCGAACGATCACGTATAGGGTAAATATACCCGTATCGGGAAAAGTCGTCTGTAAAGGTGATGAAATATTCAAAACCATCTATAGACTTAACATTAAGGGGTCCACATATGTCAGTATGAATAAGTTCTAGGACACCCGCAGATCTTACTGCTCCTTTCTTAATCGTTTTTGCGTATTTTCCTTTTATGCAGTCGACACATTTGTCTGCATCAGAAAAGTCTAATGGAAGGAGTACGTCATTTTTAATAAGTCTTTCTATTCTCCCCTCGAAATGTGGCCCAAACGACAGTGCCACAATTTCGAAGAAGTACTAGCACCCTTCCATTTCTTCTCAACATTAGAAACATCACTCACATGCAGAACTGAATCATTCATTGATAACATATATAATTTGCCTCGTCTGACACCGAGGCCAACATTCTTATTACAATAATTCAACTCAAATTGTTTGTTGCCAAACTTACACTCAAACATGTTATCATCTAGGCAAGAGACTGAAATCAAATTCCTACTTAAAGTAGGTACATAAAGAACATTATTCAAATGAAGACGAAAGCCGGTGTGGAGCTCCAAGGTGAGTGACCCTACAGCTTCGACATCGACTTCAACTCCATTGGCGACTTTAAGTCTTCTTGCCCCCTCTCTTTGGATCATACTTAATCCCTGCATGGAATTAGCAACATGAGCAGTTGCACCTGAATCAATCCACCATGTGGTACTAGAGAAATTAACATAAAAACTTTCATCAACAAAAGTAATTTCATCTGTACCTTTCTTTAACAGCCATTTCAGGAACTCTGGACAGTCCTTTTTATAGTGCCCTTCTTTCTCACAGAATAGACACTTGTTGTTTGAAGACTGATCAGCCTTCTCCTTTCCCTTAAACGACTTTGGCACATGGTTCTTAAAAGGCTTCTTTTGAGGGTTGGAAGAACTTGGCCCATCATGTTTTCTCTTGGCGGATCCAACATGAAAAGCCTGGTCCTTTCCTTGCCTCTTAATCCTCTCTTCTTCCTCAACGAGCCGTGGGGATAGTTCGTTGAGTGACCATTTTTCTTTGAGAGAATTGTAGTTTATCTTAAATTGTTCGAACTCTGAAGGGAGGGACTCTAAGATCATAATCACAAGGAGGTTATCGCTAAGCTCACAATCTAAAACTTTCAACTTATTGGAAGCATTAACCATCCTCAGAACATGAGATCTTACATCTCCATCATTATTATACTTTGCAAGGAGCTTCTGAAACAGCTCTTGGGCATAGACCTTGTCGGAGCCCTTAAACTGCTCCTCCAAGGCTACCATGAACTCCTTTGCATTGTCTTTCTTGGGGAGAGCCCCAATAATATCTGGAGATATCGAGGACTTCATCAGCAGCATTGCTACATGATTGGCCTTCTCCCATTTTTCCATCTTGGAATCATAGGATTTCTTTGCCTCATCATACCCTGTGGCACCAACAGTGGGTGCCACAGGTTTGTCCTCCCGCAAGGCATAATCAAACTCACTGAAAGCCAAGCAGAGTTCCATAGAATTCTTCCAACGAGGGAAGTTGCTACCTGTCAAATGCTCGACAGTGTCTGGTCTAAATGGAGCGGAAGCTGAAATTGTAAATGGACGCTCATAAGTATGGCATGAATATAAACATTACGTTGGTAAAAATAAATAAACATGCCAAAAACTTAAAATTCCAACTCTATGCCAAAACACCGTTGGGCAGTAATGACATAAAATTAGAAACATTTTAGGGAATGACATGTAAAATTAAAGCAACGTTGGTCAGAATTAATATTACTTTCATAAACATACTCAAAATTAAACATCAAAATTAATCTTAAAAGGAGGAACTTCATATGATGTCTAATTTGATAATTCAACATTTAAACATGCTAATTATTCTAAACAAAAAATCTCGTTGGTTCATTTTCATTCAGAATAATAACATATTTCAACTCATATTTTAGGCAATCATTTTCTGTATTTAAAACAGTGCATAAAACTAAATTATAAAACTTAAAAGGTGCACTGAAATAAAAAACAGAAACTAAACATAAAAAGAAAAAACATTCGAACAGAAGTTCCACTGCAGCGCAGCAGAGAACTAAACTCGGGCCGCAGCCCATCTCAGATTTAGCCCATTAAGGACCCCGAGGCCCAAATCGCACCCGGAGCGATCTGCACCATCCGATTGAATCAGACGGCCGAGATGCGCCACGGTCTGAACAAAACCATCCCTGGTCAAAATCCCTAACCCTAAATTTCATTTCCTCACTCCTCTCCCGATTTTTTCGGCTCGACCAGAGATGTGGCGCCGGAGGCAACCGTGCCGGCGGCCGAAGCTCGCCCGTGAGAGAGAGAGAGACGACGGCGGCGCATCGCCCTCTCCCCTCCATTCCGACGCCACGGTGGCTGTGCTCAGCGGAGGAGAGTGCGCTGGCGAGAGCCCGCGCGCTCTCCCGTTGAGCATGGCTGCCGGCGTCGTGTGCACACGGGGCGGCGAGGAGGTGTTGCACACCGTCGAGACGGCGGCCTTTCGGCGACGGCAGCGACTGGTGGCGAGGCCACCGGTGACACGCACGCCCATTCCACGCCGGAGCGCGTGTTCTTCCGCATGTCCTCTCCGTTGGGAGCAGAACAGCGTCGCGGCGTCGTCGCCCTCGTGCAACCACGGGCACTGCACGGGCCCAGAGGGAACAGGCGACAACGCGGCGTCCTTCAGGTGAGCTTTGGATCCCCAAATCGTGTTCTCATTTTTAGGGTTTTTCCGAAATTGGGGAATTTTTCTAGGGTTAGGGTTCTTCTCGGGCAGGAGGGGATTTCTCTTTTTCTTGCCAATTACATACTCCCCTCCTTCTAATTGCTTCTAACAACAGATCAATTAATTAACCGAAACATAACAGTGCATGATTAGAGAGCAATTAGGCTAATCCGAGACATAAACATGAAGTTAATTGCCTAAAACATGAACTTAATTAAACAAAACTTGTTTAACAGACCCTAATTAGGGTTCTAGTGCTATCACAGAGGCGACTGATACCAATGTTAGAACTAAAACATCTAGTAAAACTAGATTAACATGCGACAGCCATCTAGAACACCATGAACAGGATCATATTAGAGGGGATAGAGTTTATTACATCCTCCAGCACTTGAAGGCATCGTCGCCTGCTCGGTGCAGGCGAGGTTCAGGGTTGGTTTAGGGGAAGTAGTCGTCGCAGAGGTCGATGACGAAGGTGGGAAGGTGCGGATGCCCTCCGGCCTCCAGCGGCACTGCCCCGGTACCGCACGGCGAGGTTCCAGCCTTTCCCGTTGCTGGTGCGCAAGCCACGATCGGGGTGGTAGGGATTTTGGGGAGTAGCACGACTGGAAACTAACGAGGGTAGATGACCAGCGCCAGACTCCCCCTTATATGTGCGCATGCAACAGGGAGGCCACGAACCATTAGTTGGTTTGGGCACCCCCGATCAGGGCGCTTCTGTTACGTACGAGAAGGGGCGAACGTTGGTTCGTGGCCCCTCTCCTTATCTCTTTATCTTTTCAGTTTTGACCTGGTTCTGTTTGAACCGTTCAGATCAACCAACACATGTCTGACACGCACTACACTTATATCCGCCACGTGACATTGGTGTTCCATTCATGTCACCACAATATAGACACTTTTATCCACCACGCGACATTGGTGTTCTATTCATGTCACCACAATATAGAGAAGAGAACGGACGGGTACAAACTCGCTACTCGATCTAGAAAACTCTAAAACTTACATTTAGAAACGGAGGTAGTAAAAAATACTTTTGAGCTACACAAAAAGACAAAAAAATTGTGATCGTAAATATTAATCTAGATTCACTCAGTTATATTTTTAGCAGATAAATAAGGTTTCTGGTCGAATTTTTTAGATACATAGCACAAATGCATGCACATGTGATTTTTTTCTAGAAATTTTGAGCTTATTTTGGAATCTATTTTTGTAAACAGACTCACTGGGCCATGATCCACTTAAAATTTTCGATTTTTGAATCCAAATGAGATAGTTTTCCATTAAGAAAGAGTAGTCCCTGATCCTTTGCATCCTCCAAAAGTCATAGTGTAGCTCGTCCTACATGCAAGACGTTTTTTAAATGTTTTCGAAATCAACAATTTCAAGATTCAAAAAATTCTAAGATAAATCATAGAGATTGACTATGACATAATCCAATGTGCCGCAAATTTTCAAAGCGAAATGTTTTGTATTCCGGCCTACACAAAAAAGATAAATTCTAGCAAATCTGGAAAAAACCGAAATTTGTACTGTTCACCACCTCAGATGTAGAATTTTATCCTTTTTACACAGCCCCAAATACAAAAAAATTGTGCATTGAGTTTCTGCACACCGCTAAAAGTGATCATTATCTACATCTAGGGTTATTTTCAGAATTTTTTAAAACTTTGAAGTATCGTTTTTTATTTTTTCAAAAAAAGGGCTACGTCCTAAAAAAAAGCTGCACTCCATGTTTCAGCCATAGTTTACACCACCGAAGTTATAAACTCATCACAACTCGTGTGCATGTAGAACTCCTCACACAACGCGGATCCGATCACTAATTGGAACTCCATCCGAAACCGTCCCCTACTCCTCTTCATAAGCTTTACAGCTATATATGTATTCTCATGAAGCAGCCAAGCGCTGCGCTCTAGTCAGCCACGGGTTGGTTCCATTGCAATGCCTCGCCGCGATTCCATCCAGAACCAAGCAACGTCCGAGGATGCCAGCGCTGCTGCCACCGCGTGGTTCCCGCGAGACGTCCTCGCCGGCATCTTTCTCCGACTCCCGACGAGCGACCTCCGCTGCTTCCGCCGCGTCTGCAAGGAGTGGCGCAAGGTCATCTTGGACCCTGCTTTCGTGGAGGAGTACATGGACCACGGGCTACAGGCCCTGACCCACACCATTGTGTTCTTTCCCGGAAAGTGCCCAGCCTTTAGAGCCAAATGTCCCCAGAGTCTCCGAGATTACCCTGCCGAGAAGCCAGAGAACGGGGCAGGGTACCTCCTCGACGAACAATGGCGAGTCCGGGCCAGGTTCACGGTTAGCGAGTCGGAGGACATGGTGGGCGCGTGCAACGGCCTGCTCTGCTTCCTCGACGTCCTCCAAGACGCCATCAACATTGTGGATCCCTTCACCGGCGAGTCCATCACCCTGCCGCCACCGAAGACGTACAGGTGGTACGAGCACAACACCTACTGCTTAGGCTTCGATCCCAGTTCAAGGCGGTACAAGCTCCTCCACTTATCTGAGCTCTCGAAGCAAAGACTGTACATGTACACGATCGGCGAAGACACGAACTGGAGGAGCGTGCATGTCGCCGGTGCATCACCCGACGAGTTCTATAGTTCCCTTAAGATCGTCGACGGAGCCGCGTACTGGTCCGTGATAGGGTACGACTGGCTCAGAAAGCTCGTGCGGTTCGATCTGGTGACGGAGGAGATCACGTCAGAGTTTATAGAATTCAGTCGGCCGAATAACTGGTATCCTTTCAGACAGGTGTTCTCCGTGCTGGGTGGTTTGGATGCAAGGGTGTGCCTGATGACCACCCAGGAGCAGAAGGTGTGCATCGGAGTGGGTGCGCGCTGGGAGAATAACAGCACTGCGAGGATGCCTCCCAGCCGGCGCCTCACCTTGCCGCAACCTCTGCAAAGGGGGCACCTTCTGCTGGCTGACCACAAGAACGGTGGCCTGTACGCTCATCCCATTGCGCCGGCGAGCGATGATCTTGGCTTGGGGAACCTGGTGCTCCAGATGGCCGTCAGTGGGAGATGGACGAAGAAGAGTCCCACAAAAAGATGCAATACACGCGGGCTGTTCGTCCCGGTCCCAGAAGGTGGAGGAAGATGTGTCCCGCAAAAAGATAGGGATGCAAAGACCTACAGCTATGCGCCGCCGCTGGCTCCCGCTCGCTTGGCCCGCTACTTTGTCAAGCTTCGAAGGTAGCACTACGTAATAAGATGGTTATCGAGCGTGTCTTTTTGAGGCGTGCCTCTGACTCTGTTTTCAAATTTTTGGCATTTTTGCAGCAGTGGCACCCGCTCTGTAGACAGCGGGACAAGGAGCGGCTGGATGGAGTGATCGAGAAGCTTCTGAGGGTGGCACGCCATCTATCTACATCCTCCAGCCGCTGAGTTACTCCCATGAGGAGTTGTATCGTTTCGCTTTAGCCTTGGGCCTTGCTGTGCTGTGGCCCCAGCAGACTTTTCGTTTTTATCTTTGAACTTGTATCTGGATATTTGTATGACTTGTGGGCGGTTGCTTTATTTATAAAGCGGGGCGAAAGCCTGTTTCGAGAGAGTGAAGAAAATTCGCCAAATTTTGAACTAATTTCGAGAAATCAAAGGTTTTCGGTTGGAGGCGAGTACAACATTTGGAAAGCAAAATAGCAACATTTCGAGAACAAAGACTGTGCCATTCCAGCAGCTAAGCGCGCCGAGTTTAGGCGGGCGGAGGCTTTTGAGGAAATCCCAAAACTCAAGAGCAAAGAGAAAGCCACCGACGAAGCCATCGAGGAGAAGATGCAAGTTTATTTGCAGTTGTACAAGAAGCAGTGCACACCGCAGGTGTTGGAGGCGGTTCGAGAGTTAGTGGTGAGTAATGCTTGATCTCTTCTGTGTAGAGGATGCACACCGGTGCATCTCTAGCGGTGAGTGGTTGTGTGTGTTTGGAGAGTTTCTTTTAGTTGGATATGAGGTGTGGCCTGTTAGTTTGGGTCTAGATTCACTTGTCTCAGGCACAGACGATGTTCCATGAGTAGAGTGTGCGGTTCTTTAACCGCGCTTTGTATGGTTTTTGGGTCCGGTTTTCCTGATTAACTGGATCAATTCTTCTTCTAATAATGCATAGGCAGAGCTCCTGCTATTTACGGTCAAGAAAGCAAAATAACAAACTGAGGTCTGTGTGGAGTTCTTAAGTTGTCTACAGATGTTTTAAGCTTCAGTTGACAGCCATAAACTAATACTCAGCCACCTCTATGCTGGATTTAAATTTGCAGATTTGATTATTGGTACTCTTAAATATTTTTTTTGCAATTATCACACACTACGGGAAAGCCACACTACGCCGACGGCCTTCTTGTACGCCGACGGCCAAATGTCGGGGCCGTCGGCGTACAGCACGGGCTAGGGCAGACGACGAGCAAGTCGTCGGCGTACGAAGCGCCGTCGGCGTAGACATAAGTGCCCGACGGCTGCCGTCGGCGTTCTCTCTCCCGTCGGCGTACAAAACGG
Source organism: Poa pratensis (assembly GCA_947311845.1). Lineage (NCBI taxonomy): Eukaryota > Viridiplantae > Streptophyta > Magnoliopsida > Poales > Poaceae > Poa > Poa pratensis. The sequence continues at coordinate 8,646,508 of CAMZMU010000084.1, forward strand.
GCGGCGTAATGGGACCGTCCAGCATCGCTGATACGCCGACGGTACTGCCGTCGGCGTACACGCGTTATTATACACCGACGGCTGCCGTCGGCGTTTAGTTGTTTTTTTTAAATTTATTTTCGTATATAATATTCATTTCTTTATTTCTCTATATAATATTTAATGTAGTTGTAATTTATATATATATTGGACCTATAATTGTCCTCCCAATTTCAGTATCCCACCCCCGTAAAATAACGGTTTGAGTTTTCCGGAACCCAACCCAACAGCATATACATGTAAAACAAATAAAAACTTTTCCTAGCTCACTAGAGAGAAAGTGAAGCCGGTGATGTCGGTCACACGCAGGAGTAGATTCTTGCACATTTACAACACACAACACACTTGTATACATATGGTATGTCACAAGCTAGGTTTGGGTGGGGTTCCGACGCTCCGGGGCCCCGCTTCGGTGAAACCCTGAATCCGCTGGAAAAACCCTAACGTTTCCGTCTACCCCCATAGACGTGCGTCGAAAGGGGGTAGCCCAGTGGACTTTTTTGCTTGGTTGTGTTATGTTAGGCCATAGGAACATGAGAAACCAAAGTCTACCCCAAATCGACACACGATTCCATCCGGTTCGCCCGAAAGGGGAGTTTTCACCTCTAAGTGCAGAAACTAACTAGAGAGAAAGTGAAGCCGGTGATGTCGGTCACACCTAGGAGTAGATTCTTGCACATTTACAACACACAACACACTTGTATACATATGGTATGTCACAAGCTAGGTTTGGGTGGGGTTCCGACGCTCCGGGGCCCCGCTTCGGTGAAACCCTGAATCCGCTGGAAAAACCCTAACGTTTCCGTCTACCCCCATAGACGTGCGTCGAAAGGGGGTAGCCCAGTGTACTTTTTTGCTTGGTTGTGTTATGTTAGGCCATAGGAACATGAGAAACCAAAGTCTACCCCAAATCGACACACGATTCCATCCGGTTCGCCCGAAAGGGGAGTTTTCACCTCTAAGTGCAGAAACTAACTAGAGAGAAAGTGAAGCCGGTGATGTCGGTCACACCTAGGAGTAGATTCTTGCACATTTACAACACACAACACACTTGTATACATATGGTATGTCACAAGCTAGGTTTGGGTGGGGTTCCGACGCTCCGGGGCCCCGCTTCGGTGAAACCCTGAATCCGCTGGAAAAACCCTAACGTTTCCGTCTACCCCCATAGACGTGCGTCGAAAGGGGGTAGCCCAGTGTACTTTTTTGCTTGGTTGTGTTATGTTAGGCCATAGGAACATGAGAAACCAAAGTCTACCCCAAATCGACACACGATTCCATCCGGTTCGCCCGAAAGGGGAGTTTTCACCTCTAAGTGCAGAAACTAACTAGAGAGAAAGTGAAGCCGGTGATGTCGGTCACACCTAGGAGTAGATTCTTGCACATTTACAACACACAACACACTTGTATACATATGGTATGTCACAAGCTAGGTTTGGGTGGGGTTCCGACGCTCCGGGGCCCCGCTTCGGTGAAACCCTGAATCCGCTGGAAAAACCCTAACGTTTCCGTCTACCCCCATAGACGTGCGTCGAAAGGGGGTAGCCCAGTGTACTTTTTTGCTTGGTTGTGTTATGTTAGGCCATAGGAACATGAGAAACCAAAGTCTACCCCAAATCGACACACGATTCCATCCGGTTCGCCCGAAAGGGGAGTTTTCACCTCTAAGTGCAGAAACTAACTAGAGAGAAAGTGAAGCCGGTGATGTCGGTCACACCTAGGAGTAGATTCTTGCACATTTACAACACACAACACACTTGTATACATATGGTATGTCACAAGCTAGGTTTGGGTGGGGTTCCGACGCTCCGGGGCCCCGCTTCGGTGAAACCCTGAATCCGCTGGAAAAACCCTAACGTTTCCGTCTACCCCCATAGACGTGCGTCGAAAGGGGGTAGCCCAGTGGACTTTTATGCTTGGTTGTGTTATGTTAGGCCATAGGAACATGAGAAACCAAAGTCTACCCCAAATCGACACACGATTCCATCCGGTTCGCCCGAAAGGGGAGTTTTCACCTCTAAGTGCAGAAACTAACTAGAGAGAAAGTGAAGCCGGTGATGTCGGTCACACCTAAGAGTAGATTCTTGCACATTTACAACACACAACACACTTGTATACATATGGTATGTCACAAGCTAGGTTTGGGTGGGGTTCCGACGCTCCGGGGCCCCGCTTCGGTGAAACCCTGAATCCGCTGGAAAAACCCTAACGTTTCCGTCTACACATTTGCTGAGAGGTAGCTTCAGCTTGTTTCTTCACAGGGCGGTTATCCGACACATTAGCCTCTTTATCTAATCCACAACTAGCTTGTTCCTTCACAGGGAAGTTAACCTCTTTGGCTTTCTCTTCTCCACATTAGCCTCTTTATCTAATCCACAATTAGGGAATATATTGAGTAAAAAAAAAAGAGTATACGCCGACGGCAGCCGTCGGCGTAGTCTTATCCAATTAACCCACCCACCCCTACGCCGACGGCAATGCCGTCGGCGTAGTATTATCCACCTACCAAATCGCACGCGGGCACGCTCCTCTCCTCCCCACACAAACACACACACTTGCTCGATCCCCTCCTCCCCGCGCTGCCCGCCGCCGCCACCTCCTCCCCGACCTCGATCCGCCGCCGCTGCCTGCTCCCCCATCCCGTGCGCCTCCTCCCCGCCCTCGGTCCGCCGCCGCCGCAGCCTCCCGCTTCGGCCGCCGCCGCCGCCACCTCCCGCCGCCCCGAGGTCGCGCCCCGGCCACCTCCCGCCGCCCCGAGGTCGCGCCCCGGCCGCCGCCGCCGCCACGCGGGCCACCTCCCGCCGCCCCGAGGTCCGCCGCCGCCTCAGCCTCCCGCTTCGGCCGTGCGCCTCCTCCTCCCCGACCCCGAGGTCGCGCCCCGGCCACCTCCCGCCGCCTCAGCCTCCCGCTTCGGCCGTGCGCCTCCTCCTCCCCGACCCCGAGGTCGCGCCCCGGCCACCTCCCGCCGCCCCGGCTCCCCACTGCCTTGAGCCGTCTCCTCCACTGCAGTGCTGCTCAACACCCCCATTTTAACAAGGTAAAATATTCCGTGTCTGTAATGTTCTAGTGATTATGTTCTGCTGAATTTAGTAGTGATTAGAAGTAGTGAATAACAGTAGTGGTGGTGTTTGTGCCCCTGGGGTGAGAGCTGGAAGTGAGCTTAGTTGATTTTGCTTAGTAGATTTTGCTTAGTCGACCAAGTGTTAGTAGATTTTGCTTAGTCGACCAAGTGTTAGTAGAAATTTATTAGAAATGTTATTAGAAAAATTTGCTAAGTCAATTTGGAATGATCGTTGTATAAAAATTTAGTGTACGTGATTTGCTGTTTTTTATGAGTCGAAAGAAATAATGTTGTCTTCTTGGCTATTCTTAATGCAAGCCGATGATTAGAATAGTCCATTATGCTTGCAAGAAGACTGTCTACAGAACCAAGGGTAAATGCAAGAACAATGCATTTATTTCTACTTCGTTCTTGTAGGCACTCTTTTTGCTGACTAATGGCTTTGACATATGAGGCTTCAGATGTAAAACCACGTTCCCTATGCATAGTCATCTCCTTAATATCTTCGTTATTTGGACTAAAAAAAGTCCCTTTGCTTGCAGGATTCCTACTCTAGTGGCAGCAGAGCTTGAGTGCAGGTATAAAAATTTCATATGTTTCATATGTGTTGCATGTTCATGTTTGAAGTAGATTTCACATATATTCATTTCATATATGACTAACCCCTGTATCAAATGCTTTTACTTAACTAAGTATCATGTCGGAGCCGGAGCGAAAGTTTCGTGGTGTTCACCGGAGACACACGAAGATCCCGACTTGGGCAGCTCAGATCACAGTGGATCACAGGAAGATCCAGCTTGGTACTTTCAGGTGCCCGTGGCAGGCGGCCCGCGCCTACGACTGCGCGGCGGTCCAGCACTTTGGGGTGAGAGCGATCCTCAACTTTGAGGATGAGCGGAGCGCGGCGCACATGTTAGCGCCAGATGGCATGAGGATCGCGACGAAGGCCGAGGAGAGGGAGCACCGGCAGGCAGAGAGGCTGCTCAGGGCGCGCCACCAGCGCGAGGATGACCCCTTGGTCAAGGATCTCCTCCTTGATCCCCAGGTGATGGCGGTCCAGTACCAGGTCTTGAGCGAGAGCCGGCAGCAGCGCGGGCAGGGCGAGGCCGGCCCCTCCGGCACGCAGCAGCAGGGCGAGGACTCTAGCAGCAGCCTGTCCTCTTGTTGGGGCCGCTTGGACGACGTCACTGACACCGGCGCGAGTCGAGTTTAGGATGTCTATCATCCTACCTGTCGTACTACTAGACTTATCTTGCTACCTGTTGTACTGCTAGACTTATCATACATGCTACCTATGTATTATTGTGCTACTTGTCTATATGTGTTATGTTAAGCTAATATGGTTACATCGTTCTATGGTTTATTCTGTTTTATGTTTAATTATTAGGTAAAATGGAGGGATATTTGCTTATATATTTCGATTGTTTGTACTTTTCAGATGACGTAGCTTCCTCTCGGCCTTCTCCGGCCACCGATCACGCTTCGAGGGTATAAATCTTTCGCCTCTCTTGCTGCATAGGTTTATTTTGGTCTAGATCACCAAGTCAGTCGCGTAACCCGAGTCAGATCCCATCCGGAAGGGTTACAAATTTATAAATATGCAGGATTGTCCATCTTTGCATATTTATAACCGTAACACTTCCGGGTTGTCCTGTTGGACAGTCCGAGTACGTGTAGATCGGGTCGTGTTCCACGTTCTACCCCTTCCTGAGACGGAATTTCGGCAGCACCTCCCTGTTGTTCTTCGGATGCACACCCTCTCGGCTTGACAAGCTCGAGACGTGTATTCTGAAGAACAGCGGGGAGGTGCTGCCGAAATTCCGTCTCGGGTCGGGGTAGAACATGGGACACGACTCGATCTACACGTACTCGGGCGGGATAGGCCCCTACCTATTAGAAGTGTATGTGAACCCTTGCATGTTGTAAAAGATAAAATTTGGCCGTAATAAAATGGTGACATTGCATGCAAGAAAATAAAAATATGATGCATTTAATTTCATGTTATTATTATTTGGCTCACAGTAAAGCAGCAGAGGATGGCAGATAATGGGTGGATGTACAGTGGCCGAATTAGTTTGGTTGACAAAACAGATGAGTGGGTATGGAAGACGCATTTGTTAGTGAAGGAGTTAGCGCGTAAGGGTTCAGAGTCAGGCGCTCGTGGACAGTGCCCTTGCCCTCGTTGCAAGTTTCGTACACGTCAGGGAAAGGATGATATGATTAAACACCTCTTCTCTCGTGGGTATATGCCGAACTTCGTGACGACAGTCAACTTTGATGAGTACGAGCGCGAGAGTGGCAGGGTGATGCGGCAGCGGATCAATGGCAATGAAGATGATGGGATTAGAAACTGGCTAGATGATCTCCGTGCTGGCGACATGCCAGATTCGCCACCATCACAGGAGGAACCGGAGGAACCTCCAGAACCGGAGGAACCGCGTGAACCGGAGGACCCAGAGCCAACCGCGAAGGCCTTCTTTGCTATGATGGCCTCGTCTCAGAGGCCTCTGTACGAGGGTGCAAAAGTTTCTCAGCTCGATGCCATCTCGCAAGCACTAGCCAACAAGCTCCAGTATGGCAGCACCCGTTCATGCTTTGAAGCGCATCTGCAAACAACTGGTAACCTGTTGCCTGAAGGGCATTGTCTGCCTCAAAGCATGTACGAAACGAAGAAAATCCTGCGAGATCTCAGCATGGATTATCAGAAGATAGATTGTTGTCCAAAAGGATGCCTTTTGTTTTGGAAACAGTTTGCCAATGACAAGTACTGTATCTTGTGTAAGGCCTCTAGGTATCATGTGGTAAAAGGACCCGATGGTACGAAGACGCAGTCAAATGTCGCCATTAAGATTCTTCGTTACCTCCCATTCATACAAAGAATCAAGCGGCTTTACATGAACAAAGAGACTGCCACACAGATGCAATGGCACAAAACGGGGAAGAGATACAAGGATGAGCACGACCGGGAATTGATGGGACATCCATCTGATGGTACGGCATGGAAGAACTTTGATGCGAACCACCCCGATGAGGCAGCAGATGCTCGAAACGTGAGAATCGCGATAGCAACCGATGGATTCAATCCATATGGTTTGTCGACTACCGCGTACAGCTGCTGGCCCGTGTTTGTTATTCCGCTCAATCTCCCTCCTGGAGCCCTAATGCAAAAGAAGACCATGTTCCTCTCGCTGATCATTCCAGGTCCTGAATATCCGGGGAAGAATTTAAGTATGTACATGCAGCCAATTGTGGATGATCTGAACCACTCTTGGCACCACGGGACGTTGACATATGATCGTGCATCGAAGACAAACTTCTTGATGAAAGTTTGGTATCACAATTCCATGCATGACATGCCCGGGTACGCCCTATTCTGCGGATGGTGTACAGCTGGTAAGTGGCCATGCCCAGTGTGCAGGAACCGACTTGAGTTCATGTGGCTAACGGCGGGACGGAAGTATTCCGCGTTTGACACACATCGAAAGTTCCTCAAAAGAGGGCATCCGTTTAGAGAAGACAAAAAGAACTTCAAGAAGGGCAGAGTTGAGCATGAAGAAAAAGCGATACCAACTTTCGATGGTGCAGCTGTTGACGCCGAGCTAAGTGCTCTCGTGCCTGCTGGGAGAAAAGGCCCACGATATGTGGGATATGGTGTGTCGCACAACTGGACTCACGTGGCAGGCTTGACGCAACTCGAATATTACAAGGACCTCGAACTTCCCCATAGCATCGATGTGATGCACACCGAAAAGAATGTTGGAGAGTCCCTCTTTCACACAATCCTGAACATTACCCCGAAGTCGAAGGATAATGTTAAGGCTAGAGTTGATGTTAAGAAGCTCTGTGATAGGGAGAGAATGCACATGAAGCCTCCTGAAGGCCGTCAAAAGAACTGGTTCAAGCCGCATGCTGACTTCTGCCTTAATAGTATGCAAAGGTCTGAGGCATTCCATTGGCTCAAATTCGTCGTGATGTTCCCTGATGGCTATTGTTCGAATATAAGTAAGGGAGTCAATATACAAACGGCAAAAGTCACCGGGCTCAAGAGTCACGACTATCATATATGGATTGAGCGGCTGCTACCGGTGATGGTTCGAGGGTATCTCCCCGACCGTGTCTGGCGAGTGCTCGCGGAGTTGAGCCATTTCTTCCGCACGCTCTGTGCTAAGCAAGTATGTCCCCTGATTATTCAGAAGCTGCATGAACTAGTGCCGGAGTTGCTGTGCAACTTAGAGACGATATTTCCGCCAGGCTTCTTCACTCCGATGGCACATCTTGTTGTGCATCTTGCGAATGAGGTACTCTTGGGTGGACCGGTGCAGTTTCGTTGGCAGTTTTGTATTGAGAGAGAGTTTAAGTATATTCGAACCAAATGTGGAAACAAAAATAAGATTGAGTCATCCATAGCCGAGGCAACTATCCTTCAGGAGATGGCAGACGCCAGGCTAACGTACTACCCCGATGATGTTCCCACTATGCATAACCAGGCCTCTCGGTACAATGTCGACGAGCCCAAGCGAGACCCCAAGCTCGTCCTCTTCCAGTGTCCCGGTGGCAAGAGCGGTGGCCAACAAGGTATAACTTGACCAATGATGAGCTGGAGTGCATAATGCTCTATGTGCTTATGAACATGAAGGAAGTGACCCACGACGAGCAGGGAGAAGAGGGCAGTTTCCTTAGGTAAAATGGGGAACAAATTACTTTGCAACTACTATCATGATTTCGTTCTAATACGTATTTTCTCCTTTCAGTCAATTCACGGATGAAATGTGGTCGGGAACATCAGATGGACCCAATGAAGCCGCGTTGGACACTCTTTTGAAAGAGCCTGCCCCCGGAAAGAAAAAATTCACGGTTTGGTTCAGGGAAAAGGTAATTTCAAACCTGTCCCTTCTACCTTGCAATTCGTGTATTATCCCTCTTACTAATGCACAAAACAATTTGTACTTGTAGGGAGCTGATGCCAACGTTGTGATGTCAGATGAGTTGAGATGTGTCTCCCAAGGTTGTAACCGTAGAGTCGAGAAGTATGAGAAGTATGATGTGAATGGGTACCGCTTCCATACAGAGCATCACCAGAACAGTCGGCCTAATGCAAAGACTATAAATACCGGGGTCTTCACCAAAGGAGCCGGTAATTATGATTACTACGGAAGGTTACAGAACGTATATGAGCTGACGTTCAATAACACGAACATATCACTCAAGCTTGTTGTGTTCAAATGCCACTGGTTCGACCCTGAGCATGGAACCAAAAGTACCCCTTCCATTGGGTTAGTTGAAGTTAAGCCTTCAACCACCTACAATGGATCCGATGTCTTTGTTGTGGCTCACCAAGCCTTTCAAGTTTATTATTTGCCCTACCCATGCAAGAAAGAGGGACTCATTGGTTGGGAAGTCGTGTTCCATGTATCGCCACGTGGTAAGCTACCCATGCCCTCCGAAGACGATTACAACAACATTGACCCTAAAACATACGAGGGGATTTTCTATCAAGAGGAACAAACCTTTGGGGACTTTGGCATACAAGGTCTTGAGGACCGCGAGGACAATGCACAAACAGGTGGTGACGTAGTGGTGAATCTAAAGGATATAGATATGCTCAACAAGTTACAGAGTGATAGTGATGACGATGATGAGCCTCCACCGTGCGAGGAGGTTCCAATATACAACACTCGTGATAGTGATGTTGATAGTGATGATGACAACCCAGGACTTAACTATGAGAGTGATGATTAGGGGTGAGGGTCTTTTATGTCCTTTTGCGTACTATTTACTTTTCAACATGCTTCTTCTTAATTGCATTACGTCTTTATTCTTATTTACTACATTTTTCAACATGCTTACAAGTTTATCCTTTCTCAATGCAGGTGATTGACCAAGATGAGCCAAGGCAAGGAATCATCGGCCTCGGGCTCTCGGGAGGTGTAGGATGTGTTCGGGTGTAGCGTGTGTGAATTCGAACTTGTTTGGAGTTTGTATGAATGCTTGGATGAATTTGAATCATGTTTGTGTCATTTGGATATGTATGTGGTGTTTTATTTGATGTTTCTGTGATGTTTTATAATTTGTGCAATTTTAATTGTATTTAAAATGCGCCAGAAACCAGCAGCAAAAAATTTCAGAAACTGAAAATATGGTCAAGTATACGCCGACGGCAGCGTAGTATGCTGCGGGACGCACAGGATGGCGCCACGTCGACGCTGGAGGACCATATGGTCATCCATACGCCGACGGCAATCCGTCGGCGTAAGACTCCTCCCAGACGCACCAGATCAGCACACGTGGCAGCCAACGCCGACGGCACTGCCGTCGGCGTATAGGTGGAGCAGACGGAGACGGTCAACTTTCCTTTTGTGGGTCCCACTTCAGATACGCCGACGGCGACGTATACGCCGACGGCATTGTTCGTACGCCGACAGCGTCCTACGCCGACGAAGGTACGCCGACGGCGGCCGTCGGCGTAGGTCTACGCCGACAGCGATCGTTGCTACGCCGACGGCGGTCCGCCGTCGGCGTTTTGACTGTTTCCCGTAGTGACATAGTTTACTGAAACCACTTCAAACACTTTTTCCATATGTTTTAAATGTGCAATGGCCATTTGATGTTGTGTAGATACTGCTAATACGTAGGGAAGAGGATCCAGAGACAGGGGCTTACCGTAAAACGCACGCACTTGCATATCATAAGCACGAGCCGCTTGTATTCCAATTTAACCCCATCGTGCAACAACAGACCCTATTGCACAGTCCGAGAGGTCTTGAAATTGATAAATAATGGGGAGCAATTAACCAAGAAAATTTCCATTTATGTCGAAGGCCAAAATATACTGAAGCCAGAGTGACATGTTCTGAGTTGGTTAACTGTTGCTGAAAGGTAACTTGCACAAAATCAATCCTTTTTCAGAGAACAAACCGAGACTTTATGCAGCAGTTCAGGCGGACGAAGAATTTATTAAGGCACGGCAAGTATATTTTGAGCTACCCACTGGTGAATGTTACTACCATACTACTGTTTTCTGCTTACTGTTACAGCATTACAGGGAAATTTTGAGCTATATCGAGTCTAGTTATCTGGTTCAGTAATCAGTTACACCTCCATTGTAATGTTCTTTTGAAATAACCTTGTTTCATACTATGATCCGATAATCACCTATGCGGAAGTACAACACCTGCCCAGAAAAAAACTATGTAAATAATATTTATGCACAAGATCTTTTAAGTTCTTTGCATGAATGAATGATGAGCTGCAAAGACTCACCTTAATTCTTAAGGGCAATTGTGTTCCTGCAGTAATGCCCAGATCGAAATACAAGCATAGACGCCAGGGAGCATCAGAAAAATAGTTGACACATTACTTTCGTAGCCTGTTCTAAGGCCCAGGCAGCAACATACGGCAGTTTCACATACTGCAGGAAGAAAATCGAAAACCAATTCCTTACCCAGTGCATTGCATTTCAAAATAAATGAATTCAACCTAGGGAGAACAAAGCAGCAAGGTAATATGCTCAATGATCTATGCGTGGAAGCTATAAAACCAGAAGTTGGCGAAAAAATGGGACAACATTTACTACTCTGCCAGAAATTAAGTACCAGGTGACATTACTAAGAAGTATAGAAGACAACAAGAGAAGAACAAGTGGGCACGCTGACATAAGATTGCATCAGGGACAATAGATTGATACCATGTTCTGATTAAGATAACAAACAATAGTTCCACCATCGGTGATCTAACCTAGAGTCAACTTATCTCTTGGCCAAAACAACGGAAGGCATATAATTGCCGTTCATCGAGATCACTATCCTCAAAAGTTTGAACAAGATTTGTTCACACCTTACGAAATCGGTTGCAAGGCCAGTTGCGAATCTGGGACGTTGAGGGTGTATCTGCAGAGAAGCTGGATGGCCGTGAAAGGGGGGTCGGCGACTAGGGCAAACTGCTGATTGTCCAGCTTCACGAATTCAGCGGCTTCAGAGATCCTCTCTGCTTTCTTGTCCTTGAGGCTGTACTTGCAGATGCGAGCCGACGAACCGAGGTGTTGAGTGTAGTACACGCAGTTTGCTTCGATGCCTGGGAACTTGGTAGCATTGATGGTGGAACACCCCAGCAAGCACGGAATGAAACGCCGGCCCGGAGATGTGCTCGTAGGCACCACCCGCGACCGCGTTCCGGAAGAAATTGTAAGATCCTTCCCGGCAGCCATTCGCGGTGAAGGTTTCGCTGTCGGCAGCGCCCGTGTAACTCCTGAGAGGTGAGTCGGCGAGCATAAGGATGGCGAGCAAGGAACGATCCTTGTTACAGCCGACGTCGGCGACACTCGCCTCGGGGGGCACGGGTGCCGCGAAACGGGTCAGGACGCCAGTGAGAGGGTTCAAGAGGCGAACGGCGTGCGGAGGGCTCGCCTCCGCCAGGACGACGTAGCCGCTGGGAGTGGTGACCACGACGTAGCATTCGCGGAGCAGAGGCAGCGGCAGCTTCTTGTTGAGGAAGCGGCCTGTGCCGGTGTTCAGCATGAGCAGCTTGCCTTGGGCGTCGTCCAGGATGATCCACTGGCGCGGCTGGAAGAGGGGGGGCACAGGTGTTGTTCCTGGGGTCGTCGGTGGCGGCGCGGCAGCTGGGGCAGACGGCGCGGACGCACATGTAGCAGTCGACGTCGTTGGTGGCGAGGAAGGAGTCGGCGATGCGGCGGACGAGGTCGTCCGGCAGCGAGGACCATCCTGCAGTCGCCGTGGCCGGCGGGGTGTCCGGGTAGCTTGGTCCTTTCATCTCCCTTTCCGGCGGCGGAAGAAGAAGAGGCGTCAGAACCTCACCAGGCGCAACCGCCATTGCTGCAAGATCCGGTTCCAGCTTCGCTTGGTTCCCGGCCTCGAGGACGCAATCGACTGAAATATCCAATCCGGAGCCCTAATCCTCCCTGCCAGAAAGGGGCAGGATATCGCGATCGTGATTGAGAAAATCAGGACAGAACATTCGATCACTAAATGAAGAATCAGATAAATCAATTACCGAATCAGCACACCGAAATGGCGCCCTTTCCTTTCGTTTCAGTTTACTAGTAATCATGTACATGCAATGCACGTATTTTGCATGTTGAAAAAAAATGAAAATTCATATATGATTTCAAGCTAATGATGATATGTAGACATAATATTGAAGTGTCGCAAAACCATGCAATGATTTTAATCTTTCATTGTTTGTATTATGTTTATTACTCTGCATGTGTTACCAATTTCAAAGCAACTACAATGCTTTAAGGCATTCGAGAATATTGCTTAGCCGGAGACATAAATCATCCAAGCAACTTAAAGAACAAACGATTTACAAGTTGATTGTACAACACACCCCTCCGACCCTTTTCCTCTCGCTACAGTAGCGAAGAGGCGATTTGTTGGTCCTCTCCGCGAAACCACTGCGCGCGGCGGCGATCCGCGGGATTTCCTCGCCTCCGGCGGCTGCTCCGGCAGCGGGAGGCGGGGGAATCTCCGGATCCCGCCTTGTATATAGTAGGTTTGGTAGGAGGCCTAGCCGGCGGCGCCCTGGAGGTGGAGGTGTGGTCGGTGGTGGTTTTGGCGGCGGCGTGCTTCCTCTCTGTTGCAGGTGTCCTTCGGAGGCCGCGACGGCGCGCTCGTCTAGCTGGAGCTCGCGGATCTACGGATCTCTCGAGGTTCTAGGCCCCTGCGTCCGGATGGCGGGTCGGCGCCGCGGATCTGGTGCGCGGGGATTTTGGTCCCTGAGCTGCTTCGCCGCTGCGTCGCCGCTTGCTCCGGCGGTGGTGCAGAGCTCGGGTGGCGGTGTGTTGGAGCTGGAAGTGTGGGAGTGTGCAGGAACGGTGCTCTCCTTCGTCGACGACCTTGGTGGGCTGGCGGAAGATGGACGGAGCTGCCTTCTTCGTCTCCGGCGCGAGGCGATGATGGTGGCCAGGCGGCGGCTCAGCGCCGATGCTCCTTCAGCGGTTAGATTCCGGCGTTTACGTCGGATGGATCTTGCGGCTTATCAACTGGTTTGGCTGAGTTTCTTCCTCGGGTGTGTGGTGTGCGTGGTGGTGCCAGGATCGCCGGGTGTGGAGTGTTCTGTTCTTGAGTTCGTGCGTGTGTGTTCTTCAGTTCTTTGATCCTGTACACGGCTCCCTGTCAAAAAAAAAAAAAAAACGATTTACAACCCTGGAGGTGGTGTGTCCATTGTAAACCTCCAAGTAAAATACAAACTTGTTTGGTAACATAATAAAATAGGGTAATAATAGTAATACTCCACTAAAACCCTCATATGGCGCACAGGTGAAGATGATGCTTAGCCTGCTCTAGTTCCAGCAGTTGCAGGCGCAGGTCCTGCTCTCCCTCATTCAGAGCAGGTCATCCTGGTGTTCAGATATACGAAGTATAGGCCAAGGCAGTCAAGGTTCAAGGTTGCAGCAGTTAGTTACAAATACGGAGTAGTTTCTAAACTTCTAATACTAAAATGTAATCGGTCACAGGTTTTGATGCAATGCTAACATGACAAGAAACCAGAGAGCTATTCATCATGCACGATGCAGTTGATCATGGCAATAAAGTTAGTGTACCTTGAGAGTTGAGAGACAAGAAAGATCAAGATCCTCCAGCATGTTGTTCTTCTCAACCACAGCCTTATACCTCCCCTGCAAAACAGATTCAGAAACCACACATAAGCTTGATTGAACAATTAAAGTGGTACTGTAAAATGACATCAGGAGATGGGTAAGGTTGGTTCAAATTCCGTAGCACCTTCAGGAATATAACCTCCCCCACACTTCTCCTGCAAACAAATCCCCAGCAATGGCCTCAGATCAATGATCAAGTAGATTGAAGAAAATTAATGATCAAGTGGAGAAAATAAATCAACCAGCAAGGCAGATTTTCATTATTCCGATTTTAACACGACATACATTGAGCTAGATAAAGAGATACTAATTAAGATGAATTTGAGCTGGGGAGGAATGACCCCAATTAGTGTGGTGTAGGTGCACCTCAAACATAAGGCACCCAAGATTAATCTAAAGTTACTCAATCCAAAAAAAAATGGAGTGTAAACAAATGGGAGATAATATTGTTCCAAAACAGAAGTTGGAGAAGATGGGGATCATACCACACGCATCAGCGATGATCGCCTTCCCTCTCTGCCTCCTCCGCGACTCAGAGGTCATGAAATTCTCGAGATATAGTGTCGTCGCATACTACTGCGTTACTCCTGGACATAACATAAGCTGTGAATATTGTCACAATTTAGGAAATGGCTGAAGAGCACAAACATACAAAATGTTCCACATCTGCAGCAGAGGTTAAAAAGAAATATAACCTGATTCGTTATCTACATATATAGAACCAGTAAATGATGCATAAAAAACATTCCACCATCAGAACTTCCTGCAAACAATTCGTGAAGCACTCCATAAGCAAAAAAAATTGAAGATATAGTTCAATAACTACACAGAACTAAATATTTGAATCTTAAAGCTGTAATTCATGTTTTTCTCCATGAGCACACAGAACAAAAAACTACCAGTTCCACACACCTTAATTTTTTTTAAGGTAGCATGGTAATTGCAACCAAAAGTGTATTGGTAAACAATTAAATTCTATTGAAAAGAAATGATGACCATCATCTCAAGGATTCACTTCATAATAAAAGAGAAACATGCATCAGAATTAAAAGAACACAATGTAAGAGACACAGATGACCTACGGTTAATTTGCTACAATTAATCAACTCGATAAAAAAATATAGGTAAAGAAGAAAGTGGATGATCGGATACAAACCTCAGACGATTCATGGACTGTAGAAACTAAGGAGAAACAATGAACTTTCACTTGCTGCCAACAACACAAATCATGATAGTCCCGGTTCCGACAATGGTGGTGATGATGCTTGCTGAGGTTGGCGAAATCTTCCCAAGTCTAGTGAAAAAACAATAATATTAACCACAAATTGGAATTATGTGCTATATGCAGTAATATATAAATAAGAGAAAAGATGCACAGTGGCCTACACGACCAGTACCTGAGTAGCGAAACTGAGATAATATACATTATAGAGAAATTTAAAGTGACAACCTACAAAAAAATATTATCAAGACCTAAAGTATCAATAAATGTCATTAGCAAAATACTACCAGTGATAAATAACAATGTATTAGTCTTATAAGATCTTCTAGTTCAGATTATAAAGCAAGAGATTGTCATTAGCGAGTCTTCAGAGTTAAGACCAAGATCCAGATAAAAAAAAGCAAGAGATTCTAGCAGAGCTAACAGATAAATTAATAGTTCAGATTAAAAAGCAAGAGATTGTCATTAGCGAGTCTTAAGAATTATGACCAAGATTCAGATAAAAAAAGCAAGAGATTCCAGCAGAGCTAACAGATAAATTAGTAGTGACACCCTATAAGAACCACAAAATGTGTCTTAATATTCAGTACAAAATGTTTAAATTCAAGATCAGAGTTATATGCATACCCACTTGCTGATCAGTTATGGTGATTAGTGAGTACCAAATGACATGAAAAAAGATAACTACTACACGCCATACATGGTTGATTGTGTAATCAGGTGTGGCATCTACTTCATTATTATGACCAGGGTTCACAGTTCACACCGGCAAGTGGGTGGTCAAAATGGAAAGACGATGCAGGCTTTTATTTCTTCCGGGACTACTACATACCTCTCCATTACACCGAAAATGAATTTGCTTCAATGAACCTTCAGTGAATCCAAATGAAGTATAATGGGGCCTGATTGATCTTCCTTTTTACAAGGCTCCAGTGGGTGCTGACCATTTGGAACAAAAACACACGCTAAGCCCCTTTGAAAACGTATTCTAACTTGAATGTATGAGTAAGAGATAACTCTAGAATAGATAGGTGATGAATCAAAATAAAAATAAAAAACAAGAAGAATGGCATCCATCTACAATAGTAACTAAAACAAATCAAAAAACAAGAAGAATGGCATCCATCTACAACAGTAACTAAAACAAATCAAAAAACAAGCAGAATGGCATCAGCTTCATTATGACCAGGGTTCACGCCAGCAAGGGAAGTCCATTGGGATGTACAAGGATGTAGAAAGTGCAAAGGAAGTTCAGGGCGGCCCGGACCTGCTTTTCGTCGTAGTGGCGTCGAGGGCGGCAGGACTGGTGGGCGGCGACGGTTGCCGGAACTGCGTCTGTATGGCGTCGAGGGAGGCAACCAGATTGCGGCTAAGTAGAGCGGCAACGAAGGCGTGACGGCGGATTCGGGGGCAGGGTGTCGTGAAGGTTGGAGGAGGTTGTAGGTTGTCGCCTCGCTCGTGGCCGGCCTTCAGGGCGCCCCGTCGCTTGTGGCCGGCTTGCAGGGCGCCGTTCCGTGCAGGGCGCCGCCATTCCGTGCAGGGCGCCCCGTCGCCTGTGGCCGTTTTGTACAGGGCGCCGCTTCGGTTGTCGCCGTGCATCTAGATTTGCTGCCGGCCGTGCGGAATTTTGACAGTCTCCAATGCAGTTGGGCGGCGGCGTCTGTGTACTGCAGTTTGACAGTGGCGGCGGCGTCGATCCAAATCGATTCGGCGGCGGTGGCGTCGTCCTCCCGCCTGGGTAGGAATTGGAGGGGGAGTAGTGCAGACGGCGTTGATGGTGGCACGGCGTAGATGGACGGGGCACCGATGGCGTTGAAGGTGGCGCGGGGGAGAGTGCAGCGTCTGGGAAGCGGCGACACCGGAGGAGATGGCGGATAGGGACGGAGATGGGAGCGGGGCACGGGCGTTGTGATGTGTCGGGAGGCAGAACTGGTGTGGGTGGGCAGCGGTTCGGGAACCGCCGCGGCGCGCGTGGGTGGGCTTCGTCCGCCTTTTTTTTCCTCGTTTTTAGTTGAGATGCACAACATACAACATTGAAGTAATCTGAGACGTTGATTCGGGTCTGATGAACGGTCCAGATCCTCCGGATCTGACAGACTCTGTCTTTTAATATTAGTGGAGATATTGTGGCAAATTTTGTATTTACAGTGTACGAACATAAATCATTAAATTTCCAGGTTATGTCTTTGGATATCTTTTCAGATGTGCATAGTTACGACCTATAGACATGTACAGTGGTCTTATCATACTAATGCCACGTAGCATAAGTGCTGACTTGGAGAAACGAAAAAAAGATGTTTGTCATCTCTTAGCAACAAATGTGTCACCACTTTTTTAGGATATCTGATTACTAAAGATAAGACAGTCTTATCTTATTAAACATTGTATATCATGTTCTTATTGTCATATCTTATTTAATTGACACATGTAAAATAAGACTGTCTTATCAACCATTGTACATGCCCTTACAGTTTAATATCAGCATTCGCCTTTTGTTTTGAATCGATACCGATATTGATCACGTGGCACGCATGTAGGGGGGATTTTTTATAACCATTTCCTCAAACACCTCATGAGCCTCTTAACTGGAGTGCTACAGATCAATCCCGATGGCCGCAAAATGATCACACATATACACGCAGCAGAGAGATAGAGAGAGATCTTCAATCAATCTTTCTGCTGTTTATCATGTAGGGCCTGATTGGTAGCCTGCATCAATTTCCCATCTCACCCGGGGCATGCTCTCCAGGGCCATGCCGAGGAGATACACACTTTGAGCCATGTTGTGTGGTTTGTTTGATTGCCCGCATCGCATCGGCTGGGCAAACAACTCCTCTTTGTTTGGTTACATGCAGATTTTGATTAGCCTCACCTAGTTTCTCATGGGTGAAGTTACCACCTACCATCAGACTTGGACACCTCAACAATGGCGGCATGGCAGCGACGGATCTGGACAAGGAGACGTCTTGGCGGCAGCGTAGCTGGACGACGACAACACCACATGACGGCGGCGAAGCTCGACGGCGACACTACATGGCGATGGCAGAGTTCGACGAAGACGAGTTAAATCAGAGGTTGAAGAAGACGGTGACACCAAGAACAGCTTCAAACAAGAACACGAAATTAGGTCTACACGGTTAACGAAAGCTCAAACTGAGTCCCATAATGGAACCGCAGCATCAAAGCACATCATTTTGGTGTTCAGCTTTTTTCGAACCGAGCAATGTATCAAGGATTGGAAGAGGGTAAGTGGGAGAGAGTGAGGGGAAGCCATGGGGAAGAACGAGCAAGAACAGTCTAAATACGCATCCTCAGATCGACCCATCTACAAGCATCAAAACGCAAAACTTACAACACGATAGTCGTGCGGAATGACGAGATGAAGCTACTCCTCGAAGGAAATCGCAAACGGTCAACTGTGTGCGACAAGATCTGCAAAATTCGTCCAAAACAGCTTCAAACAAGAACACGAAATTAGGTCCACACGGTTAACGAAAGCTCAAACTGAGTCCCAGAATGGAACCGCAGCATCAAAGCACATCATTTTGGTGTTCAGCTTTTTTTGAACCGAGCAATGTATCAAGAATTGGAAGAGGGTAGGTGGAAGAGAGAGTGAGAGGAAGCCATGGGGAAGAACGAGGCTGCTCCTTTTTGCAGCTGCGGGGCATGGCTCCGTGGAAACGGCCGATTCGGCCGTAGCCACTGGGCCTGGCCCGAGGCTGCTTTAAGCAGCGTGCTATGCAAGATCTGGGCTGCAGCCTATCAAACAGGCAGCCTGATTCTGTAGCAAGCGGGCCTGGCCCGGCTGGCTACAGGCTACTAAACGCGCCCGTACTTGCACCAGCTGAGGAAGAAAAGTAACATGCTAGTATGGTCACAACTCACAAGAGATTCATCGGAACCTATCAACTGCGCGCATTGTTTCTTGGATGTCCCTAATGTGCCGAAAGTTTACCGCGGGGATTTCAAATCGTGTTAATCACATTCGCCTGGAGGGGCGGGCAATCTTCGATTCTGTTCTCACCAGGAGCAGTACACTGAAACTGTTTCCAATCTGGTTCAGCCAAGTCGGTCAACGTTCAGTCAAGTCGGTCAACGTTCGCCGGTAGTGACCTTGTGCGTTCATACACGTTGACGTTTACCCACCCACCGCTAATCACGTC
Organism: Poa pratensis; assembly: GCA_947311845.1. NCBI lineage: Eukaryota > Viridiplantae > Streptophyta > Magnoliopsida > Poales > Poaceae > Poa > Poa pratensis. Next base: position 8,665,608 of record CAMZMU010000084.1, read on the forward strand.
ACCGGAGGCCTGCTCTCCTCCTATAAACGAAAATTCACACCGCAACCTCGCTCCACCGCCGGTATAGCAATACCCCTCGCGCCCGGCATGGCCGCCCGCATCGGCCTCCTCGTGCTGCTCGTCCTCTCGGGCTCGGCGTCCGCTACGGCGGCGGGAAAGGAGCTACGGTTCCGGCGGGAGGGCGGGACGTTCAAGGTGCTGCAGGTGGCGGACATGCACTACGCGGACGGACGGAGCACCCCGTGCGAGAACGTGACACGAGCAGCGGGCTGCTCCGACCTCAACACCACCGCCTTCCTCTACCGCCTCCTCCGCGCCGAGGACCCCGACCTCGTAGTCTTCACAGGTCAGACGTCTCTAAATTGCTGGAGTACTTCGTACTAGTGAGTGATTCGTCCGTGCCTGTGTGACCAGCTCTCCTCCCAGTTTCGAATCCAGCTAGCTGCTAGCTCCAGCAATTTAGAGACGATTTCTGGAAGAAACAAAACAGGCTTGATCTCACCCTGCTTAACGCACGCATCCGCGTTTCTTGGGCAGGTGATAACATCTTCGGGGCCGACTCGACCGACGCGGCCAAGTCCATGGATGCGGCGATCGCTCCCGTCATTGCAATGAGAGTGCCCTGGGCTGCTGGGATGGGTAACCATGACCAGGAAGGCACGCTCTCGCGCGAGGGCGTGATGCGCCACCTCGTAGGCATGAAGAACACCCTTTCGCGCTTCAACCCGGAAGGGGTGGAGATCGATGGCTACGGGAATTATAATCTGGAAGTTGGTGGGGTCCAAGGAACGCCCATGGCTAACAAATCAGTGCTGAACCTTTATTTCCTCGACAGCGGTGACTATTCGACTGTGCCGTCGATCCGTGGTTATGGTTGGATCAAGGCTTCGCAGAAAGCTTGGTTCAGGCAAACGTCTGCGAGTCTCCAGGTGATCTGGGCATTGCACTTGTCTTCTCCCTTTTGCTAATTCTAGGTTAAACAAGTTAGAGCTAGATTGATGTTTTGACCGTGGGATTTGCATCGTGGTTCATAGAATTAGCCGTGTCCTTTTCTTTTTTCCATACTAGCAGCAAAAACACACCTGTTAGCCATCTTGGCATCTTAACTCGGCATGATATTGTCAGTTGTCACCATTTATTCCCAAGGCGAAAATCATGAAACTTATGCTATTTCAGAATAGATAGTATATTTGTTCACTGGCATTTGTATTTCCCAATATAACTGGTTTTGTGTAGTCAACTGGTTTTCTAATGACAAAACTTGTTATGAAATGCAGAGAAAGTACACGAGTGAACAACCCAGACAGAAGGAGGCAGCACCTGGTCTTGCATACTTCCACATCCCGTTACCGGAGTTCCGCAACTTTACTGCATCCAATTTCACAGGAGAGAAACTGGAGGCGGGCATCAGCTCACCATCAATCAACTCCGGCTTTTTTACCACCATGGTGAAAGCTGGAGATGTGAAGGCGGCCTTTGTAGGGCATGATCACTTAAACGACTTTTGTGGGAAGCTCACTGGTATTCAGCTGTGCTATGCTGGTGGGTTCGGTTACCATGCCTACGGGAAGGCCGGGTGGCCGAGGAGAGCAAGGGTGGTGTCTGTGCAGCTTGCGAAGAAAGAGGGAGGCCAGTGGCAAGGAGTCAAGTCCATCAAGACATGGAAGAGGCTTGACGATCAACATCTCACAACAATTGACTCCGAGGTCCTATGGAACAGAGGCTCTAATTAATGGTAAGACACTCGCCTCTGCAGGTTCATGATGCGCCATACATAAATATCTGTATGTAGTGTATAGTATGAGTGACTTGGATGTATCCTGTACCATACATTAAAATTATATCCTGATTGAATAAACATATGTTTTCAGACTCATGATGGAAGAGCTGAGGATGTGGATCTACCTCTACATATAACACATGATGTGTGCTGTTGGTGCTCGGCTTATCTTACGAAGCTTGTAACTATGTAAATGAACAAACAGTGAAACAGATAGTAAGCCACATATATACATGAGTTGTTTTCGTTGTGATTCTTCTCATCAGGAAAAGAGTGGATCATAGATTTTATGTAATTCAGTACAAATGCCACTCTCTGCAAATGGGCTCAGATGTCGAAAGAAAAATTAGAAATGTAGCCTGCATTTTCTCTCATGAGTTTATTATTATCTGCAAGGTGTTTCAACATTCAACTGTTGTATAGAAACAAGAGAATCCACAAATTATTTGCGTCGTTTACAGATGTTGTCACCAGATTAGAAACACACAGGCTTCATTTCTCTTTCTATCAAAGCTTTACATGCTTGTTACAAAGTATAATCGGGTACTGTTTTCCTTAATTACAAATGAATGTAACACTAGGCGATAATAATCAGCCTGAAAAACCTGATTTCCAAGCTTCACACTGGCAATATTCTGGATTCTGTGAACTGTCTTGGTTGCAGAATGTTTCTCCCGCCCCTTCAAGCTGATTGCCATCTAATTTGCAGCCTCTTGAGTGACAGAACACTGTCATCATCGTTGGTAAACTTCTTTGAAAGGCAAAGTTTCCATGTGCAGAGCGCTTAATCTGCTGAAGCCGACTGTCGAACCATCAGGAGTTCAGGACCCTGCAAAAAAAAGTAGGGTCTTCAGTGGTGAATGTAGTATCTCCAGCCAAGTCAGAGTATATTTTTTACAAAATAAAGTCAGAGTATGTTTTTATATATCTGCAGCTTTATCCGTGGAAGGATAGGAGCAAAACAACATTATGAAGTCAAACTTGTCAAACTAAATAGTTGATTCTAGTACGCGACCAAATGGAGGAATAGTATATTTGTCACGGCTTCCTGATGTCAGAGTGTTGCCATTCCAAGAGAGGCTTCCCGCTCTGGCAGTGTGACCTTCAAAGGTTACTATCTGCAAACACATGGTAGCAGAGCATCATGTCAATTTGGTACTACCATTTTCAGCAACTCTTTCCAAAATCTGGCCAAAAAGCTAATAGTAGAAAAATCCACAAACAGACAAGTGAATTTTTCTTGAATATTAGCTCACATGATCACATTACACAGAAACCTACTGCAGCGATTCACTTTACAAAATCTTTGCTAAAGCTAAACTCTGCGATTAAAAGGATTATGGAAAATTCATATACCCGATGCATTGCATGGATATCCCGGACTTCAATCTGAGAGTCTGCACATCCAACAGCTAGCCATTTGCCATCATAAGACCAATCAAACGCTGATGGGTGCATTCCCCCTATATCGCATCGTGGAAGACTCGCCATGCTCCTTCAGATATACTCCGTACTACTACATAAGAAGCGAGGGCCATTGCCAGCATGTTCTCCTTCCCCCAGTTCATGATTCAGATAGAAGTCATCAGCCATCCCTGGCGCGTCTAATATTTTTCTGGATACTGCAGGAGAATTTAGTTTCAGCAAAGGATAATTGATTACATATGGAAAATAATCCTCGAATTGCACAAGTGAAGGAGATAAAGAAGTGCAGCAAAGGTTTGAAGAATTTTATCACTTTTGCGGTTCTTATGCTCTCTGCCTTCTACTGGCTTATGTCTGCTGAAAACAAGCAAAAGCATGAATGATTCAGGTACAAGAACACACAATAATGTCAAGCCACCGTTCCAATTTCATTCTGATAGAACGTCATGATACCACCATTCAGGGGAAATAGAGGCAAAATGCGCAAGAAGCCAAGAACTGCATAACTGACAGGAGAATCGATCAGAACAAGCCAAGAACATGTTTATACTCACGGGAGAATTGAAATTTGGTACATCTGAAAATTGATACTCGAATTTCATCAGTCAAAGAAACAAAAAAAAAGTGCAGAAAACATCTGCAAAACTTCGTCACTTGTACTATGTTTATACTCTTGGCCGCCTACTGCCCTTAAATGGCGCATTCAGTGAAAGAGAGAGGCTGTTAAATCGGTCTACGGCTAGATGTAAATTATTACTATTATGAAGTGAGGTGCTGCATGTGTACTCACCTGGTAATCTCTCGTAGCCATTTCCTCAAACACCTGATGGGCCTCTTAACTGGAGTACTACAGATCAATCCCGATGGCCGCAAAATGATTACGTATATACATGCAGCACAGAGAGCGATCTTCAATCAATCTTCCGATGTTCTTCTGTACTTGCACCAGCTGAGGAAGGAAAGCAACATGCCAGTATGGTCATAGCGACATTTCAGTTAAGCAAAGCATCGCTTGAAGAAAAAAGCAAGCCTAAAGAACGTGCTCTCCCGAGTCTAAGATTCATCGGAAACCTATCAGTTGGGCGCAATGGTTTCTTGGATGTCGTTAATCTGCGTCGGAAGTTGACCGCGGGGATTTCAAACGGTGCTAATCCCAATCGCCTGGGGGGCAAGGCAAATCTTCGGTTCTGTTCTCAGGAGCAGTATTCTGAAACTGTTGCCAATCTGCCTGTGCGATGGGCCCCACCCGGCCCCTGCCTGCTCGTGATAAAACGGCCAGGCCCACGGCCTCCCTTCCCCTTTCCTCTCGCTTTCTCCTTTCCCCTCTCGGCCTCGCTCGCTTCCGCACCCTACCCTACCTCCCCCTCGTCTTCCCCATCTGGCAACTCATTCCTTTTCCTCCAAATTCCATCCAAACTCATCAAGGGATTTGAATTCCACTGCAGCAGCAGCACCACGTCGGCAAATTCGGATTTCCTCCGTCGGCAAGGAGGGAGAAGGGAAACCCGATTTGAATTCGAGGGCTGCCCATCCCATCTCCCTACATATTTGGGTGCCTTTTGTCGCCCACTGTTGGCCTCAATTCTCGTGCGGGGAGGCAAGTGTTTCCACCTCCCTTTCACCCCCGAAATGGAACTTCTCTTCTTCTTTACCTTTTTTACATCGTCTCCCCCACTGTTCTTCTTCTGGAGTGAAATTCGACGCGGAATCTTCGATTTATGGACTGATTTGGGGTTCTGGCGTTGCGTGCAGGGATCTGTCTGCCTGTCCATGGTCGCCGGCGGGAGGGTGGTCCTGCGGCGGGCGAAGATGGGCGACGACGACGACGAGTACGTTGTGGATGAAGACGACGAAGAGGAGGAGCACGACGCCGAGGACGCGGAACCGGAGCCCGAGGACGAATCTGACGCCGATGGGGAGGCGGAGGACGAGGATCTCGAGATCGACGAGCCGCGGCGCCCTTCCAGGCCTCGCGGGCGGGGCAGGAAGGCGAGGTCGGACGACGGCGACGACGACTCCGACGCGGATTTCGACGGGGGCGAGGAGGAGGAGTCGGAGGACGAGGAGGATCTCGAGGTCGAGACGCCGCGACCCAGGCGCCCGGCCAAGGTCCGTCGCCGAGGCCCGACGCGGAGGCCGAAGCGGGAGCCGGTGCCGGAGGAAGATTCCGATGCGGATTTCGAGGAGGAGTTGGAGATCGACACGCCGCGGCCCAAGGCTCGCCGCCGTGCCAGGAAGGCGAAGCCGCGCGACGAATCTGACGAGGATTTCGACGAGGAGGTGGAGATCGACACGCCGCGGCCCAGGGCTCGCCGCCGAGCCAGGAGGAAGGCGAAGCGGCATGAAGACGATTCTGACGAGGATTTCGACGGGGAGGATGAGGAGTTCGAGATCGAGACGCCAAGGCCGAAGCGTGCACCCAGGGCTCGCCGCCGGGCCAGGAGGAAGGCGAAGCCGCGTGATGAGTCTGATGCGGACGAGGAGTTGGAGGACGAGGGGTTCGAGATCGAGACGCCGAGACCGAAGTGTGCGCCCAGGGCTCGCCGCGGAGCCAGGAAGGCGAAGCCCAGTGACGAGGCTGACGCGGATTTCGACGGGAAGGATGATGATGGATTGGGGAACGAGGGGTTCGAGGTCGAGGCGCCATGGCCGAAACGTCCACCCACGGCTCGCTCTCGGCGCAGGAGGGATCAGGAGCAAGAATCGTCGAATCTGATGCAGATTTCGAAGGGGAGGAGGAAGAAGTGCAGAAAGACGAGCTGGAGGTCGAGACGCCACAGCCAGGCAGTAACGTGAAACAGGAGGATGAATTTGATGCTGATTTCGATGGGGAGGAGCAGTTTGAGGATCAGGAAGAGGATGAAGAGTTGGAGATTGAGACGCCACAGTCAGTCATGTATCGCTCGGGTGGCAGGAATATGAAGCAGGAGGACGGGTTTGATGCGGATTTCAATGGGGCTGACGAGGAAGTTGAGGGTGAAGAGTTGGAGATGGAGACGCCACAGTCAGTCAAGTATGATGCTGATTTCAATGAAGCGGACGAGGAAGTTGAGGATCAGGAAGAGGATGAAGAGTTGGAGATCGAGACGCTAGAGCTGAGGAACCTGTCCGAGGCTCGTGGCAAGGGTAGGAAGGTGAAGCCAGCCGGCTCTAGCCGGCAGAGACACGAGGACGATGATGATTATGAGGAAGAGGTCGAGGATGAGGACGAGGACTTTGATCCGGAGGTGGACGAAGAGGAGGAAGATGAAGAGCAAGATGTTGAAGAAGAGGATGATGATTTGGGGGATTATGCCCCAACTCGTGCCACAAAGGTCAGACCTAGGAACCACTTGGCCAAGAGGAAGCCAGCGGCCGGGCGTCAACACCGCAAGAGGAAGAGTGGTTCCAGGGTTTCCAAGGGAAAGACAAGGAATGGCATGGCAGCACGTCGGCGGAGGAGGAGGCAACGGGTGGCTGACGATGATGAGGAGGAAGATGATGATGAGGATTTTGTTGTTGAGGACGATGTGGATGTGGACGAAGAGGTGATTTGTCGGCCAAGGAAGAAGGCCAAGGTTGGGACGAACACAAGTGATGGCAGTGCCGAGCAAGTTGCTGTGGGAGAAGCATGGCCGTCAGTCGAATCCGACACATCAGAATTTGAGTTTGTGACATCTGAGGAGGAAAATGCTGAGAATGAAGCACCAGTGACTGAGCCTGCGAGGATCAAGAGAAAGAAGGGCAGGAGGAAGAAGGGTTCTGAGTCAGACTCGCCCTCGGATTCTGATTATGTAATATCAGAGGAGGAACTTAAGGATTTGGGGGTGCTTAGGCCCCAAGAGACTGTGCCACAGCTGCCTCCGCCCCATTCACTAAGGACCATTGTTCCTAGGAGGGTTGACGAGAAGGGAAAAGAGCCAGAGGAAGCTTTGAAACAGATATGTGGGATCTGCCTCTCAGAGGAGCAGAGAGCCACGACCACGATACAGGGTATGCTTAATTGCTGCTCACACTACTTCTGCTTCGCGTGCATCCTGGAGTGGTCAAAGGTGGAGTCGAAGTGCCCATTGTGTAAACGGCGTTTCAACACAATTACCAAGTCATCAGTAGCAGACCTTGGATTGGGGTTGAGGAATGCTCCTGTTAGGGTAGAAAAACGAGATCAGGTAATGGTTCACTCTCATGGTATAAAACCATTCTGCATTACTTGCCCACTTAATGTTTGGATTGGTTATTTATTGAGGTGAAATGCATTTAGGTTTGAACTACCACTAGAAGATATGAGAATCCTGTCCCTGTAGGAAAAGGACACCTTAGATCTTCTACTCTTACATTTTGCTGTCATTATTTTATTATAAGTGTGCTGTGTTGTTTCTAGCGACCATCCAAAATGTTAGTTAGTGGATTAAAAGTTGTGAGCAGAGATGACATAGAAATTTACTAGTTTAGGGATAACAGATTCATTATTTCCATTTTGCCGTTCGAACTCCGGGTTCGATAATGTAAATTAGACCATGGGTCATGAACATCTTATACCAACCTTTCTTGCTAATATTTCTGTAAATAAAGAGCTGTTCTTGTTATATTTTTAACCTTGATATTGATGTAAATCTCTAGATGCTGAGAGACTTTATAAACCTTGGTAATTTTGGATTATGTTTCACATGACAGCATATATAAAACCTTTTAATTGTTAGGATGCTAACTGAAACTTGTGTGCTGGTTAGCTTAAAAGTACTGTCAACCATAAAGTTCGTGACAGTTTGCATGGTTGTCTCATTTGTTCTGTTTCTTCCTTAAACAGGTATACCAACCCACTGAAGAAGAAATGAGGCGTTGGTTAGATCCATATGAAAATGTTGTATGTATAGAGTGCAACCAAGGTGGTGATGACAATCTGATGTTGCTATGTGATATATGTGATTCCTCTGCTCATACTTTCTGTGTTGGTCTGGGAAGAGAAGTACCAGAAGGGAACTGGTACTGTGGTGGGTGTAGATCCAGTGTGGAGGGGCCTTCTTATGCACAAGCACAAGAAAGGGTGGTTAACCGTGGAGAAAGTAATATGAACACTACCGATAGCAGTTCTGGTTCGTTTGGCAGATCTATATCAAGTGGAGTTTTCCAGAGACCACCACCAATAAACATCCAGCCTTCTTTGCAAGGGTTTGATCTAAATCTCTCTCCAATAGAAGCCCCTGAGGAAGATAAGCGAGCTGAGTCACATATCTCTGCTGAACCTGTATCAACTCCTACTGGGAGGCACGCAACTCTCGATAGGAGGCGTGCCTTTAACCGACGTATTCGTATTCTTCTGTTTAGACCTAGGACTGCAACTAATGCGTGGCAGAATAGCATTCAGCGTGACAGAAGCACACTGGGAACTGAACAAAATCAACGGAACGCCAGCACTTCTACAGATTTGAGCCCATCCTGTTCCAGGGCTGATTTTATGCAGACCCAGCAGAGTAGCTCACATTTTGTTGAGTCTGCAAGTAATCTTACTCAGTGCACTGATGAGGGTGGAAGCAATTTCCGAGAAGTAGAAAATGCCAAGGACCAACTGATCCCTATTGTCAAGAAGAGCATCAAGCACATTTGTTCCCGGTCCCCATTGGGTACGTATAGCTATCTGATCAAACTGTTGTTTTTAATATATCAATTTTGCGAGCATGCATGTGTTTTGAATTGTACCCACCAAATAACATTGGGTGTGATAGTTTCAGTTTAACCTTAACATATTTGATTACCCAGAGATTTAGTATGTTCTGCTCGAAGATTTCCATCTTAGCCTTTTATTTTCATATTTAAAATGGTTGGTTAGAAAAAAATGTTCGACTTTATGCTAGGCATCACACTGTAGCAGATGTGGCCCAAAAATGACTACAGTAGCTACATTTGTAAGGCAAATTCTTTAATGATAATGGCCTGCTGCCCCTGGTAGTACTGGAAATGTGTTTCTAATTGCTCTCGTTGACATTTGGTGAAATGCAATGCCATTATGTCAGGAAGGAACCCTTTTGTTTGGGTTCATGGCTACCAATATAGTCTTAATAATAACTGTTAACAATTTTGCTTGTCTTTTGATAGTGTGTTTTTCTGCTATGCCGTTGGCTGTTGTGTTAACAATCTTGCTAAAACATGGTTTCTTAACTAGGTCTGACCTCTCATTCTTTACGTTTCAGATCAATCTTCTTTCACGAATGTAGCACGGCGAGCGACACACACTATCTTAGCGTTGTCCGGGATTGCGCACAACAGGGATAGGGTTGTCGCAACACCTTTCCCTTTTCCTAGCCATTGTTGTCATGCCTGTGATGGCCGAGAGCCGGCATTTCTCATGAGAACTATATGCTCGTCATGCTTCAACTTATTTGTTGGTGATGTCGTTAGTCACATCGCTAACATGTTCTCCTGAAGTAATTGTCTTTCTTAAGCTGGCATTTCTCTCTCTTTTCTTGTCATTCTTTGAATTATAAACAGTTGAAATGTTTATACAAACACGAACTTGTTAATGAATGTTGGATAGCTTGAAATATAGTGCAGTTTTTGGAACTAACTTTTTAGTTGAGTTGTCATCAAACACTGGCAAGTTTCAGGTCTTCGTGAGAAGGGGCAGTTTCTGAATCTAACATATCAATGATGATGTCCTCCAGTGATCTTTTTGTTACAAACTGTCAATTTTGTTTCATTTCTTTCAGTTTTTTGTGTCCTCTCAATACAAATTGAATTTTCAGTTCACTAGTTGGTTGGTTTCTGAAATTATGCTTTATCTCCAACGAACATGGATCATCTTATTTACCACGAGCGAAAATATGAAGAAAAATTGAATACTTCTCTATTTTGAGCAATAAACACTAGAAATTGAGTAGGATATAGGACAGAAGTTTTTATGTACTAAGTATATGACCCGAATTTCCCTTGTGAAATTGTCCTGATATTTTAACTAGTCTTAATCTGTGTCCTGGTAGATTCGGAGAGAAGGTCAAAACGTCGAATGCCTATTTGCTTGCATTGTTCTGAGTCTGCTAGATCTGACCTGCAGAGTTTGGAAAATCTCTTAATCGTTTCTCTTTTGTTTGGAACATCTCTGCTACTCACTTGGTACGCATAACTTGTGTGTTGTGTCCTTTTCTCAGTTGGTTATTCGACAAACAAAATATTGCTGACAGACCGAGTTTGGAAGCGATAAATTTGGCAACTTTCGTTGTTAGTTATTGTGTTGTAGTATAAGGATCAACTGTTATATCCAGTTCAGTGACTTTTAACCTGCAGCATCACCGTCTCATGACTCGGGGCAAAAAATTACATTTCAAATAGGTTGCCTTACATCGCAAGACATTATGTTGATTCACGAACATAGACAATTGCAATTGCAATTGTGTAACATATTTTTCAACTCATGCAAGCATTATGACATTTGTTATTATCTAAATTATTTATCGGTGCACAAAAGCTATATGATCAGATTAGATAGCTGGCCATGGTGCCATCGTCGCTGCTAGGTCTATGGGAGAAGTCTGGGGACAATCAGTCATGTACTTTTCGGCTGTGTCATACTCTATCCATTCCGTAAAATAACACTGACCAAATTTTTAGGAAAAACTATTAAATTCTACAATATCAAATCAGTCTTATATTAGATACATTATTGAATATATTTTATAGTATTATAATTGTTGATAATTATTTGTATAAACATGGTCAAAATTTAGATGCTTTTACTTTTGACAAAATTTATGCGCCTTATTTTACCAAACGGAGGTAGTAACATTTATCCTTTCGTAGCAAAAGTAGCAAAAGACAGGTCAAAAGACTCTTTATTAGGGCACCTCCAACGGGCAGGCCATACGGACCAGCCCAGTCCTCTTTTGTCCGAACGGACAAAAGAGGGGCTCCAACGGCCAGGCGCATACGGGCTGGTGTCCGCCCGGACACCAGTTTCCGACCCAAACTCGGCCCAAGTTTGGGGTGGCTTTGGGGCGGGACGGACAGGCGCTCGGTCCGCCACTATGTCCTCCCTGTCCGCGTCGGGCCCAAGGTCCAGCCACACAAATCCCTCCCCCAAACCCTCGCTCGGCCGCCATTCCCCTCCCCAGCCGCCGCCCTCGCCGCCGACGCCCCAGCCACCGTCGCCCCCGCCGTTCATGGAGGACGGACTGTCCAGATCGACGGCCGGTACCGGCGCCGCCCTCCTCGCGGTGAAGAAGGAGCCGAAGCCGGCCTCCATCAAGCGACAAGGCCGGAGGGAGCGGACTCGCTCGAAGAAGGCAGAGGAGAAGGCCGCCCTCGAGGCGGCCAAGGAGAAGGAGAGGCTCGCCGCCATCGCGCAGCAGGCCAACTCCGACCTCATCGCCGCCAAGGCCGCCGCCCGAGCCGTCCTTCTCCTCAAAGGTGAGGTCTTTGCAGGGGTCTTTGCTGCCGCCAACCACCCAGTGTCGCGAGGAGTCGCCGGAGATATCGTCCGTCCCGGCCGAGCCGAAGTCCCTCGACCTCAACCTGACCCCGACTGCCGTCGAGGGCCGGCGTGGCAAGTCGAAGCCGATTGGAGGAGACCTTGAAGACGTTGATCGCCGGCAAAGAGGAGTCCACCGCCGCTAGGTACGAGGAGAAGCGCAAGGACAAGGAGGAAGTCATGGCAAGGTACGTGGAGATGCAAAAGAAGAAGCTCGAGATCGAGCAAGAGAAGATGAAGGCCGAGGAGACCCGGCTCATGCTCGAGGCCAAGGCGGAGGAGAATCGCGTGAAGCTTGCGTTGCTCGCCGAAGAGAACCGGATCATGATGGCCGACTTGACCATCATGGACCCGGAGCAACGGGCATGGATCCTCAAGAAGCAGAAAATGATCCGTGAGCGCGAGGACATGTGATGTCCTTGTTTATTTCAATTTATTAGGTGTTAAACTATTTAAATTTTGAACAATTTGTATTGTAATCTATTTGTGTTGAACAATTTAAATTTATTTAGATGTTTCTACATTTTTGGGCCTTTTTTTGCGCCAGGCCGTTGGGGGCACCCCAACCCCAAACGGACAAAGGCCCAAAATGTGTCCGCTGTCCGCCTCCAAAGGGACAAATGCGGACCATTTTGGCTGTCCGTATGCGCCTGCCCGTTGGAGGTGCCCTTACAGACACACATTCCCTGTAAGCGGCTCTTAACACTTTTCGTATCTCCCAGTATTCTGCCTATGGAACATACATAACAATTAATATTCAAATTAACCTCTGTTAATATCAACTATCTCCGTTTTTATTTAGTTCACGTTCTGGATTTAGTCAAAGTCAAACTTTCTCAAGTTGGACAAATAATAGAGTGAAAAATATCAACCTCCATAATACCAAATGCATATAATATAAAATATACTATGACGATTACAATATTATAGACTTACATTGTAGATGTTGATATTTTTTCCTAAATCTTTGGTCAAACTTAATAAAGTTTGACTTTGACTAAACCTAAAATGCAAAGTAATCGTAAAAGGAAGGGAGTAAGAAGTAATTCATACAACAAACAAACAAACAAAAAACACGTAATCACTTTTGAAGAAGTAAAAACTATGCATAGCACGTTAACTACTCGATCATGAAAGATTAGTATTGAAATACAAGTCAACTGAAAGCATCAAAATTGGTACATGGAGAGTTTATCTGCAAACTTACAATGCACATAGGTCGCAAAGCGGATGAGAAGAATCACCGCGAGTATGATTGGTGTACAGGGACGGAACCAGGAATAGAATACTAGGGAGGACAACTGCATATTAAATAAGTTGGAGGGGGTCATATTGCCAAATTTGGGTAAATTTAGGCCTCAAATCCACAAAATAATTAGGGGATTTTGACAATATTTCCACCAGGGGGCAGGGGCCCCCTGGTTCCGTCCCTGGTTGTGTATGAGCGGTTGTCCATGGCAGAATTGGTTTTCTGAGAAACAATGAAAGATATCTTCGTTCGGTAGGCCAATATATACACGGTCAACATGAGTTACGGAGCAAAGAAGTAAAGCGCACAATCTAAACAGATCGCTAAAATCACGGTTCTTTCTATTTTTGCATAGATATCGTCTCGGTAATGTTTGTATTTTAAGTGGTACGATTCGATATTCCTTGTACAATCTCCAGTTAGGGATCGGCAGGGCCGGTACTGACCTTCTAGAGTCCCGAGGCAAACTACAAAATAAACCCTCACAATAATAGTATAGTAAATGAAAATCACACGCATATATAATGTATGGATTTCATATGAGTTAACTATCAAACAGAATATCAGCAGCAAAAACATGAGTACTGTTATGAGAAAAAAAACATGATAATATTACCCCGAGCAAGGCAATGGAGGAGCTATATATACTTCAGGGGGGCCACTGCCCCCACCCCAACCTAAGATCTTTTAATAGCAAAAACTACATTATGTTTGGCAAATAGTTGCTAAAAATCCCATGTATTGGGCCCACTCTCCCCTCCCCCTCCTCCCATGTATTGGGCCCATGTTTGTATTTTAAGTGGTACGATTCGATATTCCTTGTACAATCTCCAGTTAGGGATCGGCAGGGCTGGTACAATCTCCAGTTAGGGATCGGCAGGGCCGGTACGGTACGGATTGTTTCCGGGTCGGACTGCAGCCGACCTAGAGTTTTATGCCACCATATATACCTCTTGTAAGCCACCGGTTGGGATAAGTTGCATTGTGTAAATCCTCGGCTTTTGTAACCTCACCCGATTATAGTGAAGTTTTGCTGGCTGACGCCCGTGGTTTTTCTCCTCCATTGTTGGAGGGGTTTTCCACGTTAAAATCTCGTATCCCATTGGTTTGATCGTTCCGCACTTCATCGTTTCTTTGCTATCGTTTATAACATGATCGAATACTCCCACAGAGAGACACCACGAACGCGGTTGAATCCTGTAACGTGCCCATCACCTCTGCACAATGGCCACGAGAACAACAGCAGCAATGTCGTGTCTTGGCTACGTCCTCCTTGTAGCCGGTTTGCTCCTCGCCACGGCAGACAGCGACGACACTGCAAAGATCGGCGTCTGCCACGCCACGGCCGCGTCGGGACCAACTCCCCGCGCCGGAGGCCGCTGCGGCGCTGCTTAAGCAGAACGGCATCACCAAGGCGCGACTCTTCCTCCCGGACCCGGCCGTCCTCCCGGCCTTCGCCGCGGCCATTGTTGTCATGCCGGTGATGGCCGAGAGCCGGCATTTCTCATGAGAACTATCTGCTCGTCATGCTTCAACTTATTTGTTGGTGATGTCGTTAGTCACATTGCTAACATGTTCTCCTAAAGTAATTGCCTTTTTTAGCTGCCATTTCTCTCCCTTTCCTTGCCATTCTTTGAATTATAAACAGTTGAAATGTTTATACAAACACGAACGTGTTAATGAATGTTGGATAGCTTGAAATATAGTGCACTTTTCATTGATGCATTTTCTTTTGGAACGGCCGCCGCCACTGCGGCGGCTTTGTTCTCCGGTATCTGTCCCCGTTTAGGGTCTATGTCCTCCCCCGGAGTCCATCCGGCGGTGAGTTTCCAAATTTCCGTTCCGATCTGAAGCTCTGAGTCGTGGAGTAGATTGGTTGCTCGTGTGTGGTTCTGGTCTTTGGGCTTTTTGATCGATTGGTTTGGTGCTGCCCCGATCTGTTCAAGTTTCTGAAGGCTGTGCTGAAGCTCTGAGTCGTGGAGTAGATTGGTTGTTCGTGTGGTTCTGGTCTGTGGGCTGCTTGATCGATTGGTTTGGTCCTGCCGATCTGTTCAAGTTTCTGTAGGCTGTGAGAAGCAGCCTGGTCTGGTTGATTAGCTTTGTCTCGTGTGCAATTCCCGTTTTAGCTTCAAGATGGCGTCGGGAACAATGAACTGCCTCAGCTTGAACTGTAGTGGTTGCGGGAATGCTGCGACAGTTCGTGAGATTGATGTTTTGGTAAAGACGACACATATTCCTAAACTGGTTTTTTTGTGCGAGACCCGTCAAAAGAAAGATCGTGTTGCTAGATTGAGAAGGAGATTGGGACTTAGTGGATTTGCAGGCTGTGATAGCGATGGTCACTACGGGAGAGAGTGACTTTGCCGTGTGCTCCGCTCGTTGCCGTGTGCCCAACACTTATTTGCCTTGTGCCGCACACGGCAACGACTAACACACGGCCTCATAGCCAAGAATGCACACGGCAACGCACGGCACACAACAAAGACTTAAAAAAACACACGGCAACGACCACGGCCACGTGTCCGACCAGACGGGGGCGTTAATGGCGTCGTCACGTCAGGTCTTTCCCGTGTGCCGGGCAGAAACACACGGCAAAGATTTAGTCACCGTGGCCCACTGTCAGTCTTTGTCGTGCGCCTGCACACTGGAAAGAGGGTATTATTTAAAAAAAATACCTAACCTATTTCTAGTAGATATAAATAGCACAAGCATGCTTCACCAGGATCAAATTAAATTACACTAAAAATATGATCTTGCATAAAATAATACAAATACTTTGACTTTTCTCTAGCGGGTCTAGGGATTCGCCGTAGAGGGGCTCTGGAGCGTCGGAACCCCACCAAAAGCTAGGTGGTGACATACCATGTGTGTAAAAGTGTGTTGGGTGTTGTATAGGTCCAAGATTCCACCCCGGTGTGTGAGCGGGTTCACCGGCATCACTTTCTCCATAACGAGTTCCTGGACGTATAGCTCGAAACTCCCACTTCGGGCGAACCGGGGGGAATCTTGGCAAGAGTTGGGGTAGATCTTGGTTTTGGGTGTTTCTAGGGCCTAACCCAACACAACCAAACAAAAAAGTCCACTGGCCTACCCCTTTCGACTCCGGTCAAAGGGGTAGATAAGAACTTTGACTTTTCTCCAGCGGGTCTAGCGTTTCGCCGTAGAGGGGCTCCAGAGCGGTGGCTTGGCCCTCTCTTGGCACGAAAGTTTGCAAGTCGAGGTGAAGGAGATTACTGCTCGCTTTATTGACGTGCATATACGGGAATCGATCTCGGCGCCGCTAGCTGTGGCATGCAACATTTGTATATATGGAGAACCACGTACAGACCAGCGTCACCGTATGTGATCTGCCCTGTGCGATCTGAAAGCTGCGTCCACGTTACCTGCTTGGTTTGCAGTTGGTGATTTTAATGAAGCTCTTTGGCAGCATGAACATATGTCGGCGTGTCGTAGGCCGGAGAATCAGATGGCAGCGTTTCGTGATGCACTTATAGTATGTGAGTTGAAGGACCTTGGGTTCCAGGATGTTCCGTTTACATACGACAATGGCCGTCGTGGGAATGCTAACGTGAAAGTAAGGCTGGATATAGGGCTCTTGCTGATGATCGATGGCGGGACATTTTTACTGATGTCTCGGTGGTTCACCTAGTCACGCCATACTCGGATCACATACCCGTCTTAGTCAAGATCGACCGGGAGGCCGGTACAGGCCCAATACGCAAATGTAAGAGATATGAAATCATGTGGGAAAGAGAGCAAGCACTCCCAGAGGTGATAGCTAATGCTTGGCAGGAGCTTGGGCCAAAATCTGATTTGGGAGAAGTAAACATCGCATTAAAAAAGGTAATGGACGTCTTACATGCTTCGGGGGCCGAAAATTTGGTAATGTCATTAGGGAGCTGGTCCGCATGCGGCGGAAATTGGAAAATTTATATAGAGACAATGCATCGGCGGAGGATATTCACAGTGCCATGGATGCAATGAATGAATTGTTGTATCGGGAGGAGATGCTATGGCTGCAACGTTCTCGGATTTCTTGGTTGAAGGAGGGCGACAGAAATACCAAATTCTTTCACAGGAAGGCGGTATGGCGTGCGAGGAAAAATCATATTACCTCTCTAAAAGATCAAGATGGAGTGGTTCAAAACACCCCAAGTGAGATGGAACGTATGGCAGTGTCATATTTTCAATCGGTTTATTTACGTGATCCGTCAATTCAGCCAACCCTAGTGGTTAATTTGTTTGAGCATGTGATCTCGGACGAGCTAAATGAGAACCTTTGTAGACCATTTTCCGAGAAGGAAATATCAGATACACTATTCCAAATTGGTCCTCTGAAGGCGCCTGGCCCTGATGGTTATCCAGCTCGATTTTACCAGAGGAAATGGGGGGGGGGGGGGGGGGTGCTCAAGCAGGAAATTATTCAAGCGGTGATCCAATTCTTTGTTACAGGACAGATGCCAGATGGAATAAATCATACCTCTATTGTTTTGATTCTGAAGGTAGACAACCCTTTGGAGCTGAAGGATTTTTGGCCGATAAGCCTATGCAACGTTCTGTACAAGTTAATTTCCAAATGTCTGGTCAACCGATTGAGACCCATCCTTGGAGATATTATATCAGAAAACCAGAGTGCCTTTGTCCCTGGACGTCTTATCATGGATAATGCTTTGTTGGCCTTTGAGTGTCTATACTATATGGAGCATGGTGCAAGTGCGAGCAATCCTTTATGTGCCTACAAATTGGATTTGTCAAAAGCTTACGATCGCGTTGATTGAGTTTTTCTGGAGGAAGTTATGTATAAGATGGGCTTCTCTCACCAGTGGATACAATGGATTATGACATGTGTTACTACTGTGAGATACTCTGTAAAATTCAATGGAGGCCTATTGGAAGCGTTCTCCCCCACGAGAGGCTTAAGACAAGGTGACCCGTTGTCTCCGTTTCTATTTGTTTTTGTTGCTGATGGACTTTCTGCCTTGCTGCAATCAGAAATTAGAACGGGGGTATTACACCTATTTAAGGTGTGCAGAAGAGCGCCAGGAATATCTCATCTTCTATTTGTGGATGATACACTTCTGTTTTTCAAGGCAGATTGTGGTCAAGCAGAGCGGGCAAAACATATGTTTTTCATCCCACAGTGCCAAGAGGGTGTGCAAGAAAGAATTCGCGATATCTTAAATGTTTAAAAGGATGACTTTGAGGACAAGTATCTCGGGCTACCTACGCCTGAAGGTAGGATGAGTAAAGGCAAGTTCGATAATTTACAATCTAAGCTTGCGAAGAGGTTATTGCAATGGGGTGACCTCTCACAGGGAGGGAAGGAGATCATGATCAAGGCAGTGGCACAGGCTCTGTCAACATACATCATGGGAGTGTTTAAATTACCAATGTCGGTATGTGATGATTTAGCCAAGTTGATTCGCAATTTTTGGTGTGGCGCCGAGAGAGAGGGAAGAGGAAAACCCATTGGGTCAGCTAGGACATTTTGATACGATCCAAACCCCATGGTGGTATGGGGTTCAGGGACATGAGAATTTTTAATCAGGCTTTGTTGGCGTGCCAAGCATGGAGACTTATAAGAAGGCCTGACAGCCTCTGTGCTAGAGTACTACGCGCAAAATATTACCCCCAGGGTAACCTTGTGGACACGGTCTTTACAGGTAACCCCTCTCCGACTTGGACGGGCATTGCTTATGGATTAGAGCTTCTCAAACATGGGCTAATTTTGAGAGTTGGAGATGGACGATCGATCCGTATATGGCGTGATAACTGGATCCCAAGGGAAGCTGGACTGAAGGTGATAGGCCCTCGTGGTCGATCACGGCTAAACCGGGTGTCTAGCCTGCTAGATGAGCAGGGCAATTGGAATGAGGCACTTGTTCGTCGCACATTTCCTCCAATCGATTCAAATATGATTCTGCGAATTAAAACCTCGCCTCGGAAACCTATGGACTTTATTGCATGGAAGATGGAGAGAAATGGGGTGTTTTCGGTGCGGAGTGCATAGCGCATCGGCCTGAGATTGGCCCAGCAAGGAAAAGTCATGGGAGCGAGCAGTACATCGCCATTAGGTGACAAGACAATTTGGAAGAAAGTTTGGGCCTGCAACATCCCAGAGAAGATTCGAATTTTTGCATGGAAGGCTTTGTCCAATGCGCTTGCAACGGAGGATAACAAAGCGCGGCACCACATACCCATTACTGGCATTTGCCAAATTTGTGGAGGTGAACGTGAAGACACACACCATGCTTTGGTCAAATGCCCTCGCTCAGTGGCACTATGGGAGGCTATGAGGGAGGTATGGACTATACCAAAAATAGGTGCTCCTGTTCGTGATAACTGGTTGGAAGCCTGGCTGCTGTCCCTCCCGATTGAGATGTGTGGTCGTGTCCTGATGATCACATGGAGAACCTGGCATGCACGTAATGAGGTCACTCATGAAAAACCATTACCATCGATCGAAGGATCTAGGCGTTTCATCTGCAGCTACATTCAGACTTTGGAAGACATTTGATGACTAACTCCCAAAGAGATTATGAAGGGGAAACATACTATTGTTGCTCCACTGATTAAGGGACCAAAGCCGCGGGTACAAGATACTGCACGGGTAGCATGGTCCAGACCTGCTAATGGCATCATCAAGCTTAATGGTTTTTTTTTTAGATTAAGATTGCTACGATCTATTACATAGTCGAGTCCAAGACCAACTGGTTCCTCAACCAGTCCGGAGCATCGCCGACCCATGAATTGCATCCTTTGCTGTCGTATCCTTCCTTCGCCAACATGTGCGCCGCTTCATTCGCCGGACGTCGCACCGCATGAACCGAGAAGTCGTCGAAGCTCCGAAGAATGGACTTTATTTCCTCCACTAGCGGACCGTGAACTGATCGATCCTGTTCCTTCCTTTGAAGCTTTGCAGCAACACCCGTGCTATCCGTCTCCAGAACCACATATTGCAGCTGGTGAACCGATGCTAGTTGCAACCCAAGAGGACACGCCATGAGCTCAGCGCTTTCAGCATCCGCGGGGTAGGGGAAAAAATGGCTTGCTGCACCGACGAAGCCGCCATGCTAGTCACGAATGACTGCGCCTCCTCCCCCCTGTAGCTCTGTGATACGTCTCAAACGTATCTATAATTTTTGATGTTTCATGCTGTTATTATATCAATTGCTACATGTTTTGTTTACACTTCATAGCATTTTTATGCATTTTCTGGGACTAACCTATTAACAAGATGCCAGAGTGCCAGTTCCTGTTTTCTGCTGTTTTTCTCTTTCAGAAAAGCTAGTCGAAAATATTCTCATAATTGGACAAAATAAAAAGGGACGCTCATATTTTCATCGACACGATCAGAAGCCAGAAGGGGAGACGGAGACGAGCCACGAGGCCGCCTCGCCATCCTAGGGCACGGCCAAGGGTGGGCCCGCGCCGGGCCCTGGCGAGGCCGCCTCGCGAAGCTTCCGACGCCGCCCTTTCGCCTATATATTTCCGATGTTCCGCGTACCCTAAAAACACCGATCATATTCCACGAAAAGTTCCGCTGCCGCCGTCGTCGCCAACCCTAGATCGGGAGGGTTGTGAAGCTCTTCCCGGCACCCTGCCGGAGGGAAGATCATCACCGGAGGGCTCTACATCGCCATGCCTGCCTCCGGAGTGATGCGTGAGTAGTTCATCCTTGGACTGCGGGTCCATAGCAGTAGCTAGATGGTTGTCTCTCCACCTTGTACCTCCATGTTTAGATCTTGCGAGCTACCTAACATGATCAAGATCATCTTATTGTAATGCTACATGTTGTGTTTGCTGGGATCCGATGAATATTGATACTATGAGCAAGTTGTTTATCAATCTATATGTTTATGTTGTTTATGATCTTGCATGCTCTCCGTTGCTAGTAGATTCTTTGGCCAAGTAGATGCTTGTAACTTCAAGAGGGAGTATTTATGCTAGATAGTGGGTTCATGCATGCCTCCAGAAATCTGGGCTCGAGTTGATAGAAATGACTAAGGTTGTGGATGTGCTGTTGCCACTAGGGATAAAACAATGATGCATTGTCTACGTGTCATTTGCATTGTTTACATTACACACTTTACTTCATGCAATAATCTGTTGTTTGCAACTTAATACTGGAAGTGATGCGGATGCTGACCTGAAGGTGGATTATTTAGGCATAGATGAATTGGATAGCAAGTCTATGTACTTTGTTGTAATGCCTAATTAAATCTCATAATGAACATCTTGTCATATATTGCATTGTCATGCACTCTCTATTTGTCAATTGCCCAGCTGTAATTTGTTCACTCAGCATGTTAATTATCTTTTATGGAGAGACACCACTAGTGAACTGTGGACCCCGGTCCATTTTCCCTCAACTTATAAAACCACCTACTGCAATCATCTGTTCCTTGTTACTTTCTGCAATCACTACTGTTTTCCACACTGTGCATTTAATCCTTTGTTTTCAGCAAGCCAGAGAGATTGACAACCTCTCTGTTTCGTTGGGGCAAAGTAGCTTGGTTGTGTTGTGTGCAGGTTCCACGTTGGTGATCGAGTAACGGCGCCCATCAACAACCTTCTGAAGAACCTCCGTGTCCTCCTGGTTCGATAAACCTTGGTCATATTTCAAGAGAAAACTGCTGCTGCACTACATCATACCTTCATCTTGGGGTCTCCCAACGAACGTGTGAACTACACGCCATCACTCTGCAGCGCGAAAAGCCCCATTGACGTTCACTTTTACCCAACCAGTCTCAGGTTTGCACCAGCTTTTTTCAAACCTGCAGCGGCCAGGATAGACGGAGACTCAATATCTCTCCAATCCTCGACTGAAGCAGCAGCGCGCAAAGCAATCGTCTTCAGATCAACCATTTGCTGAGTTTCCCTAGCATCGTTTCTTGCCTGCCATAAACAGTACATCATCGTGATCATCCAAGAAACCTGGTCTCCCATGGCCTTTCCTATCCAATCTAGGAGCCAACCTTTCAGTTCCGAGTGGCATCTCAACTGCTTCGGTGGAGTGTCAATATGACAGTGCCGCTGATCATACATCCACGTCCAAGCTGATCGCGAATGTGGACAATCCCAGAACCGATTAACCAAGCTTTCTTTTCTGCCGCACGCAAGACAGACGACGCCGTCCTTGATTTTCCTATGACTAAGCTCAGTACCAACAGCCAGGCCATTCTCCACAAGTCGCCAACAATGCACTTTCATCTTCCCCGGAACCTTGGCATCCCATAGTGACAACCACCCTTTATGCTCGTCACAAGATCGTGAGGATTCTGTAATCCCTTTTGCTAATCTCTTTCGTTGGACTGTAAGGTGGTACGCTGATCTGACCGAGAATATGCCATTTTTCGTGTAATTCCAAGCTCTGACATCACTAGACCCGGTCTGCCAATCTGGATTCGGAGAACATCCGGAGGGCACAGATGCTTCCAAACCTCTTCTTCATCCCATCGACCTCCCACAGCAATGAGCTTGTTGACAAACTCAGGTCGATCGTCCTGCAAGTGTCCCAGTGGACCTTTTGCACTATTCCTCGGTGTCAATTATCATCCCACACCTTGATTTGGGATCCATCACCCACTCGCCACACTAGGCCATCACGAAGGAGCTCTTGTCCATGAATGATGCCTCTCTAGGTGTACGACGCTCTCTTTGGACATCCCGCACCGAGAAAATCTGAATGTTTAAAATATCGTGCTTTTAGGACCCTAGCACACAAAGACTCAGGCTTCGTCAGAATTCTCCAGCCTTGCTTCACTAAGGGCATGTACAATGCGGAGTGCTTAAGGAGATGCTTAAGAAAATAAACCGGTTTTATCTAAGCATTGGGTGCTTATTTATAGAAGAAAGATGCTTAACTTGGCACCTCTCCAATACAAATAAGCATCGATGCTTAACAAAAAGTTTGGTTTATTTTCGTAAGCACCTCTCTAAGCACTCCCCATTGTACATGGCCTAAGAAGGCTTGATTGAAACACTCATAATCCCGGAAGCCCATGCCACCACTTCTCTTGCTCTTGCACATTCTGTCCCATCCGATCCAATGGACCTTCCTCTTGCCATGTGCATCTCCCCACCAAAAATTCGAGGCAACCAAACTAAGCTTTTTGCAATGTTTTTTGGTGAGTTGGAAGCAGCTCATAGTGTACGCCGGCACCGCCTGTAGAACAGACTTGACGAGTACTCCTTTCCCTTCTTTTGACATACCCTGACCTTTCCATCCCTTAACTTTTCCCCAAGATCTTTCAGTTAAATACTTGAAGCGCCATCTTTCGAACGGCCAACGACAATGGGCAGTCCCAGATATCGTTCCGAAAGGGCCTCACAGGAGATACCAATCTCCTGCTTTAGATTTGTCTTCAAGGTATCATCACAACCGGACCAAAGAAGATGGACGATATTTGTAGATTAACCTTTTGGCCCGATCTTACCTCGTAGTCCTTTAGAATGCTCCTCAAAGACTGCATGCTGGTCGGTGTTGCCTCTAGAAATACCAAGCTATCATCAGCAAATAGTAGGTGAGTTATATGGGGGCCACTCGCCCTGAACGGCACTCCTTTGAGCTCATTTTCCTGCTGCGCTGTTTTAGAAGTGCTGAGAACCCTTCCACGCAAAACAGAAATAAATAGGGGGATATTGGGTCTCCTTGGCGGAGTCCCCTCAAAGAGAAAAAGACATCAGAGAGACCCCCATTGAGCTTTACTGAAAACCTGTCCGATGTTAGGCACCTCATTATCATCTCCACCCACTCCACAGCAAAACCCAGCCTCAACAACATTTTCTCCAGAAAATTCCACTCCACGCGGTCGTAGGCCTTGAGCCCTTGACCATATCTAATTTCACAGCGCACAAAGGTACCTTCCTCTTACGAGTTCGGATGGCATGTGTAGATTCATATGCTATGAAGACATTGTCTGTAATTAGCCTCCCTGAACAAATGCGCTCTGCTCCTCCGAGATCGACAAAGGCAGGATCTTCCTTAAATGGTTAGCCACCACCTTCGATGCGATCTTGTAGAGAACATTGCAGAGACTAATCGGCCTAAATTGAGCAAGTCTTTCTGGCGCCTGAACCTTAGGGATAAGCACCAAGATGGTGTCATTAAAATCCGAAGGGCAGTCCCTTCCCGCCAAGAAATCCCGCACAGCTCCACACACTTCTGATTTAATAATAGCCCAGTGGCGTTGGAAGAAGAGGGCCGGCAGCCCATCCGGGCCTGGCTCCTTGGTAGGGCCCATTTGAAATAGAGCCATCTCTATTTCTTTGTCAGTGAACGCTGCAGTCAGCGCCACATTCATCTCTTAGGTAACAACGCTTTCCATTCAATCAAGGATCCTCTCCATATTCGTCGCCCCCTCTGAGGTATACAAGTTGAGATAAAAGGCCTGTGCCATTTCTCTCATACCAAGGTCTGTATCACACCTACTTCCATCTTCTTTTAATAAGAACCTTACAGTATTTTTCCTTCTACGATGTGACGCCCGGTTCTGGAAAAACTTCGTATTTTGATCCCCTGCTTTAAGCCAATCTTGTCTAGATCTTTGTCTATACATAACCTCTTCCCTTTCATACAATTCGTGAAGTTGTTTCTCAATAGCTCGGACCTCCAGTGAGGAATCCAAAGCCAATGCTTGTACTTTTGCTTCATCAAGCAAGGATCGAAGCCTCTTAATCTCCCTCTGGACCGATCCAAACGAGTTGAAACTCCATGTCTTGAGTTGGCCCGAAACAACTTTCAGTCTACCACATAGCCCACGCACCCCTGATCCAAGATGATCACTAGTGTGCCAGGCCTCCACCACTGTGTCATCGTATGTCTCATGTCGAGTCCACATTTCCTCAAACTAAAACCTTTTTCCACTTTGAAATTGGTGGTTCGGAATAACAACCCGTACCTTTATCAGCAGCGCCATGTGATCGGAGGTCTCTGTGGCAATGTGCTCTACCGAGCTATGTGGAAACATTTGCAGGAAAGCCTCATTGCTGGTCGCACGATCCAGTCTAGCTTGTATGTAAGCCTCTCCTTCTCTTCTGTTGTCCCATGTGAATGGGTAGCCCGAGAAACCAAGATCTATCAGTCGATAGTCCAACAGACAGTCTCTGAATTGTGCCATCCTTAGCTCATTCCTCTCATTTATACCCAACTGCTCATCTTGGCGGACAACCTCGTTAAAATCCCCAGCGCAAATCCATGGGAGATCATCCTGCACACAAATGTATCTTAGCACCTCCCAAGTTTTATTCCTCAACTCCGCTTTCGGTTCTCCGTAGATTCCAGTGAATCTCCAGGCACCTTCAGCTGTCGTTATTTTGGCATCAATGTAATACTGGCACCAAGGCCGTACTGAGACATCAACACCGTCTCGCCACCACAACGCCAAACCTCCTCCCTTTCCTTTTCCTTCCACACAGATGCCATGCCTAAAGCCCAAACTCCATTGTAGACGATCCATGGTTTTCTTTTTCTGTTTGGTTTCAGACAAGAACACCACCGCCGGGTTGTAGGACCTAACCAGGTCTCTCAATTCGCCCACAGCCGAGTCCAACCCCAGTCCTCGGATGTTTAGGCCCAGGATATTCATTGCTCCCGGCGGCCCTGCCTCACAGGGTCCGCCGATGTAGCTGTTGGTTCTTCTAATCTATCAAAACTGATGCACCCTTCTGTTTCTTTCCTGCAGATTCGGCACTCCCCTCCACAGTTTGCACTTGAACAGGCAGCCATACTTGCTTGGCTCCACGCTTTCTGCTCAGTGGATCCATCGGTCCTTTTGCTCTATCTGCTGCAGGGTTTGGTTCGCCTTCCTTGGCTTTCTCACAAAGGTACTCTTCCCTGGTTCGCCTAGCTTTCTCCTTCTGAACTTCTTGAGTCCCCGCCCGGTGGCGTTTATCTGGACTAGTTACTTCATTGCCTTCACGCCTACCAGCCGTCCCGCCAGTGCGTGACAAACTGGATACTGTCTGCTCTATCATGTTCGAACGGCGTGGAGGTAAGTCACGAATGGAAACACCTCCCCTTTGTCTAAACTCAGCGTCAGAGGACCTACTACCAAAACTGCTTGACGAGACTGTCGGGCGAGGTGGAGGAGCTGCTTTGTAGCTTCTCCCAGGGGCAGCACGCAGCCATTCTCCCCACTGTGGGGCTACATCTTTCTCAGCATCACATATGTTATCTACATGCGCTATTCTCCCACAGTCAAAGCAGAAATGAGGCACTTTTTCATATTTAAGGTCAAACCAACGACCCTCAACTTCATCTTCAGACTCTCTAACACAAACTCCTCTTAGCAGGGGAAGATCAACTCTAATAGCCACCCTTATTCTCAGCTCTTCACCCCACGCCATGCCCTCTCCATCAACGTCCACCGAGATGAAATCTCCTATCCAACCACCTATTAATTTCCCATACACCTTGTTCATCATATCCATAGGTAGATCCAGCACACGAACCCAAATATCCATCATATCAAAAGTCATATCCGATGGCCTTGCAGCATGATGACGTGGATCGCACGTTCACTGGGAGACCCCAAGAGGAAGGTATGAAGCAGTGTAGCAGGAGTTTCCTTCAGTATGAAACCAAGGTTTAATCGACCAGTAGGAGCAAGAAATCACTTCTGAAGGTTGTTGGTGGCGCCGTTTACTCGATCACCAACGTGGAATCTGCACACAACACAATCAAACTACTTTGCCCCAACGAAACAGTGAGGTTGTCAATCTCACCGGCTTGCTGAAAACAAAGGATTAAGCGTATGGTGTGGAAAACAGTAGTAAATTGCAGAGAATGAAAAGGAACAATGTTTGCAGTTGGTTGTATTATCAGTGTAAAAGAATGAACCGGGGTCCACAGTTCACTAGTGGTGTCTCTCCATAAAAGATAACTAACATGCTGGGTGAACAAATTACAGCTGGGCAATTGACAAAATATTGAGCGCATGACAATGCATATATATGACATGATGATTACTATGATATTCATGTGGGCATTACGACAAAATACATAGACCGTTATCCAACAGCGTCTATGACTAATAATCCACCTCCAGGTTGTCATCCGAGTTCCCCGTTGGTATTAAGTTGTAAGCAACGGATAATCGCATTAAGTAATGTGCGTAATGTAAACAAATGCATTAGACCTAACGGCGCACCCTTAAGCTAAGCACCGGTTATTTTATCCTTAGTGGCAACAACACATCCACAATCTTAGAAATTATTGTCACTCCCCCAGATTACCGGAGGCATGAACCCACTATCTAGCATAAATACTCACTCTTGGAGTTACAAGCATCTACTTGGCCAAAACATCTACTAGTAACGAAAAGCATGCAAGATCATAAATAACATATAAGATAGATTGATAATCAACTTGACATAGTATTCAATATTCATCGGATTCCAGCAAACACAACATGTAGCATTACAATAAGATGATCTTGATCATGATAGCCAGCTCACAAGATCTAAACATGATAGCATAAAGTGGAGAGACAACCATCTAGCTACTGCTATGGACCCGTAGTCCACGGATGAACTACTCACGCATCACTCCGGAGGCAGGCATGGTGATGTAGAGCCATCCAGCGATGATTCCCCTCTCCGGAAGGGTGCCGGAAAGAGCTTCTGAACCCTCCCGAGCCAGGGTTGACGGCGGCGGCGTCTCTGGAACTTTTTGTGGATAATGGCTCGGGTATTTAGGGTTTTCACGTCGGGAAGATTATATAGGCGAAAGGGCGGCGGCTGGAGACGCCCATGGGGCCCACACCACCCCACGACGCGGCAGAGGGGCCCGCGCCGCCCCATGGTGTGGCTGGCTAGTGGCTCCCCTCCGTCTCTCCTCTAGACTCCGTGTACGTGTTGGAAAAATAGGAGGTTCTGTCCAAATCACGTCCAATTCCGAGAATATTTCCAGACTAGCTTTTCTGGAATACAAAAACAGCTGAAAACAGGAACTGACACTGTGGCATCTTGTCAATAGAGAAAATGCATAAAAATGCTATGAAGTGTATATAAAACATGTAACAATTGGTATAATATCAACATGGAACATCAGAAATTATAGATACATTTGACACGTATCAAGCATCCCCAAACTTAGTTCTACTCGTCCTCGAGTAGGTAAAACGATAAAAATAAAATAATTTCTGAGGTGACATGCTACAATCATAATCTTGATCAAATAGTATTGTATTATGAATGAAGTGATCCAGGTCAATGGTCTATAGTTTGCTAGCAAGTAGATAATGGGCAAACAACTGAATCATATAAGCAAAAACTTTTCATGAATAGTACTTTCGAGACAAGTATCAAAGAGTTTTGCATAAGAGTTAACTCATAAAGCAATAGATTCTAATTAAAAGGTATTTAACCAACACAAAGTAAGATTTAAGCCTCAACAATTGCTTTCAACTTTCAACATATATATCTCATGGATATTTGTCAACACAAAGCAATATAATAAGTGCAATATACAAGCATATAAAAATTGTTGCACCAAAGTTGACACTAGTGTTTGCTTCTGAGATAGAAAGAAGTAGGAAAACTGACTCAACATAAAAGTAAAAGAAAGGCCCTTCGCAGAGGGAAGCAGGGATTAAATCATGTGCTAGAGCTTTTTAAGTTTTTGAAATCATAAAGAGAGTAAAAATAAGTTTTGGGAGG
The DNA here is from genome assembly GCA_947311845.1 of Poa pratensis. NCBI lineage: Eukaryota > Viridiplantae > Streptophyta > Magnoliopsida > Poales > Poaceae > Poa > Poa pratensis. Next base: position 8,694,162 of record CAMZMU010000084.1, read on the forward strand.
TGTTTGTTAATTGTCAACGAATCAGAAAAATGGAAAGTACAATATGACCCCTGCCAACCAGACTTTTAAGAGCGGCTCCCGTGAAGGACGTTATTTCTACCAGCAAGGCAGATCATCCCTCTTCTCTTTTGTTTACACATGCAAATATTTCACTGTTTGTCATTGTTTGACTGATAAATCAGGTAAAAATGTGAAGAGAATTAAGCGGTTAAAGTTGTATATGTCGCCAGTCCGGTGGTAAAGTCTGTGTGACAGTTGACATAAAGACATCCACCCCGTCCTCATGAGCTCGGTAAACATTGACACAAAAAGGAGTAATAATTTTTTGAATAGTTTAAAGGTTGCACATGAAAAATTTACTTGGAATGGCAAGGAAATACCACATATAGTTAGTTATGGTGGACACAGATGGCATGGATTTTGGCTCAAGGTTTTGGATGCACGAGAAGCATTCCCTCTCAGTACAGAGTTTAGGCTAGCAAAGTTATTTGAAGCAAACACAGGATATCAACCGACACAGCAAGACTTATATGAAAACATATTGCAAGCATTATAAGACTCAAACTGTCTTCCTTGTTAACCAAACTCTTTTACTAGAAAATATCTAGACCTTAGAGATACCAATCTTCCAAACCAAATTTCAACGAGCTTTACGGTAGTTCTTCATTAATAGGTTTTAACTACATGATACAAAAGCTTAATCATGACCTACTTGTTAACTCAAAACAATTGACAAGTATCAAATTATTCAAGTTGTGATCTACAAGAGTATGTAAGTCTTTTCCATTATGCCATTTACCACATGCAAACATTTTCTCTTCCAAGCAAACACCAATCAACTTATTTCAATAACTCTCCAAACAAGTATAAGTGAAGTAAGAGAGTACTTTCTTTAAAAGAACTAACAGCTCTAAATAAGAAATGCATGCAAAACAGGAGCTAAAAGCATAGCAATAGCTAGATAAAAATACTCAACAAGTATAAGTGAAGAATAGGAGTATTCATATAAAAAAGCGGAGCGTGTCTCTCTCCCAATCAAGAATGCTAGGGTCCAATCAAGTTGACCATAAGAAAAATAAAATACTGAAAATAAAAAGCACACAGACGCTCAAAGTAAAGCACATATGATGTGAAAGAATTAAAATATAGTTTCACTAGAGATGACCTGATAAGTTGCTGATGAAGAAGGGATGCCTTGGGCATCCCCAAGCTTAGACGCTTGAGTCTTCTTGAAATATGCTGGGGTGATCCATGGGAGCATCCCCAAGCTTAATCTCTTCACTCTTCTTGATCACATTATATCATTCTTCTCTCTTGACCCTTAAGCTTTAGCGCAGCCCTGAGGGCAACCTCAGTAGGAGATAGCGCTCTAGAATCTTAAGCAGTGTCAAGCTGCAGGATGCCATCCAGGGCTATGGTGAGCTGCTGCTTGTGGTTGGAGAACAGACTCCGACTCCAGGCCTGTAGCTTTCTTGTGGCTGTAGCTTTCTCGCAACAGTCTTGAGCTTGTGGTTGAGGATGTGAACAGGCTGGGTGTGTGTGGAGGCCTGGCTCCAAGCTGTAGTCACAACGTCCAGAAAACCAGGCATCTTTGTCCAAAAATTCTCAAAGCGGAAGAAAGGCGGCTTACGAGGGCCGCTGTGGTTTGAAAGCAACAGAGGGCAGTGATCCGAGAGCGAGGATGAGAGAGCTTGCAGGGTGTGGGAGTCGAAAGCCAGGTCCCAGCCAGCGTTGCAGAACGCCCGGTCGAGCCTAACAAGGGTTGGGTCGACTCTCTGATTGCTCCAAGTATACTTCCGGTTCAGCAGCTTGATCTCCTTGAGATGGCAAGTGTTGAGAGCGTTCCTAAATTGGCCCATAAGACGAAGGTTCAAATTGGCGTTGTTCTTGTCCGCAGCCTGGTAAATGAGACTGAAATATCCAACGATAAGCCATTTGGAGTCATCCGTGGGGGCAGCAGCAATTGCTTCATCAAGAAAGGCTCTCTTTTCAGCATCCGCAGAAGGGCCGTAAACAGTGGTGAGCTTGAAGGAAGTGCCGCATACGCGCACAGTGACGTCAGCAGATATAAGATGAACTCCAATATGAATGTTTGCGATGCTGACATGATCTTCATCCCAAAGTAACAGAATACCTCCCCTCGTTCCAGTGGCGGGACGGTGTGCAAAAGACCGCAGCCTAGAACCCCCAATGTAAGCGGCAGTCTGGTGATCGATGAAGTCTAGTTTAGTTTCCTGAAAACAGGCAATGTGACAAGTGGTTTGCGCGATGGTCTCCTTGACAGTGTCTTTTCGTGCCTGATCGTTTAGCCCCCAAACATTCCAGCAGATGATGTCCAGGATGAGGCCTAACATATCGATGTTTGAAGCGGCAATAAGGGTGACTTGATCGATTCTGGGTGTTGTTTCTTTATCTTTATCTTGCTTGAAGCAGCGGCAAGTCTGAGAGCAAGGTTCGTCGAGGTTGAAGAAGTGGCTGATCGGATTGGCGAAAAATTGCTTCGCAAGTTTGTTGGCGAGGAATTGCTTCGCGGTGTAGAAGTGGCCGGAATAGTACTTAGGAGCGTGCAGTGCATTGTCGTAGAAGATGTACAGTAAGTAGCAAAGGAACTGAAGATTAAGCGGACATGTCGACGGCGGTAGTAGCCAGCTCTGTCCCTCCTGCTCCCGCCATGGCGATGAGCGCTTCGTCCGCAGCAAGGACGGACGGCAAGTTGAGTTTGAGCAGTGCGCCCACAGCAGCAACAGCAACATCTGGCATCTCAGTTTTGTAGAACTCCTTCGTGGCCTTCAACAATGGCATCTCCTGTATGTTGATGCCCATCTTGGTGTAGAGCACATTTTTAGCCTTGTCCATGGCCGACATCTGAGGCTTCTCGGCAAGCCTGTCGCTGCGGCGAGGAGGCAGCGGCAGCGCTGGGGCCCTTGGTGCCGGAGTTGGCAGCAGAGAGACCTCAGGCTGACTGAAAAATCTCGCCACTGCCCTTTGCGTCATCGCGATCACGGTGATGTCCGCTTGCACCCTCGGGGAGAGGAGGTCCCCAACAGCCGCTTCTTCGTCGATCTCGTCAGAATCTTCATGATGCGCTTCATCCATCAGCAGCAAATCTCCAATGGCAGCACGCTCTCCCTCTTGATCAATCACCAGGGCATCCGCATCCTGGCACACAGCAGCATTCGCGAGAGCAGCATCCGGCTGCCTCGCGACCTCGTCTTCCTCTTCGTCGTCCAGGCTTCCTTTCCTTCTTCTTCCCCTGCGGACAGCACGCCGCTGCCACGATCCATCGATGGAGGCTCGGCAGCGTCCGCGACGCCCGACTCAGCTCCCCAAGCGCTCAGCTCCGGGTTGGCATCAATCGCAGCCGCGGGGAGGGCGAAGGAGACGGCCGGCGCTGCAAGCCTGGAGGACGTCGCCGTGAATCCCGGAGGCGCGGCGGCGATGCCGGCCAGCCAGTCGCGGCAACCCGCGCCAAAAGGAGACGTAGCGGTGCCGCGGGGCGCTTAGGACGGCGACGGGATGCCGAGGAACGCAGGCATGGCCGTGCGAGCAGCAGATAGGCCGGACAGCATGAGCTCGCCAAGTTGCGCCGTGATCTTGTCGATGGAGACAGTGGCGGGCGGCGCAGGGGCGGCAGGAGGTGGCGTGGTGAAGTGGAACGACGCGACAATGATGGATGATAGCCTCGGCATTGAGGGAGGTGGCGCTTCCTTGCCATGACGGTGACCGCCTTGCCCACGGCTTGGAGAGCGGCGTCGTGGAGAGCGCTCGCGGGCGCGGTCGCTGCGATGAGAGCCGTCGTGCTGGTGGCGGCTCGAAATTGGCCGGCGTGAGTGGCTTCACCTGTGCCAGGAGTCGTCTCGGTCCGCGCCGCCCTCGTCGTCACCGTCGTGGTGGTGGCGGCGCAGTTGCCTGTCGTCACACTTCTGACCAAGCCGCGAGCGGCTACGGCTGCTGGCCGCATGTGCTCGGTCTCGATCTCGGTCATCCTCGCGACGGGAAGGACGGCTACTGGAGCCACGGGAGTGTCCATCATCATGCGCGTCGCCGTGGTGCCTGCTCTTGGACCGGTGCGTGCGAGGCTTGTCGATCCGGTCCCGTCCAAGCACAGGGATGGAGGCGGACAGGACCGATGAAGAGTCGCCCGTTGCGCCGCCGTCGATGACGTCTAGGCTCCACAGCGGCAGCTCGCGCGAGGACGGACGGAAAGCAGATATTTCCGCGCCGCCGTCCAGGACCGGCGCACCGGTGAAGTCTTCGATTTGCTCCAAGTGCAGGAGGACGCGGAAAGTGGAGCCCATCTTCCCTTGATCAGGGCGGTCCTCGGCTACGCGAATGAGCGAGGAGAGGCCTCCCTGAGCCTTGTTGGCGAAGGTGCACCAGAGGATTTTGGGGATCAAGTGGGGGTCCGCCGTCCACGCCCACAGCCCAAAGTGGGACGTGTCCTCCATGGTCGTGAAGCCATCATCAATCCTTTGGATGGCGCACCGCCTGCCGACGACTCGCTCGACGATGTCCGGCCGCCACGCGAACGGCAGCAAGCCGTCAACAGCGAGGTGGACGTGGTAGTGGAGGTCCGCGTGGTAGGCTTGCGAGACACCGCGCCATGGGCGGCAGTGGATTTCGAGGCCGTACCTCTTGAACGTGGCCCTCTCCTTGCGCATCACCTCATCCCTCAGCCCGGCCGTGTCGAACTTCACCAAGAAGGGCTCGGGAAGTGCTTGCTCACCGTGAGCTGGGCCGCGGCGAGCCCGAACTCCCTCCTGAACGCCGATTCCACGCTCCTCCGATCGGTGCCGGGCGGTGGAGCCATCACGTAGATGAAGATCGCCGTGCGCTCCCAGTCGATGCGCGTAGTGTCAAGCTCGAAGGACGTCGCCATGACGACGTGATCCATCTCGGGGCGCGTTGCCGGAGCGCCGAGGTAGTCCATCCCGCGCGTAGCGGAGTCGCCAATCATCCCCATGCCAGGAAACTTCATGTCGATGCCGAGCCCGGCGAGGCGCGGAGGCGGCGTCGAAGGGGGAGGCGCGGGGCGCGGAGCGTCGCAGCGGCGTGGGGGGGGGGGGGGGGGGGGCGCTGAGCTTGGTGTCCGGTCGCAGCGAGGCGTTGAAGGCGACGGCGCAGGACGATACGCCAAGCCACGGCGGGAGCTGCACTCACGAGCCCAGTGGCCGGATCGCCCGTAGAAGTCGCACTGCACCGGGTCCCTGCAGTCAATGGTGCGGTGCTCGCGAGCGTGGCAGCGGCGGCAAGGTGGAGCTGGCGATTTTCCTGGCGATGAAGATGAGGAAGAGCGGTGCGAGCGCAGTGGGGATTTTGTGTTGGAGTAGGACGCGCGCTGGGTGGAGGTAGGGGGCCGGATGCGTGTGGTGGTGGAGTGCCTAGGGGGACAGGGCATGGCCTCGCGCCGCGCGCGACGGGACATGACCAATGTCTAACCTGGGTCTACGGCGAAGCTAGGCGAGCTCGTCCTTGCCGGAGATGCGGGATGCGACGCGCCATGAAGAGGGGGCGGTGGAGCGGCAGACTCGCCATGAATGCGAGGTACGGGAAGCCTGAAGGAGACCGCCTGGCGCTGGCGGGATGGGCGCGCGCAGTAATTGACTCCGCCGCGGAGGATGCCAGAACGGCAAGGCGCGGTGGCGGGCATCCGCGCTGTCGCCACGCGGAGAGGGCTTCATTTACGGCGTTGCAGGCCGCCGCAGAGGGGTGCTCAAGAATGGAGCACGCCATGACTTCAATTCGACGCGGCGCAGCAGAGGGACGGGCGATGGAGCCGCCATAACTGCCACACGAGGAGACCGCAAGGGGCCTGGGCGTGGCCGGCCCCCGGCGTGCCGGCCGGGCGGCGGAAGGCGCGGAAGACGATGCAGGCGCTCCAGATCCAGATGCGGCGGAGAGACACGCGGGGCCGAAGTACGCCGGCCTGAAGTTTTTGGGCATGGAGGTGGGGGGTGGTGGTAGCAGGGTAGCGTGCGAGTGGGCAGCGGTGGAGGACCAGGCGGCCGGCGGCGGTGACGACGACGGGCCCCATGGGCGGTCGCCGCGCGAGTCGCGGGAGCGGCCGTGAACGGTCATTTTTCTTTTTGTGTCCTTTCCCTGACTATTAATCGTTTCACTTTTGTTTAGAAAATCTCTGCTACTCACTTGGTAGACATAACTTGTGTCCTTTTCTCACTTGATTATCCGACTAACAAAATATTGCTGACAGACTGAGATTGGAAGCTTTAAATTTGGCACTTTGGTTGTTAGTCATTATTATGTAGTACAAGGATCAACTGTTATATTCCAGTTCAGTGCCTCTTAACTTGCAGCATCACCGTCTCATGACTCGGGTCAAAAAATGCATTTCAAATAGGTTGCCTTACATCGCAGGACATTATGTCGATTCACGAACATAGACCATTGCAATTGTGTAACATATTTTTCAACTCATGAAACGCAAGCATTATGACATTTTTTATAATCTAAATTATTCATTGGAGCACAATCCTTGGAAAGCTACATGATCAGATTAGATAGCAGGCCATGGTGCCACTGTCGCCGCTAGGTCTATGGGAGAAGTCTTGGGACAATCAGTCATGCACTCTTCGGCTGTGTCATAGCATTTATCCTTTAGTAAGAGCATCTCTAGCAGTACCCGCAAATGGCCAACCCGCAAAACAATTTTAAGGGTCGGGTTTTTCGTGTTCTTGCGCGAGAAATCGGGCCGCGAAGAACAGAGCCCGCAAACGAAACTGCAAATCTGAAATTCAACACGCAGATTTTCGCGGGAACAAACTAGATAGATGTTCTTCTGCATAGATAGATTGCAACATTGTTTGTACACAAAATGCAAACCCTAGATACTAGCCTAGAACTACACGTCGCCGCCCAAACCCTAGAACTACACAAAATTTGCTCCTCACCGGAGCCACGGGCGCGGCGGCGACGCAGCGGTGGAGGAGCTTCACTCCTCGTCGGAGACGAGGTCGATGACGGGCGGGAGATGGCTGATGATCTCCCGCTCCCGCTCCCTCCGGAGCCGGTCACACTCCGGCAAGTCGCAGCGCACCGACCCGCCGTGCCTGTACTTCCGTGCACGGCGCTTCCGTGCCATGGCTCGGCCGAACCGGTCGTCGCCGGGGAGCGCCGCCTCTGGTTCCCGTTTCGGCGCCATGGCTCGGCGTCGCCGGATCTGTTGACGGCGACCTAGATTTCTCGTCGGAGACGGCGGAGCCCACGGCGGATTGCTCGCCGGAAGAGGTGCGGGATTGGGGATTGCAATCCGCAAATGCGGTGGGGAGCCAGATAAATAGGGGTAGGCCGTGCGGATTCACGGGCCACCGCAAAACGTTTGCGGGCCGACGCAAATATGCAGGCGCTGGTCTGGCCCAAAAATGGCCCCAAACCCGCAAACTCGCCGGAATTTTGCGGGTTCGGCCGTTTTGCGGGTACTGCTAGAGATGCTCTAAACAGCAGAAGTAGCAAGACGACGGGTCGGAACACCCTTCGTTACGGATACACATTCCCTGGAAGTGGATCTTAACGCTCTCCGTGTCTTGCAGTATTCTGCCTATAGAACAAAAAAACAGTTAATGTTCATATTAGCCTCTGTTTATATCAACTAAGAAGTAATTCGTACAAGAAACAAAGAAACAAATAAAAAACCACGAAACCACTCCTGAAAAAGTAAAAACTATGCATAGCACGTCGATCATTAGTATTGAAAGACAAACCAAATGACAGCATCAAAACAGATACATCGGGTGTTTATCAACAACTTACAGTGCACATGGGTAGCAAAGCACCGCGAGTATGTTTGGTTTATGCATGCCGTTGTCCATGGAGAAATAACTAGGCGACGTTGTTTGGTCCTCGTCTATGGCAGAATATGTTTTCTGATATCTTCGTTGGGTGTCCCAATATATACACGGTTAACATGAGTTATGGGGCAAAGAAGTAAAGCGTACAATTTAAACAGATCGCTAAAATCATGGTTCTTTCTATTTTTGCATAGATATAGTCTCGGTAATCTTTGTATTTTAAGTGGTATGATTCGATATTCCTTGTACAATCTCTAGTTAGGCATATATGAGACTCTAAACAAATCGTTAAAATCACGGTCATCCTATTTTTGGAAAGATATCGTCCCATCACATTAATCACCATCCACTAGTAGAGAACCAACTTCTAGTACCGGTTGTAGATGGCCTTTAGTACCGGCCACACAACCGGTACTAAAGGGTCGGCACTAAAGGGGTAACCCTTTAGTACCGGCACCTAAATAAAACCGGTACTAAAGGGTCTCCACGTGGGCGCACAGGCGAGCTCGACCCTGAGGACGTTTAGTACCGGTTTGTAATACAAACCGGTACTCAACGTTCCTGCATTTTTGCTTATTATTTCAGGGGGGTTTTGGTTTTTTTCCTTTTCGCTCATTTTTCAGGGTTTCGGAGGAGATCGCGTATAAAGTACTCACTACACATATAAAGTAGTCATTATACACATACAAAGTACTCTCGTCACATATAAATTTAAGTACTCCTAATTAATTACAATGGAGCCGGTTCCCTTGTAGCATCGACTGCCGGCGGTTCCCTTGTAGCATCGACTGCAGGGGGTGGAGGTGGTCTTTCGTCAAAGTAGAATTCACCGTGTTCATCTATGACATGTGTAAGTAAGAATCCCGCCAATTCCTCCGCAATAGCTTTTACGCGGTTGCGTGGTAGGAGCTGGCTCCGCTTGTTTGACATCTTTAAAAGAAGGAAATAAAATCAGCTATGATCGAAACTAAACACAATTGATGCATGGTGGCAAAATAAAAGTTGTGTATGATGTTCACGTACCTCTCGATTTCTTACACTCTTGACTCTCTCATTGACCTTCGTGTGAATGTACTCGCAAACGTAGTATCCACATAGTTCTGTCCCCTGTGGTTGTCGCAGACACCACTATATATACAAGAATATAATTTAATCAAATAATAATCAAGAGAATGATAATGGTATTAGAAAGATACACGTAGTAGTACTTACGTTGTTAGACTTGAACTCCAGCTTTTCTGGCCATACACCGCGTTCTTCCGCTTTGAACTTTCTGTAAACCCTGTCCGGAAAAGAAAATGAATTGAGTAGTTATTACTTATACTTTTGATATCCGGAAATGAACGAAAGAGGCTGATATAGTGCGATTGAAATTACCTCTTGAGCATTAGACGCACGCTTTTGTATTCATTTTGATCTTTCCTTAGTGAGTCCCAGACTTCAACTTCTCCTTCCTCGAGTCTAATGATTAGCAGAATGTAGTGGAACCTGCGCACGTTTATATACGCAGGTATTCAGAACTTATCGATTACACTTTATATCGGGGAAGCAAAATAGAATGTGTAGAAGACGGTAAAACTCACCCGAAGTTGTAAGGAAATAGTATTTCCTTTTTGGTACTTTGTCGCTTAAAGAACGTTAGCAAAACGTCCTCTGTGTTCACGGGATTTTCATCCACGGTCTTGACATGAACTTTATCCGGGTCAATGAAACCAATGTCCCAGATTCCTTCGAGTCTGCATTCACGTATCTTCATTCTGCATAATTAGCGTACAAAAGAATTTTGTGACGATAATTACAAGCAATGAACGAGAGCTTATAACTATAGATAATTAAATTACACGAATAAATTACTTACAGACAATAGCAGCTGATGAGAGATTTGTCGAGAGCACGTTGATTGTACATCTGAAAAAGTTCTCGGAACTCAACATGCACACAATATTCTCGGAAGTAGTGTTGTTCCTTAACCGCCGCCATGAGATAGAATTTCCCTTCTTTTGCGGCGGTCATGTACCAGCGATTCAAATTCCATAACTGTGTTGTTAGCTGGCTCGGATTTTCCACCATAGGCAGCCCGAGTTCAAAATCAAATCGTGGGGCAATCTCCGCCATGGGGTAACCTGAGTCGCCAAGGACAACTTCTCCATGCTCGATTTCCCGAGTTTCAGAAGGTACAATGAGCGGGGCGAGCGATTGTGCTTCTTGTTCTCCGAGCTGGGCAACTCCTTTCCCGCACAATTTCTCTTGCTCATTCTGCGAGGAAAGTACCTTGTCAATACCTCGCTCGTAGTCTGAAATGGGCGGAGGTGGAGGGTCATATAGGTTGTCAACGGTTTGATCTTTTACCTCATTTGGTATAGTCTTCAGAAGTTCCTTTATGGGGTCAAGTCTTGCCTCCACTCTTTCCTTCTTTTTCTGCTCAAAAAAGGCTCTCGACCCTTCACGTAGGCTCTCAGCTATTTCCTGCTGAGTCATCTCAGAAGTTAACTTCTCAGGAGCCTTGACTTCCTTGGGGTTCTCAGGAGCCCGCACACTTTTTCCACGTTTCTTGACAGGGGTGGACGACGGGAACAGCTTCCGCTTTGTCAAGTTACTAGTGGGCGCATCAGTCGGTTGACGGGACAGCGCGGGAGATGGACTCGCGGCGGGATCCCAAACTTCGTGGGGGGAGGCGGGTGGACTTTGATGTGGTGAATGTCTAACGGGAGGAGTCGGTGGCCTTGGCTCCGAGTCTGGAAACTTGATGTATTTCTTCTTCCATAGAACGATACCAAACTCAACTTCTCCCAATGTCTTCTCGCCTTCAGCTCCAGGAATTTCAAGACGTATTGCGTTGAATCCCGGCATAACTTTCGTGACCCCGACACGAGCAAATCCAGGCGGAATCACACCAAAATGGAAGGTTTCTCCAGGTTGATGTCGTAAAGCATAGCCAGTCGCCACCGGATAAGTAATGTTCATCATCGGCGCATGTAACTCACAATTTGTCTTCTCCGTGATATCATCCACGGGGTAGTGAGCCGCCGATGGTTCAGCAACTGGTTCATCAACTGCAGGATCTTGTAGCTGCGTGGAACCCACGCTGCTTTTCCGCTGAGATGGGCAGGCATCGCCTGCAGGATCTTCTACTCGCAGTTGAGATTCCCTGGTCTGGGTCATTGAGGCCAGTTGCTTCTGCACATCCTGCGCCGTGCGTTCTAATGCAGTAACCCTCTCCGCCTCCCTCTTCTTACTTCTGCAATGTTTTCTATAAGTTGCAACGTCTTCCGGAAACCCTTCAAGAAAACCAACCCCGCCTCCTCTGGCTCGACATCGCCCCCAGTGTTCTTTATTCCCGAGGGCTTGTGAAAGCTCGTCGTCCTCTCTATCGGGAACAAATTTTCCCTCCTTGACTAGTACTATGACATTTTTTATTTTTCTGATGACTCTTCTAATTTTTCTCCGCCATTTTCCCTTTGCAACAATCAGCCCTGTTTCTGGGTGCAACACTGCCCCATGCGCGAACAACCAGAACTTGGACCTGTCGGGCCAGTCATCTGTCTGTGGAGTGATCCCTTTTAGTCGCAGCTCGTCTTCATAGGCTTGCCACTTAGGCAAGGCAGTCTTGTAGCCACCTGAGCCCAAATGATGGAAATATTTCTTCTTCGAGGCATTCAACTTATTTTGTGTCGATCGGGCCACAGAGACGCCCGAATTCTTATACGCCGCAAATTCAGCCCAATCATCTTTTAGCTTCTCTAGATGTCCTTTGAAAACTATATCTTTGTTCCCATATTTTCTCCACAATGTGTTCTTCCAGTTGTTGAATTGCTGGGCCATCTTGCTAAGAGTCCACTCCTTGACTTTATCCTTCATCTTCTGTGGGAGATCTGCCGGTAGGTTGAATTTAGACATCATCGAGTCCCAAAGGGTCTCTTTAATTCTTTCCTCGAGATATTTTGCGCCTATGTTGGCTTTCTTCGGCTCATTCCATTCTGTCACAGTGATCGGGACCATGTCCCTTACAAAAACTCCGCACTGCCGTACATATTTATTGTAGATTCCATCGGGTTTCTCTGGTTTGCCTTTGAAGGTAACTTCGTCGATCGACAACGTTGCACCTTCCGGGAGCTTTAACCCTTGGGCCGGGCCTCGTACGGGGATTGACGACTTAGATCCAGAGGGCTGAAAGAAAAATGTTTCGTTAATAAGTGCGCATATAAATCAATTAATGCATCTAGCTATAGTGATCAACAAGACTTAATATATACCTTCTTCTTAGCTAGGGCATCGTCCGCCTTAGATCCAGACGGTTCTTCTTCGTCGTCGTCGTCATCTCTGAATTTTTCTAACTCAAGTCCCTCACCGGAGTCATTCAAACATTTCGCGCTGAATTCTTCGGCGTCTTCTCCGTCGGACGAATCTTCTCCATCGGAATATTCTCCATCGGAATTGGGTCCGGCAGCGGTGTTATATATTATTTGTTGGAGACGGTCTTCTTCCTCCAAATCTCGGACGAAGGTGGGGGCATCGTCCGCCATAGCTCAATGTCACTGCAAATTTTGAAACTTAGCAATATTTCTAACTTAACAATATTTCGAACTTAACAATATTTCTAACTTAGCAATATTTGAAACTTAGCAATATTTCAAACTTAACAATATTTCAAACTTAGCAATATTTGAAACTTAGCAATATTTCTAACTTAACAATATTTCAAACTTAGCAATATTTGAAACTTAGCAAAATTGATACACTAATAATAACCTAAAATATTTCTAACTTAACAATATTTCAAACTTTGCAATATTTCAAACTTACAATATTTCAAACTTGACAATTTTATTTTTACTAATGTTATTTTCAAACTACTAAATGACTTAGCAATATTTCAAATTTTACAATATTTCAAACTTTACAATATTTCAAACTTTACAATATTTTCAAACTTAGCTAAAATTTTGAAACTTTGCTACTACAATTTCAAACTTAGCAAAATTCACTTAAACTACACTTTGTTAGCAAATTGAAATTGGTACATTTTGTTACATTAATAACCTAAACAATAACAAAATGACTTTTAAATTGCTACATTTTGTAAGTTTGCTATATTTTCAAATTGCTACATTTTTAAATTGCTACATTTTCTAACTTTGCTAAATTTGCTTCAATTTCATATAGCAAATAACAATGTAATTTACATAGCTAAATAGCAATCTAATTTTCATAGCTAATAGCAATTTTAAAATAAAAATAAGAATGTAATTTTTATATAGCAACTACAATAGCAACTAATGGAGAAATAACAAAAATATTGCAACTACAATAGCAACCAATTTGCATATCAATATTCTAATTTTCATAGCTATATAATGCAACTATGGAGAAATAACAAAAAAAAAGAATGCAAAATTAAAGCTCTCACCTTGGGCGGCCGGCGGCGGTGGTGGTGTGGAGGAGACCCGGACGGCGGCGGCCTCGTGGCGGCTAGAGGTCGACGTGCTCGTGGCGGCCGTAGGTCGAGCAGGGGACGAGACAGAGGGGGGACGCGCGCGGCGGAGCACGGAGCAGGGCGACGGCCGGCGGGAAGGCGAGATCGACGGGCCGGGCGGCGCCGGGGCAGTGGCAGAGGGGCCGGGACGCGCGACGGACGCCGATGGAACGCGCCGGTGGGGTGGAGCCTCGCCGGAGAATCGCCGGTGGACGGGGCGGCGCCGGGGCAGGGCTTCGCCGGAGAAATCGACGGTGAAGATGTAACGGTGACGCGCGCGAATGCGGAGGAGAAGAGGCAGAGCGTGCTCTAAAACAGCTAAAAGGCCTTTAGCACCGGTTGTTAACAACAACCGGTACTAAAGGGTCTTTAGTACCGGTTGTTCTAAACAACCGGTGCTAAAGGTCATTTTTGGGCCGCTTCGAAATTGCGCGCGCAAAGGCCACCCCTTTAGTACCGGTTGTAAAACCAACCGGTACTAATGGGCTTTTGACTTGTTTTCTGTTTTGCTTTTTGGTTTCTATTTTGTGTTTTCTCTAGTTTCTTTTTCTTTAATACATATTTAATTTAATTGTCTACAAAATTATAATTATTATCTATCTAGTTTCTTTTTCTCTAGTTTCTATTGTGCTAAAGCTTTTAGTGGTCGCCGCAGTAGTCACCCGACGCGGACGCCGAGATCTGAAGACGGAGGAAGCCATATCGGCGGGGGCGTCGCCAACCGCGACGAAGAGAGGAACCGTGCTTTTGTTTATTTTTCTTTCTATTTGTTTTTTTCTTTGTGTGTTCGTAAGTTGTGTGAACCAAGATACAACTCCGATGTGCGGTCAACCGTCTTATGCAGAGACGATTTAACATACAACTAGAGATCTACGTTACAACTTCACTAGCTCTAAATACTGGATAGAACAAATTAAGGTACAACTTGAAATTACGATACAACACAAGTAAAACAAAGACTCTACCTATCTCCCATCGATGCAGCCTGCACCATCCGCCGTGTTGCCATCCTTGCCCTTTGACGAAGATTCTGCCTTCTTGCCTTTGCCCTTGGACGAAGCTTCAGCCTTCTTGCTCAGTGCTTCAACCCTCCTTTCCTTTGACGACGGCATGAAATCGTCGTCATCATCGCTGTCAACTACCCAGAGACAGGAACGACCGTACGAATCACGGTCAGCTTCAGTTCGGTAGAACGGACTATTCGTAACTTTCCTGTCAAACTTCTCTGCAAGCGTGAGCATTTCTGCACGAATTTGGAGCGGGGTCCTATACGGAAACCCATCGCTGCATAGCTTCGCCCCGAGCAAAGCGAGATGACTCTCAGTGTGCAAAATTCTTCAATTGGAACTACCCTACCATCTACCTTCAAATTGCTCGAAAGCCTGGCGAGATGCTCGGATGCGGAAATGTGAAACCCGGACACACACTTCTCGCAAGGACCAATACACACCATGCTTGCGCTCAAGTGAGTACCATGCCTACCTTCGACTGGGTTTTATAGAACTACAGGTGGCGGCATTTGGGGGAACGATAGCGGGAAATATTTGGGCGGGAAACGGTGGCGGGATCGAAGTTGCCTACCTTCTCCAGTGGATCAGGAAGAAGCACACGGATCGTGTGTTTCCTTCCAGCGATTGGGAGCCGTTGGATCAAGCGGTGTGTTTCTTTTAAGTGCTTGTGAGACGTTGGATCAGGGGTGAGCCCGACTTTAGTCCCGGTTGGTGTTACCAACCGGTACTAAAGAAGCGCACGGATCGTGTGTTTCCTTCCAGCGCTTGGGAGCCGTTGGATCAAGCGGTGTGTTTCTTTTAAGTGCTTGTGAGACGTTGGATCAGGGGTGAGCCCGACTTTAGTCCCGGTTGGTGTTACCAATCGGTACTAAAGAAGCACACGGATCGTGTGTTTCTTTCAAGCGCTCGTGAGACGTTGGATCAGAGGTGTGTTTCTTTTGAGGGATTGTGAGCTGTTGGATCAGCAGTATCACGACCACTTCGTGAGCCACATGACCCTATATATAGCCCACCTCCCGGAATTCCAGCGTCACTCACTCACTCACACAAAACATTCCATCGTCACTCGGAGAGGCATCTTTGGGCAACCAGCGGCAAGACGTCTCTGATGACCTGCGACCGTTCCAAACGGTTGCAGATCATCAGAGATGTCTTGCCGGACGGTTGTAGATCATCAGAGACGTCTTACCTCTGCTTGGATCGAAGTGGCGCTCAAACACAAAACATTCGGGTTTCCTAGCTATGCCCGACACTGAATGCAACGACATTCGACCGTGAATCAGTGTCGGGCTGTAGCTAGGAGAAACCGTGTGTTTTGTTTCCCAGGTTACTCACTCATATATTCTACCTTGTGCTCAAACACAAAACATTCGGGTTCCCTAGCTACGTCCTGCAACCGTTTGGTCGGATCCAAGCAGCGGCAAGACGCTCTGATGATTAGCAACATCCCCAACACTTGTTGCAAATCATCAGAGATGTCTTGCCTATCTAGTGTTTAGATCTCTCTTCTGAGTTTTCAGGACATAGTTACATAAAAGGTTTAATACATTATTACACATCAGCAACAACATCCCTATCTAGTGTTCACTTTTTCTTCTTGTGTGTCCCTTTCTTCTGATTGCGTCGTAGCCATGGACAATCTTCATCATTCAACGGTGCTTGGGTCAGTTTTCACTTTGAAGGGCGGAATTTCAGCAAACTTATTGTAATCTTCTGACATGTCTGTCTTGTCCTCCACTCCCACGATGTTTCTTTTTCCTGAAAGAACTATGTGGCGCTTTGGCTCATTGTATGATGTACCGGCTTGCTTATCTTTTCTTTTTTTCGGTCTGGAAGACATGTCCTTCACATAGAAAACCTGAGCCACATCATTGGCTAGGACGAATGGCTCGGTTTTGTACGCAAGATTTTTGAGATCCACTGTAGTCATTCCGTACCGCTTGTCTATCTCTACCCCGCATGACAGGTTAACCCATTTGCACTGAAACAAAGGGATCTTAAAATAAGGTCCATAGTCAAGTTCCCATATCTGCTGTATGCAACCATAATATGTGTCCTTTGTTCCATCATCGTTTGTTGCATCAAAGCGGACACCACTGTTTGGTTAGTGCTCTTTTTGTCTTGGGTTTCCGTGTAAAATGTATTCCCATTTATCTCGTACCCTTGGAAAGTCAATATAGTCGAAGATGGTGTCTTGGCCAACAAGTATAGCTCTTGTCCAACAGTGTTGTCATTAATGAGATGTGTACGCAACCAACTGCCGAAAGTATCCACGTGTTTTTCTTTAATCCAGAAGTCAGTCTTCTCCGGGTATTCTGAGCGTAAAATATCCATGTGTTCCACGATATACGGAGCCACCAATCTGGAATTTTGTAGAACTGTGTAGTGTGCTTGAGTGAAAGAATGCCCGTCCATACTTCTTGTTGCTTTCTTTCCTAGCGTGCCTTTTCCACGCAGTCTCCCCTCATGGCGTGATTGAGGAACACCGATGGGCTTAAGATCTGGAAGAAAGTCAACACAGAACTCAATGACCTCCTCTGTTCCATAGCCCTTGGACATGCTTCCTTCTGGCCTAGCACGGTTATGAACGTATTTCTTTAAGACTCCCATGAACCTCTCAAAGGGGAACATGTTGTGTAGAAATACAGGACCGAGAATGGAAATCTCTTCGACTAGGTGAACTATGAGGTGCGTCATAATATTGAAGAAGGCCGGTGGAAAGACCAACTCAAAGCTGACAAGACATTGGACCACACCCGTCTGTAAACTTGGTAGAGTTGCTGGATCAATTACCTTCTGAGAAATTGCATTCAGGAATGCACATAGCTTGACAATGGGTACTCGAACGTTTTCCGGTAGAAGCCCCCTCAATGCAACAGGAAGTAATTGTGTCATAATCACGTGGCAGTCATGAGACTTCAGGTTTTGGAACTTTTTCTCTGCCATGTTTATTATTCCCTTTATATTCGACGAGTAGCCAGACGGGACCTTGATACTGCTCAGGACTTGAAAAAAGATCTCCTTCTCTTCTTTGGTAAGAGAGTAGCTGGAAGTACCTTGATACTTCTCTGAATTCAGGTTGTCTCTTCCGTGGTGCGTACTTTGCTGGTCCTGCCGTGCATCCGCTGTATCTTTCGTCTTCCCATACACGCCTAAGAAGTTTAGCAGGTTCACGCAAAGATTTTTCGTCACGTGCATCACGTCGATTGCAGAGCGAACCTCTAGGATTTCCCAATAGGGTAAATCCCAAAATATAGATTTCTTTTTCCACAAGGGTACGCGCTTGTTTGCGTCTTTCGGAACATTTAGACTGCCAGGACCCTTTCCAAATATTACTTCCAAATCCTTGACCATGCCATATACAACATCACCATCACGGCGTGTAGGCTTCGTCCGGATATCTGCCAAACCTTTGAAGTGCTTGCCTCCGTTTCTTACGTGATGCCGGTTGGAAGAAACTGACGATGCCCCATGTACACAATCTTGTTACCTATATATGCACTGTCAGTCTTATCTAAACAGTGCGTGCATGCATTGTATCCCTTGTTCGACTGTCCTGAAATGTTACTAAGAGCAGGCCAATCATTGATGGTTACAAACAGCAACGCTCGTAGGGGAAATTCCTCTTGTTTGTACTCATCCCACACACGTACACCTTCGTCAGACCACAACTGTAAAAGTTCGTCAACTAATGGCCTCAGATACACATCAATGTCGTTGCCGGGTTGTTTCGGTCCTTGGATAAGCACTGGCATCATAATATACTTTTGCTTCATGCACAACCAAGGGGGAAGGTTATAGATACATAGAGTCACGGGCCAGGTGCTATGACTGCTGCTCTGCTCCCCAAACGGATTCAAGCCATCTGTACTTAGACCAAACCTTAAGTTCCTTGCGTCAGCTGCAAAATCCCCAAACGCACTGTCGATTTTTCTCCACTGAGACCCATCAGCGGGGTGTCTGAGCATCTCGTCTTCCTTACGGTCTTCTTTGTGCCATCGCAACAACTTGGCATGCTCTTTGTTTCGGAACAAACGTTTCAACCGTGGTATTATAGGAGCATACCACATCACCTTCGCGGGAACCCTCTTCCTGGGGCTCGGCTCGCCCTCAATATCACCTGGGTCATCTCGCGCGATCTTATACCGCAATGCACCGCATATCGGGCATGCATTCAAATTCTCGTACTTCTCACCGCGGTAGAGGATGCAGTCATTGATGCATGCATGTATCTTCTGCACCTCTAATCCTAGAGGGCAGACAATCTTCTTTGCTTCGTACGTGCTGTGGGGCATTTCATTATTCCTCGGAAGATTCTTCTTAAATATTTGTAGCAACTCTTGAAATGCCTTGTCAGATATTCCATTCTTTGCCTTCCACTGCAGCAATTCCAGGGTGGTACCTAGCTTTTTCTGGTCATCTTCACAATTTGGGTACAACGGTTTTTTGTGATCCTCTAACATGCGCTCCAGCTTCGACCACTCGTTTTCAGTTACGCAGTTCATCTGTTCATCACGAATGACCTGACGAAGATCATCATCGTCGGACTGATCAACAATGACCTCATGCTCTTCCCCCATTGTAGTATCACCGTGTTCATCAGAGAACACGGGATAGTTGTCATCATCCTCTTCTTCAGGGTTTTCCATTATAACCCCTCTTTCTCCGTGCTTGGTCCAACAAAAATAATTGGGCATGAAGCCTTGTCGCAACAAGTGGGAGTGTATGGTTCTTACGCTCGGGTAATTCCTGTTATTCCGACATTCATCACATGGACAAATCATAAAACCATTCTTCAGCTTGTTTAACTTAACCACATCGAGAAAACGATGCATGCCATCAATGAACTCGGGACAGCGTCGATCACCGTACATCCATTCTCGGCTCATCTACATTACATAAATATATCAAAAACCATTACACCAGCTAAATAATGAATAGAGATACGTGACCAAATTAATTTATACAAGTTCATCACATTAAAATCAAAGTAGAGTAGTGCCCAAATGTAATACATAGTTCTCACGAAACATACATCAATCGAAACTAACATACAACTATCTAAAGAATTTAAATCCAACAACAAATGCGATCAGAATCGCAACCAAGGTAACTATTGAACCAACAGCATAATGATACCAAGCCTCTTGACTAATGGCATATTTTCTAATCTTTTTAAGCTTGGCGCGCATTGCATCCATCTTCCTCTCGTGAGCAGTGACGACGTCGGCAAGCTCGACCCCGTGAGCATCAACGATGTCGGCAATCTTCAAGTCCAATTCCATCTTCTCTTCTAGGCATTGGAGACGAAGATCTTCACTTATCTTCAATTTTGCTCTCAAATCGTCGTTTTCTTTTTTAAAATACTCGACAATAGGGTCGGCCGGAATTTCCGGTTCAACTACCTCCTAAATAAAAATATATCTACGTCAAGTTGGTCGGCATGATTGTTATAAACACGAAACAAAATAAATAGTTAAAAAGATATACCACATCCGAATCATAGACCGGACGAGGGCCGAAGGGGACGGATATCAAAACCATGACACTATACATATATAAAAAAACATAAGAAAATTATACAAGAAATAATTATGCATTTAAATCATATAACTAACAATTTTTAAAATAAAAGATAAAAAAAGAGGCTCACCGAGGTGGTGTCGGCGACGGAGCGGCGCGGGCGATCGACGGCGGTGAGGATCAGGGGACGGGACGACACTATATAAAACCATAAATTATACTTCAATTCGAGCTCAAAATGCATATAAAACAAATGAAATCCCTAATTAGTCATTTCATCAAACACCTTGCAAGCACAACCAAAATCAAACTTGCTAAACTTGCACGAAAATGAGCTAAACTTGAAAAGCCGGAAGAGAAGATGAAGAAGTTGCTAACCCTTGTATAGGGTGCCACCAATCTTGACAAATGTTGGAGAAAAAATGGGTGACCTAGAGCTTGGGAGGCTTGGGAGAGAGGAAAAATGGGGTTGGGGTCGAGTTGCTCCAAAATGGAGCTGGCTCGGCCGGGGTGGAAGATATAGGCAGGACCTTTAGTACCGGTTTTATTTACCAACCGGTACTAAAGGGCCTGCCGTGGGGCCACTGACCGCGGCCTGCGGGGCTGCACCCTTTTAGTACCGGTTGGTATTAACAACCGGTACTAAAAGGTGTCCTTTAGTACCGGTTGTTAATACCAACCGGTACTAAAGGTCCTCGCCGCGGGGCCCTAGCTGGCGCCCAAGCACAACCGGTGCTAATGCCCCCTTTAGTACCGGTTTTTGTTGCAACCGGTACTAAAGGGGCGCACCAATGCCTCTGTTTCTACTAGTGATCATCACTACCATAAAAGAGAGACATGGGTGATCCAAATGATCCTAGCCACATTAATCAAACGGAAATGGCTAATCCATGGCAACAAGAAGCAAACGGCGTGGGAATGGGTGCCGGTGGCGGCGCAAAAGGGAAGATAAGGAGGTGAAATTTCCCTCCCACTGTTATGAGATAAAACGAGCACTCATATTGCAAAATTATTTACGGAATCTAATCGAGTGATTTTTTTCTCACAAAAACCGTACAAGGTACTCCCTCCGTTTCACAATATAAGATGTTTTAGGTGTAACACATGTTGTCTAGATTTGCACTGAAATGAGTGGACATGTATACTAAAATATGTCTAAATACATGTGTATACGTGTGAATGTGAAAAATGGCTAAAACATCTTATATCGTGAACCGGATGGAGTAATTGTTTTTATGGTTTGGGCATTTTTATAGTTATTAGAGCATCTCTAGTGGCTCCTCTAAACAGGCGTGTATGTCAAATATACACGATGGAGGGCAGAAAAACGTCTCTAGCGGAACGTGTATACGGGCGTGCTAATTATCCACGTCCATCCACGACGCTACTCGTCGTGGACGTAAACACGACCACGCCACGCTCGTGGAGACGCAAGAAACAGAGGCTGCTCTCTCCCGCCCCCGTCCGGAGCCGAGCGAAAGAAGACGGCCCAAGCTCGCCGGCGGCCGCTCCCCTCACAGGTAAGCCGGCGGCCGCTCCCCTCACAGGTACGTCCTCCTTGTAGCCGGCGCGCTCCTCGCCGCGGCAGCCGGGGACACCGCAAAGATCGGCGTCTGCCACGGCCGCGTCGGGACCAACCTCCCCGCGCCGGAGGCGGCCGCGGCGCTGCTTAAGCAGAACGGCATCACCAAGGCGCGGCTCTTCCTCCCGGACCCGGCCGTCCTCCCGGCCTACGCCGCGGCCGGCATCGACCTCACGATCGGCGTGCCCAACGAGAACCTCACCTTCCTCTCCTCCTCCGGGCCCGACGGCGCCCTGCACTGGCTCCGCTCCAACGGCCTCGCCACCAACCTCGTCGCCGGCCGCCTCCGCTACCTCGTCGTCGGCAACGAGGTGCTCTACAACAACCGGTTCTACGCGCCGCACCTGGTGCCGGCCATGCGCAACCTCCACGCCGCGCTGGCCGCGCTTGGGATGGACGGCGCCGTCAGGGTCTCCTCCGCGCACGCCTCCTCGGTGCTCGCCAACTCGTACCGCCCTTCGCGGGCGCCTTCGACGGCAGCACGCTCGAGGTGCTCCGGCCCATGCTGCGGTTCCTCGCCGACACCGGCGCGCCGTTCAGGGGCGGCGCCACCAGGGGGCGAGGTGGGGCGGCCGCCCCCCCTCAACTTTTGCTAATTTTTTGACTATACGTTTTCAGTATGTATCTACACTCCATATGCATGAAAGGGAGGGATAAAAAAAGAAAAAACAAGGCAGAACGAGCAGTCGCACGCACCTCGCACGACCGTGCTCGATGCGATGACGCCTCGACCCCCTCGATTACTCGGTCGGTCGCCTCGCTCCGCTCATTCCCCAATCCCAACTCGCTCCGCCCCGCGCGTCCGCCCTGCTCGTTCTCGTCTGGATCCGCCGCCGGCCGCCCTCGTTGCTCCTTGCGCCGCCGGCCGCCCGTGGAGCCGCTGCCGCCCCTGGAGCCACTGCCGTCCCTGGAGCCGCTGCCGCCAGCCGCCCCTGGAGCCCCTGTTCACAGGTTCGTATGATTGTATCAGTGAAAAGGTTATTGCAAAATCTGAGAGATCATGGATGGGAGCCTCTCTTGTTGGCTGCTACTAAGTTTTGTGATGGAAGAAATATTATAGTGCCCAACATGACCGACAACATTCTAGCTAGGGGTTATCCAAGGATCTCACGCAAGGTGGTTACTTGCCTCCATTATTACAAAATAGAAATCTTTAACGAGGTGCTTGATCCTAGAGACTCATTTAGCAACTTTGATCACGAGAAGCTAATTGAACTTGCCAATATTTACTCCGTGGATTTCTCTTCATATGATTGCTATGTCTTGGTTGACCAACTCAACATATATATTGATATGATGAAGAGTAGTCCTGATTTCTTATCATGTGATACTCTGGGTGATCTTGCTCTCAAGTTGGTTCAAACTAGACAACATTTGATCTTTCCATTGGTCTACCGGCTCATCACACTTGCTTTGACATTGCCGGTTGCAACGGCATCAGTTGAGAGGTTTTTCTCTTCCATGAAGATTGTAAAGACAGATCTTCGAAACAAGATTGGTGATGATTGGTTCATTGATTTGATGATTTGCTATTCTGAGAAAGAAATATTTCAAAAAATTGCTGACAAGAAGATTATGCTACGTTTTCATGCCTTAGGAAATCGTCGAGGTCATCTACCTCGGAAGTTCCATCTTGCTAGCACAACTACAACTTAATGGTATGACACTATCCTATGAAAAGCTAATAATTGTATGATACATCATACATGTGCTCACAAATTTGTCATATGTTGTAGGTGTCTCTTACATATTGGGATATCATATGTTGGCTGCCAATTGTCCTCCCTGCTCAATTTCCCAACTATTTAATATTATCAACTATTTGTATGACTACTTTTGTTACCTTCAAACATATTTAGTGAGCTATAATATTATGAGACTACTTTTATGACTATTCCTAGAAATCACTGTGTGAATCTACGGTAGCAAACACTATTTGTTTACCGGTTCTACTTCGTCACAGTAAGTCAGAAAATCCCGGCCGCTCCTTGCGGCCCTTCTCATTGGCTCCCCATTTGGAATTAGCAACGCCCCGTCTCGGTTCATGATATTTCCGCCTAGAATCCAGAAATCACTTGCCACACATACGTGGGCGTTTATCCTAGGCGCCCACTCACTTTTTGGGACCTATTACTTGTTGCAAAGAACTCCTCCATCCTACTCCCTGCTCATTGCAGTCTTGCAGAAAACACCTCCAATTTAATCACTACTCATTTTTAGATCCTTCTACTGATCTACTCTCTCTAAACTATGGGGCTTAGTACAATTTTCATCATGTACTTTCATCCGACAGGAAATGCTACTGTTAATTAGATTATGTTAGGAAACGTGTCTTGGTTTCTAAATGCAAGTTAATACTAGCAAGGCCGGGCCGGCAAAATTCGGGGCCCTGTGCTAAATTTTAAAACCGGGCCCTATCTCACATGAAAATTTGAATTAATAATTAATTTAAATGTATATGATATAATATTTTACTTAACAATGGAATATATCGACAACCATACCTAATTATTTTAATATCATCATTCTCTTTTGTGTTATTTGAAATTAAATCTTTAATGAGATATCCTCATAATACATCTTCTACAACACTTCGCTCTCAAGTGTTATTGTGGCCAAATCGTTGAGCCTTTAGTGTGTGATTGTGTCATTGTAGTACACATATAGGACTTTAATTTTTGAGCTCAAGGTGGTTGATATCCACCACTCGAATAGATAGAAGAGACACCGGAAAAGCTTTGTTTCGCCGATACAACAGACACCGGAATGGTTATCAAAGCTCTGTATGCAATATTTGCATTGGGAAACAGATCATCTCTAAAATCATTGTAAGCAACAATTGCAAGTGAAAGGGTAGAAAGATCAATAGATCGATTACCGGATGACACTTGTGATGCTTCTTTTTTAATAAACCGTTTTGATAATTAATTAAATTATGTTCTTTTTCTTCTCTTAGGCTTCTAGGAACCGGATCGATTACCGGATGACACTTGTGATGCTTCTTTTTTAATAAACCGTTTTGAGAATTAATTAAATTATGTTCTTTTTCTTCTCTTATGCTTCTAGGAATCAGATAGATGTTTCCTCATGATAAGTCAAATCTGTAGTATTGAAACACAAGATAAAAATGTTTAATAAAATAAAATTGAAGTTAATTAAAAGGAGAAATTAGGATTTAGGAGTAGGAGGAGCACGCTACCTGTTTTAGTCTTTTGGTGATTGCCGTGTCTCCCGTTGCCGGCCACAAGGGCGATTGAAGTTAATAATTTGATCAAGCTGCCGATTCCTCCTAATTCCTAATTCCTGTGCTAATTAATTGTGCCCAATCGCCACTGAATCTGCGAATCTGGATGCGTTCCGCGGACTAGCGGAGCGACGGGCGGCGATGCCTTTTTTTTTGATACAAAGGGTGGCGATGCCTTGACGGTCGATTTTGTGTTTCCGATTTGTTCCTGATGGTATGGTTTTTTTTAGCTACTCCCGATCGTATGTGGTGCAGGGGCCTAGCTGGCACTCGATTCGTTTCCACACTATGGCCGATCTGCCCTGGATTCGCTTCCGATCGTGACTGTGAGCGACGCGAGAGGCCCACCAGCCCATGGCCACGCGGACGCGCACCCGAGGGGTGCAGCGCATGCGCAATGCGGCCCAGCACCCAGAAAAACTGCTATGTGTAGCTTATGCAAAAATCTGGGACCCAAAAATTTATGGGCCCTGTGCGGGCTGCACACCTGGCACAAGAGTGGGCCCGGCCCTGAATACTAGTCAAACGCTGGAAACTCAACCGTGTGAATCGGCAATCACTAGAAAAAGAGTTCCCTTTACAAAGGGGACCTCACCATCGTTCTAATCGTGACAAGTGTCGGCTTCTCCTCACATGCTCCAATTTTGCTTGTCTGTATGTTTGCCAAGTGTCACAATTAGACTGAAAATGGGAGAGTATGAGAGAGAAAGGGAGGGATGCACGTACGTGGGCATGCAGTTTTCCTTTTTGCCTTTTATTTTTCAAATTTGAATTTTAAAAACGAAATATCTTGAGAACCGTTTATCCAAATTACGAACCGTTTTCACTTTTGAGCTTCTCGCGTCGAGAGGTTCAAAACTAGATCCCATGTTGATAGGTCAACGAACTTTTTATTTGTACTCCTGGTTATGTATAGTTGTACAACTTGTGTCTGTGTAGTTTTTTTTTTGAAAGGATTCGTCACAAAGTACAGGAACTCAGCACAAATTACAACCAGGTCCAACAAAGAAAGAAAATAACAAAAAGACCCTGTAATAAGCACAAAGCTCCCTGAGCCACCTGAAGGAATCACAGACAGATCCACCACCGCGCTCCCCAGAACCTGGTCGCCGCGGAGTCGCCGTACCACCAAACCCGGAGAAGAGAGCACCTCCATAGAAGTAGTCGACCGCAGAACCGCCCGCCGCCATGCGACGAGACCCAGAGCGATGAACGCACACGGCCAGCACCATCTCCTCCGCACCACCCAGCTTCCCGCCGACACGGCAGAGCCCAGACCAACCACCAGCAAGACCCAAACTCCAGAAGCCTGCTCCCCTCACCACCACGGCCGGCCGGAGCAACCAACGAAGAGAACCACCACAAACCTCAGCAAACACGGGTGGTACTTGACGCCGAAGATCTCCCCATGGAGCTCCAGACGGAACCAGGTCGCAGCAACCCCAGATCCTCCAAAAGCAGAGCCACCCACTCTGCCCAGACGAAGAGAAGAACGGGGACAAAAGCTCAACGCGTAGATCGCCACCTCCGCAACGGCGAGCACGCAGAGCACCAACTCTCCCGGATCGACAGATCCGAGAAGCACCAACCTCCAACAGCTTGCCGACTCCGCCACAGGCATCGTCGGGGAAGGGACCGAGCGCCGGCACCATTATTCCACGCAGACGCCGCCGCCGCCACCTCCTCGCCAGCGCCAACAAGAAACCCTACCTTACTATATACACGCCTCAGGCCCCCCACTCTCCTGCCACCGCAGCGGCGGCCGGAGAGGGAGGGGACCGACAGATCAGCCGTCGGCGGAGCAAGGAACCGGGCGGAGCTCCCTTTCGCCTCTCCTGAACAGTAACACAGGGAGGGGAAGGGAAAGACTGTGTCTGTGTAGTTGTACAACCTGTGTCTATACAAACTGTATATGCGTAGTTGTACAAGCTATGTCTGTCTAGTTATACAACATGTGTTTGTCTAGTTGTACAATCTGTGTTTATACAACCTGTGTCTGTCTAGTTTTCTGTACATCTGAGCCTGACGCGTAGCTAGCACGAAGGCTGTACAAGCAACCACGCTACGCAGGGGGGGGGGGGCTTTGAACTGTACAACAAGAGGCATTCACGGCGCCTGGGGCTTCCTAAGCTAGCTCCTGTACGATCAATCGATCGGCCGGCGCGTCGTCCACCGCGGAGAGGCGGTCACAAAATTTTGTTTCGCTTCCTCACGGCTGGACAGCACGTGGCGTGCTTGTACAATGGCCAAAATTTCCTTCGCGAAGGGAAGCTTCAGGTAACGATACCCGTGTGAATCGTCTAGCTAGCTTGCCGATCAAGTTGATCCGATGCGATTGAATTAATTAATTAACTAGCCGTCGTGGATTATGTAATCTAAGTCCTCAAGTTTCTTGCAGCATAAGCTGATAGTGAAGACGAACTGATGTATAAATATGGCAATAAACATCCAGGCATCCAGCACAGATCACATAGAACCAAACAACTTGAACAAGAAATGGAGAACACTCCGAGCGGCACGCATTTCATCCTGGTGCACGGGCTCGGCCACGGCGCGTGGTGCTGGTACAAGGTGGTCGTGGCGCTCAAGGCGGCGGGTCACCGCGTCACGGCGGTCGACCTCGCCGCGTCCGGCGCCCACCCGGCGCGCATCGACGAGGTGCACTCCTTCGACGACTACTCCCGGCCGCTGCTCGACGCGGTGGCCGCGGCGCCCGACGAAGGCGAGAGGCTGGTCCTGGTCGGGCACAGCCACGGCGGGCTCAGCCTCGCGCTCGCCATGGAGAGGTTCCCCCGTAAGGTCGCCGCCGCTGTCTTCGTCGCTGCCGCCATGCCCTGCGTCGGCAAGCACATGGGCATCACCACCGAGGAGGTGCGCTGTTTTACTACTTCTAATTCACTCGAACTTTCGCTATACAAGAAAAAGTTGCGCCATCTTCTTGAAAACATCAAGTTGATGGTGAGATGCCTATAGCTTAACTTTAATTGTCAATGTCAAAGTCTAGTTCCTCAACGTTGTACCAGATATTTTTTGCTCTTTGTGTGCGTCAAACTTATAATGATTTGGTCACTTTCCCTAGTAATCATACTTTCATCACACACCTAGCAGCACGGTCATGAAAATAAGAAGCATAAGCTAATATAAAGATATGTCGAGGAAACCGAATTACAATATTCACAAAGATTTGGAATTACAAAAAGATTAATTCCTTATAAGAAACTGAAATAAACCTTAGGTACTTTAAAATATAAAAAATACAAGAAAATCAGCAAACATAAAATTTTAACTTTTAAGGGATAACAAAATTTTAGGGCAATTCTTCTTTTTATAGAAAAACGTGATTATTACAAAAAAAACTGAAAATACATATTTTATTAAAGGAAAAAATATAAATGAAAAGGTTTTGAACTATACTGACATCCACTAATCTCTAGATTATATATGAATTTGCAAATTTCTAGAATATTTGTGTTATTTTTTCAAATATAAGACAAACACAAATAAAGTTCAATTCAAAATGAATAGTGTATTGACTAGGTTGCTGCATGTGTGAAATCGGTTGTAATAGAGCAATGAACAATTTTAGATGGTTTTGAAAGTTGAGGGCTGGAAATATTTCGCATGTAGCGTCCAAAAATAAAACTCTCCCTAATCTATGTTGTTCAAGTTAAAAATACAATAATGTTTTGAACATTCATACAGTTTTTAAGATGTAACTGTTAACAACTAATTCATGTTGTAATATTTCTATAACACCTTACAACATGGTGAATATATTTTTCGTGATAAAGTTATACATATGATGATTATCGAGGTTAATATTAATCATAGTTTTAAATAGCCGCTATAGCCTTTTTGCAGGCATTATCCGGCTAAAGGGCGGCTATAGAGCCGCTATAGCTGTCTTCGGAGGCCGTGGCTATAGCCTATAGCTGACTATTTAAAACCATGACATTAATACCTAAAGGATGCATATAGTTCATAAAAATATAATTATCTCACTGAAGGCATATGAAATTTGTTTTGTGAACCAGAAGAGTAAGACATAAAAGGGTGATCTATGTTACTCCATTATTAATGCTATACTTTTGTATCTTGTAATTTATGTGATTAGTTCATGAGAAGAACAACATCACTGGAAGAAGCTCTCATGGATTGCAAGATGATGGCCATCAACAACAACCAGGGTTCATGGGTCGCAATCCTGCTGGGTCCAGAGTTCTTAGCACGCAAGTATTACCAGCAAAGTCCGGCTGAGGTGCATATCATAACTTATTTGATCTCCCATAATGAACTAATCTCAATAACCTGGTACTTTAAGAAAATCAATTAACACCCACATTACCCATATAATCTAGCCATGCATCGACCCATCATGTCATCCCATTCAAAATCTTATTGTAGGATTTGGCCCTAGGGAGAATGTTGGTTAGGCCTGGAAATCAGTTCCTGGATGATCCAATGATGAAGGACACCGACCTGCTCACCGCCGACAATTATGGGTCGGTGAAGAAGGTGTATGTGGTAGCTAAGGCCGACGAATCCAGCACCGAGGAGATGCAGCAATGGATGGTGGCACTCAGCCCAGGTGTTGAGGTCGAGGAGATCGCCGGAGCTGACCACGCCGTCATGAGCTCCAAGCCCATGGAGTTGTGCAATGTTCTGGTCAAGATAGCCAACAACTTAAGTACTTACTAAATTTGAACACAAATTGCGTATGTATGATAATATTCATGTATCATATAGATAAGTCCTGTGGGTGGATCCTCTTAACTACGATGAGTTACACAACTTTACTATCTAGTGAGAAATGCTTTGAGATGTAAGTGTTTTACTTACGATGGGCTATAGATATGGAACATGCAAACCTTTGTAATGTCTAAAGCCAACCATTTTCCATACAACGGATGATGGATTTGATCGTGAGCTTTGGAAAAAATTGCTTTCGTTGACGATCTATAAATTATTAATCTGTTACAGACTGTATTTTATCTTGAGCTATGAAAGAAACCTATCTTAAGCATTCTTGACAGCGCCAAATAAGTAAATGATCCAAAGATTTTTACAACCAAATCAGTCTGAAAAAAATGAAGAAAATCACGTGGAAGAAACGGAAATATGCAACCAAATCAGACCGGAAAAACAGAAACCTCCATAGATTCCGGAAAAATGACGAAAATAAGAGGAAGAGAAAAGGCACCAATTCTATCGATGATTAGGAACAGCAAAATGAGTACAGGGGACAAGATCACAAGATATAGAACAAACGTTTTGCATTCATTTTGCAAAAGGAGTACAGGGACAAGATCTGGAACAAACAGAAACTGAAAAAAAATCCACCTATGGTGGTCTTCGTCTTGCATCCAGAGCAAATTAGATCAGAAACAAAGCACACCGGGTCAAACAAAATGGAAGAACAAATCTAGGTCGTCGCCTGAATTCTCGCCGCCGGCCGCCGCGTCTAATCTCGACGTCGATGTCGACGCGACAACCCTTCTTCCTTCATGCGAGCCGCCGCCTCCACCTCCCTTTTCGCCGCACGCCTTCCTCTTCTTCACGCCGGACCGGTTCACGCCGGGTCTGCATCATGAAGAAGTACATGTACAACTTCACTGGCGAGTGAGGAACGAACTGCACAATGTACAGGTTCTTTTTGCAAAAGAGCATCATCACGACTGGCTAACGCGCTTAATGGCCAAGATAAGCCCGGTACGCCCACGGCCATGTGGAAAAACCGCACTCCTCTAGAATCGTGATCTCACTTCAAAAAACTAAGAAACTGAATTCGAACTGGTGAAATTCACTTTGGCACCATCCTCACTGTTCTTTCTGTACATATGGTTTCTGAAACTTTTTTACGTCACAGTTCAACACCGTCGCACCAAACTATCTCAGGAAAATTGTTGACGAAAAGAACTACCAGGCTGTACGAATTTTGTACAACAGAAGTAAAAGGTCTTCAACTCTTGCAGTCTACATCGATTCTTCCCTTACAGCATGTACCATGACACATTGGCAATATGGCATGGTTCTTGAGTATAAAGATTACACGGTTTACAGCTTTGGTGCTGCTGGCTAGAGTATACCAAATGGTCCTTCTACAGTCCTTTCCGCATCATCAAGAGACAGGTTCAAATTTACAGATGCAGTCATATATGTTTCCGTTGAAAAGCTTCTCTGCCAACCTCTGATTCTTCACCATCGCAAGCTGCATATACAGTTCGGTTTTGTAAGCATGCAGTGACAAAGATATACAGGGGTTCTCGTACAACATAACACTGTTTGAAGCTTTCGTGCAATGCTCTTGTTAGCTCCACGAACAGATAGGTAACAGAGCCAAAAGATAGGTAACAGAACTCGGATCAGCAAGTCGAAGAAACTAAGTACCTTTAGAGCATCACACTTGAAACGGGCGTTGAGGTTGGTATGCAGTGCTCGCCCCATGCCCTCTAGGATCAGCTGCATAACATCGAGAACCAAAACCAACAGATCAAACAACTCTCCAGGTGACCACACACGAGGAAATGCATTCCAGTAGAGCTAGTGCCGCCTTACCAGATCTGCATCCTTGGCAGCAGCTGCAAGCTCCGAGCTAACCTGCCGGAAATCAATGCATGGGCTGCCACATCCATTCTCCACGACCATAAGTGGCACTGACACTGGTTCATCCTTTGCATCATCTTGAATGCCAGCCATAGCATCGACTATCAATCCACCTGCTTCTGCAGCTTTTCGAAGGATGCCACAGTGCTGTGATACATAACGGCCAACGAAGCACAGGTTAGATGCTTTAGTAGTTAAAACAGGTAGGATGGCCATAGAGAATAAATTCCCGTTCTTTGTACCTTTGCAGCTTCAGCTACAATTTCTGGAAGTTCATTGGCCGTAACATCATTCAAAGCCGGCAATGAATTTGCAACCAGAACTACCTGCAGAATCAGTATTCTCTTAATTACTTATGCTAAGAGTATGAATAGCAGTAGAAAGAGTAATAGATCCAAAAAAATAGAAAGAGTAATCACTAAATCGTTATTTCAAAATGTTGCTTAAACTGTCAAAAGTCATCTTTCTATCAGTTCTGGACCTTCTGGGTGACACAAATATAATGTATTTTCCTGACCTGGCATGGAGTCTATTTTCCATTAAGGAGAACAGATATGCAAATATTGCAAATATACATTATTGGCATGCGATATATTTGCTTGCCCCCATGATTCAATCTCTTGAAGCAAAACATCCTTTTTATTAATTCAAATTATAACGTGGGGCAAACGTAACAGAATGCATCACTTCTTATTTTCGTATTCTCATCTTATACCTCAATTCCATGGCGTAGAAGTTCTCGTGCTAAAGGAAGCATTCCGAGGACCACATCAGCACCTGCGTTATCAACAGAAATAAGTGCTCTTTTGTATGGCTGATCCTTCTTAAGCATTCTCTTTTTGAACATATCAAAGTCATCAATCTGAAACAGAAGATAACACTATTAATACAATAGCACGATATTCTGCTCTTGTATTAGCATAACTAGTAAAATATAATTTGGAAAACTCTTTCATTGCAATAACATTTCAATTTCAGACTTCGGAATACTTGCCCGCCAAGGACGTTGCATCTTCTTGCGGCTCATGCGATAAATTTCTATAATAGTTCCTTGGTGATAAAGGTCCACGCAAGCTTTAGATCCCCAGTCAAATATATTCGCAGCAAGGACACCTTCAATTAGGGCAAGCAATCTAGCTTCCTGAAAACATCAAGCATAGAAGTAAACTCAGACGAATTCATTCTCGAGTCAAACTGTGGTGGATTGCTGAGCTACTGACCAGCAGCATGTGGACGTCACAGAAGCATGCAGGCAAAAAAATCAATATAAAACTGTTTACCGTGGAAATGGTAGGTGGGGCCTAGCAGGTCTGTTATCAGTTACAAAATAGATGGCATTTCTGAAAATTGTTTTCCTATTTTTTGCCGCTGGATGAACAAAAACATTTCAGATTTTTTTACATGCTCTACCGATGACAAGGGAAACCTTCTCTCTCATACCTCATCCATACTATCAAGTTCCATGAGTAGATCGGGTAAAACAGCTAGTGAAGCTTCATTTTCCCTTCATGCAGAAAACATCAAACAATTTAAATAGCCGGACTAGAGATACTTGTTGGCAACCATGAAAAGAGTATGACCTAACCTTTGCTTGATACTAACATATGCATCAAAGAACTGAAATTCTCTCAAACATTCTTCTCTCAACTCCAACAGGTTGGCTAAACCAAACTTCCCATAAGCAGCAGGCTCCTCCATCAACCTAAACATAACACAAGTGTAAGACAACAAAGTGGTAGCATGCAGTGCAGTTTACATTAGGAATGTTTGGCCGAAGCCTAAGAATAGGCTAAGTATGCGAAACATTTTTGGCTAATTTGTGCCAAGAAAAATGATGCCACAACCCACAAGTGTGGCAAGCTGAGCTAATAAAATGTCCCTGATACATGGGCCATATGGCCAAGAAAATGTAGCAAACCATAGTTGTGGCAGTAAACAAAACACCAATGTTATGCAACTGCAATTGTGTACCTTGCCAAATGAGCAGAAAATGCATGTGCAAACGCATCTCCGCGCCGTTTGGCATCATCAGTACCACCTTCGCTGGCAACCGCCTGCAAACAACAGTGTGCAGAATTTAGTCATAGAGAAATACTCTTCAAGTTTCCAAATACCATTTACAATAAATCCATATATTGTTCTAAATACCAATTTTAATGCCGATTACTGTCTGAACTGTGAATCAGCGAATCTGGGAGCTAGCAGAGACAATGGAATCACTACTGACTTTAATGCGCATAGTGGCTCCATGCCTAATTACCTAGGTGTTGAGCCTGTTGTATTGGTTTTCACCAGATTTTTGCTTTATTAATTGGGCTATTCTGTTTTCTTCTTAAGCTCTTGCCCTGGTTACCGGAAAAATGTTCATAGTGCTTAAGAAGAACAGTAGAGTTTGTAATGGAATATCTGTGTGGTAAAATGCCTGTTTTTCTTATCCAAATAGTTAACATGACATGTTGTAAAGTAGAACAGATAATATTTTTAATATGAAACTAATCTCAAAGACATAACAGGTTCGGCCAGACCCTCCTTGGGTTTGTGCAGTGGCTACAATGCTGGCCCATATGACACATGCTTGCAGGCTGACTTATTTACACCCAAACCCCCAGTACTAAATTTCCGTATAAGTATTCAGAAAGTGGATCATACCTTCTCCACAAGATCTGGCAGATGGTCTGACAAAATAGTGAACCAGTATCTACAATGGTAGATCTCAAATATCATCAAAGAAATCATCAAAATACAGTTCACATAATATATTTACAGATAAGGAAAAGAAAAATACTTGAACTCAGCATGGTCGAGATCGATTGTGTTTGGTTCATACCTGCAGTACAGATTGGATATTACAATTTACACATGATACAAAGTTGTGTTGCATATGATTGCATTTGTTTCTTTCACTGCCAAGCTAACATACAATAAAACTAATTGCCCTAAAGCAACATCCAGTGTAACAGGATCCCAGCAGCTTTTTTGGATCGGCAAAGATCTGTTTGACTGAGGCGCAGGTTTTTTTTATCATGGAGATCACACTAGTCTTGGATATATGGTGAAGCCTCCCAGTTAAATTTTGTCCCACAGTTAAAAGTAGATGCTTCACAAAGTGGTTTTAAGTAACTGTAACAAACTTCGGAGGCAAGTATCGACTTGTAACTTTTGGAGTTTTGGGGGCAATGAAAGCGGAGTTCCAACTTTTATACTGAATTTACTATAATAGTTTGACTAGGTCTTCTTTGGGTTAAGAAATCGGATCCGACTATCTAGTCAGACCCTTGATATTCCAAAATTTTATTTAGACATGGTATGAGATGGGAGAAAATAGTTGTGGCTTACGTCTTTGGGTCTTCCAACAACGGAAAGACATCCAATGAGGGTACAAGATGGAGAACACCAACATTTAGAGCTGCACTTGCATCAGACCGCAAAATGTCGCCCTTGGCAGTCGGTCTTTCAAAACCTCCCATGCCTGTCGTAGCAGGAGCTCCCATAGGTACAGGTGCTGTAATCTGAGTACCCTTCTGCACAAACTTCTCCATCCATGATATCTGACACGTAGAGCTCCATATCAAAATTTATTGATCTTGCAATGCATACAGAACACATGTAATAAGGTGTCCATATTACATAATCAAGAATAGATGTCCTTGCCTTCTCATTGAGATCCCCCAGAGGAGGCCCATGAATCTTCCCACCAACATATGGAGCACCCATTGGGAAACGCTCAACTAAGTGATGTGCACTCAAGTCATCAAGACCATGCTTCTCGTAACTCATAAACGCACCAAGTGCTCCTAGAAAACCCTCATGACGCAGAAACATGGCTTTTGCTTCTCCTTTTGACCTTTTCAAAACAATGGTTGCACGAACATATCATTCACATATCCATTAAAAAATAACTACATTAATGTGGCAACACATTCAAAACTAAAATGCTTTCGGAATGGTTACCAGAAATGTACTGCAAAAGCAATGGTGTCCATGGTGTAAGCATGGCCGCGAATGAAGAATCCACCAAAAAATATCCTCTTCAGTCCATATCGAAGTGCATTAAGATAGGAAATCTACAAAAAAAAGGAAGAAAATGAGTCCAGCAACTACTGTAATGTGCAATGTTGCATGTACATGAATTAGTATTGGACAGTGGACACCCAGTTTCTCCTTAGACCTAGTGTCGAGTACTAAACTCAACAGAATTGTGGAGCTTTCGGTTATATGTACTCTTTTAATTAAAAAAAATAACCATAAAATCCAATTGACGCCACCTTTATTAGCCAACAGCTGACACAAAAATATCTGAGTTCATTGAAGATCATGCTAAGTGAAATTCGACCTTTGAAGGCAGACGAGCCTATTTGAATTTGAATACATTGTTTAGCACTGACATCTGATATCATCTTTCGCAGTGTTAGCTCCTGAGCTCATTTTGTTTTCAAATCCACCAATGCCTATGAATAATACTCCCTCTGTTCACTTCTATAAGACCTTTTAGATATTTCAATATAGAGTAGATATGTATCAAAATGAGTGAATCTTACACTAAATACGTCTACATACATGTATTTTCGAAAAAGCTAAAGGTCTTATGATAGTGAACGGAGGGACAACAACAACAACAACAACAACAAAGCCTTTTTTCCCAAACAAGTTGGGGTAGGCTAGAGTTGAAACCCATAAGATCTCGAAACCAGGTCATGGTTCTGGCACATGGATAGCTAACTTCCACGCAGCCCTATCCATGGCTAGTTCTTTGGTGATATTCCAATCCTTCAGATCTCTCTTAACAGACTCCTCCCATGTCAAGTTTGGCCTACCACGACCCCTCTTAACATTCTCATCCCGCTTTATCCATCCGGTATGCAATGGCGCTTCCGGAGGCCTACGTTCTATATGACCAAACCATCTTAGACGGTGTTGGACAACCTTCTCTTCAATTGGTGCTACCCCAACTCTCTCACGTATATCATCATTCCTAACCCGATCATTTCTTGTGTGGCCACATATCCATCTCAACATGCGCATCTCCGCTACACCTAACTGTTGGATATGTCGTCTCTTGGTCGGCCAACATTCTGCGCCATACAACATCGCAGGTCGAATCGCCGTCCTATAGAACTTGCCTTTTAGCTTTTGTGGCACTTTCCTATCACAGAGGACACCAGAAGCTTGGCGCCATTTCATCCAACCAGATTTGATTCGATGACTCACATCTTCATCGATATCACCATCCTTCTGGAGCATAGACCCCAAATATCGGAAGGTGTCTCTCTCAGGTACCACCTGTCCATCAAGCCTAACCTCTTCCTCCTCGTGCCTAGTAGTACTGAAACTGCACCTCATGTACTCAGTTTTGGTTCTACTAAGCCTAAAACCTTTCGATTCTAGAGTCCGCCTCCACAGCTCTAACTTTCTATTAACCCCCGCCCGACTATCGTCAATTAGCACCACATCATCCGCAAAGAGCATACACCATGGGATATCTCCTTGTATATCCCCTGTGACCTCATCCATCACCAAAGTAAAGAGATAAGGGCTCAAAGCTGACCCCTGGTGCAGTCCTAATTTAATTGGAAAGTCATCGGTGTCGCCATCACTTGTTCGAACACTTGTCACAACATTATCATACATATCCTTAATGAGGGTAATGTACTTTGTTGGGACTTTGTGTTTCTCCAAGGCCCACCACATGACATTCCGTGGTATCTTATCATACGCCTTCTCCAAGTCAATGAACACCATATGAAGATCCTTCTTCTTCTCCCTGTATCTCTCCATAAGTTGTCGTACCAAGAAGATGGCTTCCATGGTAGACCTCCCAGGCATGAAACCAAATTGATTTTTGGTCACGCTTGTCAATCTTCTTAAACGGTGCTCAATGACTCTCTCCCATAGCTTCATTGTATGGCTCATCAACTTGATTCCACGGTAATTAGTGCAACTTTGAACATCCCCCTTGTTCTTGAAGATTGGCACTAATGTACTCCGCCTCCATTCTTCGGCATCTTGTTTGACCGAAAAATGAGGTTGAAAAGTTTAGTTAGCCATACTATCGCTATGTCTCCAAGGCCTCTCCACACCTCGATGGGGATACCATCAGGGCCCATTGCCTTGCCTCCTTTCATCCTCTTCAAAGTCTCCCTAACCTCAGCCTCCTGGATACGCCGCACAAAGCGTCGGCTGGTATCATCGGAGGAATCGTCTAGCTCAATGGTAGAGCTCTCATTCTCTCCATTGAACAGGTCGTCGAAGTACTCTCCGGATAGTGAACGGAGGGAGTAGCACATATTTTTACAAAGCCACCGGATAATAAAAAACAAGCTAAAATCCATTATATTGTATCTCTCCACAGAAGAATGCTACTGTTCAGTGTTGGGCACTTGAGCTTCTGAAAATAAAGGAGTAGGACAAAGCTATGTGTTCAGATAAGCTCTCAAGCTTCACTGTATGATGGATCACTTGCTCGAACTTTTGAAGTCAACAAGAATATTGTCAGATTTCAATCTCTATGAAAACTTTGAAGAAGCAATCGTTATCAAAATACTATACTAATCTACTCAGCGTTTGTGTATGCCGTAGCAAATATCAATAATATACCTGGCCAATATTATACGAAATCATCCGTAAGAGAGAGAGTGAAATATCCTCAGGTCTATAATCTGATAGCTCCTTGTTATCTGAAATTGTCTTCCCAAAACTAGAGGCAATTGTTGACGCCGATAGGCCAATCTGCCAGACACCATAAGTATGCAAGGATTAGTGGATTGCAAAAACGAGAATTCAGGACATTGACACGATGAATTTTATCCATTAGTACCACTTGTGACTGGAAATTTTCACAATATATATACCAAATTCAATGTCAACATTAACTCTAAGGGGACTATAAAAATGATAATGAAATATTTTCCACAATCAATGCTAATAATTACCTTGGAGTAGTCCAGACCACCATATATCTCCTACAAGCATGTCAATGGTGCTGTTGTCTCCACGTTGGCTCAATTCTAGTAACTCGTCAAAACTGAAACAAATTCAAGATGTCAAACTTCTGTGAAGGAAAGTAAGATGTCCATGAAAGGACAGAAATTGCACCTCTTGCACTCTGTCATTAATCTCCCCAACCCCCAGTATGTACCGCCACCAACATTTGTTCCACTTACTCGTTGAAACTTCCCGTGCCCATCAACCTTTGAAGAAGAACAATTAGCAAAGGTCCAGTGAGGGGAAAAAATCAACCTGAAAGTTACCTTGATTATGCTGACACCAGATCCAACATTAACTAGAAGGTAGGGAAACAGCTCATTCTGATCAATTTGCACGTATTCCTTTTGGCCATCCATGTGTGTAAAAGCTTCATGGCGTATAGCCTGGCAGAAAAAATAGTCTTATTAACTTATACGTAATTCAATTTTCTGAATGTGACCAACCTATGAGATTCTGTTTAACAACACTTTAGTTGCATAATACATCTCGAATGATCAACACCGTGTACATATGAAAATGCATAGTAGGATGCAGCCTAGATAAGGATATTGCCAATTCAAAAATAGAAACCTTAAGCAAGAAATTTGCTCCAGCTACAAGACAGTCCATTTCATCCTCCTTCTCAAGACTGACTCCCAATCTTTCCTTAAAGAGATCAGCATACTTGTATGCTCCACCACCTGTTGCCTTTCCAGAAAATATCATAATCAGTAAAATATGTAATTCTAATGCCACAAATCATGAAAAGGAAGAATAGTGCAAACATCAGGAATTTCCTTCTATATTGTATAAGTACATTGATGCAAGAGGAAGAATTTTTTCATAATGATTTACTACAGTACCATCTACACTGTTATGTCCTAGATGCCTGTGTTCAAAACAAGTGGTATGGGCCAGAACAATATGAGTCTTATTCACCAAAGCCACCACCACTAACCATTTGCAGTTTTGTACTAGCAAAGATAGCATTAAGAAGAACAGATCAGCTAATTGCTAACCAAAATGTTTGACCATCATGATAACAAACACTACCTAAACTTTTCGCAGTATAGGATTACCCAATTTTCAACAAATCTTGATTATGCTGTCTCATTAGTTCTTACCTTGATTACAATGTTGTCAGGCTGAGCTCCTGAGCGCCATGAAGGTGAATCAACTCCTGCAGCATAAAACTACTACTCAACAAGACAAAAAAAACAGCAAAACCACATGACAATATAGTGATGGGAGCAATTAGGAGTTTAGGACATTATGCAATTTAGTGTTTAACCTTATGTCAGGTCAAAACATGACATGCAAAAAAAAAAAAACCATCAGAATAAAAAGATATGAAGTAGATGCAAATATGAAAACAAACACAACAGCTCATCCAAGAAGGAAAAAAAGAGGACTAACAAATGAAGAAATATGCATAAGTCACCCTCAAAATTGTTAGCATGTATGCAAATGATATAGTAACTTCAACGACTATCTTTATATACTCTTACTCTGTTTTTTCTAGTGATTTTTTCCATCATCTTAAGGTAATGTGAGTGTACAGCACTCCACACTATACAATATTCGATTTGTTTATCAAAATTTTGAAGTGGTAATTCCAATAGAAAAGAAAGTAATGTTTGCGTACCACCCCGGTGTAGTTGTTTGGATGAAATAAAGTCCAAACATTCATTTAGCTTCCCGGTCTCAAATTTGACAAAGTGGAGCCTCCCTCCAAGAACCGGGTAACTCCTCCTGGCACCTGTAAATATCTCAAGTCTCTTCTTTGTGGATATCTTGCGTTTATCCTCGGTGTCCGCATGTCGTGAGAAGTATACCAACTTTATAAGAGAACCTAGAGGGAAACATACATTTCAATGAACAAACAAACAGACTGTTGCTCTCTTTCAGACTGATGACCAAAAAACAAAAACTTCTCAACAAAAAACAAGTCAGATGCAGGCAATTAATAGGATCAATTAGCGAGAACATGCATAAGGAGGTTCACAATGATCAGTACAGTGCAATACATACAGCGATCCCAGGTCGTTCACATTTCATCTTCCATGCGCTATTACCTCCCATCTTGTTTATCTATAGAATTTATTTATTTCTGAAAGATGGAAAACTACCTCGAATCATTCATGCACTACAGACTCTGTAATTATCTCACTGTGTATGCTTATACCAATAAGAGACACGATGATACACTACTGGTGGACCATGTCCATCAGCAAAACGAGGCAGGTCTGGCTATTAATAGCATTGATTAGCAAGAGCACGCATAAAGGCAGTTCATGACGATCAGTCAGTACTGATCAGCACAACAATCCCAGTAAGGGAAGCCTCCACCCGCCGTTTAGATTTCAGTCGGACAAAAAGGGAAAACCAACTAGCTCTTCCGTGCATTGATTGGACTCCACAGTCCACACTACACTGTAACTACCTCACTCTATACGCTTACGCGACACTGCTGGTGGACGCCGTCAAGCGGGGCGGGGAGAGCACGCGCAGGCACATACCGCCGATGTCGAGGGCGAGGTGGGAGATGTCGTCGGACTGGTTGGGCAGGAGGATGGTGGGGTTGCGGTCCTCGAGGGTGCCGTGGATCGCGGCGCCGCTGAGGTCGAGCTGTGGGCGCGAGCCGGACCGGTGCAGCATGGTCGTCGTTGTCGCCGAGGCCGCCGCCTTCCCCTTCTCCTCCGCCTCCGCCTCCGCCGCCTCGTGCCTCACGCCTGGTTCCTCCAGTGGCGGGATGGGGGGCTCGCTGCTATTATTGGCCGCCATTTTAGACCACCGGATTGGATTGGGATCAGTGGAGCCGCCACCAACCGCCCACCTGCCGGCTGCCGCTACTGCTTTGGGGAGATCGAAAATCGCCAAGCAACGGGAGACAAAATCGGAATCGATCGATCGGGAGAGGGGGAAACTGAACTGAATCGTGGGGAGCGCGACTAGGTTGGGGATGGGTTTGGATCGGCCACCTCACTGCGTGCGTGAGACGGGTGGACTCGTGGCGCTACCCTGCTAGGCCTTGTTCGGCTGTAGTGTATTGGGGTGTATTTGGGTGGTGTTTTGGGGTGTTTTGGGGTGAAAACACCCCTCACACCCAAAACACTCCAAAACACCCCAAAACACTTGTCCAGCAAAAACACTCCAACAAAATGTTGTTTGGTAGACAGGTTTTGCAAATAGGTGTTTTCACACATATCTAGTGCATACAATTACAAAAGTGCCACAATTCATCCAACATTACAAAAGCTTATACTTTTTCACAGCCACACACAATTTAAGCAATTCATATAATTAAGTAAAAATAACTTATGCTCCCCAAGTTTATCTCAGGTTATTACAACACAATTTGATAAAAGTTCATCCAATTCTTCTCACAAACAATATTTTTGCTTCTCAGGTTTATCCTAGATTGTGATGGTGACATAAACAGAACAAGGAGAAAGAAGGTTCCAGCATGAAGATCACCACAACAGGAAGATCATCTCAGCTAGAAATTTGCTTCATGACTCTGCAAACAATGTAGACATGTGTTATTGCAGCAACAATGTAAACAATGTAGACATGTGTTATGAACAGTTGTTTCTGCAAACAATGCAAACAAGGTAGACATGCTTCATGACAAGTTGTTTCTGCATTTTATTACTAACATCAACACCAAGGGCATGTGCAAATGGTCACCACCATGACAATGCAATTTATTACTAACATCACCACCAAGAAAAATGAACAAGCATATGAAGCATATATGACCAGTTATCAGTTATTTACCTTGTATCTTGGCCATCTGGATACGAATCCATTTGATGGCTGTTCCATCATTATCATCCACAAGGTTGACAAGGATCTCGCGGTTTTGTGCATTTTTGAAGACCTCCAAGCCGGGATCTTGTCGTCAGCTGTGAAACCATCCACCT
The DNA here is from genome assembly GCA_947311845.1 of Poa pratensis. NCBI lineage: Eukaryota > Viridiplantae > Streptophyta > Magnoliopsida > Poales > Poaceae > Poa > Poa pratensis. Next base: position 8,736,291 of record CAMZMU010000084.1, read on the forward strand.
TCTTCAAGGCATCCATGCATCTGCTGATAGTGAACTCCTGTGCAGTTTCCTTTTCAGCTTCTTTTTCTTTGATGCTGACCAGCCTTTCCATTACTTGCACTATTCCAGCTCCACTTGAGGTTTTTGCCTTCTTTCTTGATACAACAGCAGCCTTTTTTGCCTTTTGTTGACCATGATCCACTGGAGGTCTCACTGCAGTAGTACTACCTTCATCCAACATTTGAAGGTCATCATCAACATCCTCCCTAGCAGTACTACCTTCAGCTCTCTCCATGTCTTCTTCACCATCACTTTCAATTTCTGTCACATCTGATGGTGTACGTGCTGAGGTTGAATTGGATGTGTAGTTGAAAGCTCTGGTCGCAATGCTACCTACAAAATGATGTAATTATAGCAACAACCATTAAGAAATTCGAACTGCAAGCATGGATGCATAGAAGACTAGACAGAGGCAAACACACTTCAATATATATACAGGTTCTAACCGAGGCATACGAATCAGCTCTCCATACGAATCAGCTCTCCATATAGAGAGGCAACAAGTTCTAACCGAGGCATCAGCATCAGCATCAACAGGATTAAAATACGACTGTAGCTAATCCGACAAGCATATCATGAGTGAAACAGGGGAAGGGACTAAATTAATCAACAACAGAACTGAGGCACCAAAGCAACAGCAACAACAGGGGATGGAGAATGCACATAAGTGCTTACCTTCATAGAGTTGTGCTAGTGAATCATAGAGAGGAAAGGCCTTTGTCTTGAATCTCTTTATCCTTTGACCAAATGACTACAAAAAGGTGTAGAAATCATGGTTAGCACACATGTCACACTCATGAATTCTGCAAGAGATAATACAACACTTACAGTTTCTAAGTTATCCCAAAGATGTGGATCAGCTTCAATCATGTGTTCGCTATCATTCCATCCTTCACCGCTTTGATTACGTGCATCCTTGAGCATCCTGTAATCTCTCTTTAGGTCCTTCTCTTTGTCCTGAATCTGTGACTTCGTTACTTGCACATATGGATGCTTAGTAAGGAAAGCATTGACCATGGTGTTCCATGTCTCCTTGCTCCACCCATTCTGGCTTCTGTAGTAGCTAGTGTTGTGTTCATGAAGAATATCCACTAGAGACTTTTCCAATGCAGAATTCCAAGACGCCCTTGGTTTCGAACCTACAGGAAACAGATACACCATCATTTAACATGCTCAAATAATATTTATCACATCACAACCATCAGGTGTTCATGTACTTGCTGAAAATATGATGAAACATGCTCAAATATGTACTTGCTGCAACATACAGACCAAGAAGAAACTGATCATCAAGTTTGTCACAGTTTTACTTCAGTTTGCCCAAACATAACAAGCAAATTTCATAAAAGAATAGAGAAAGAAAGAATTACCTTTTGGGGATGCCTTTTTCATCTTTGGTGAAGGCTTTTTCTTGAATTTTTTACTCACTGAGTTGATATTAGTCAGGTTAAACTTGGGAGAGCCTTTCGGATAGGTTGGAGCTGCTTTGGGGTACATATCTGTTGTGATTAAAAAAAAATACCAGATGATGAAACATCAAGCCAGCTAATAGACCCATGGTTACATCATATAAAACATAAAGTAGATCCTTATTACATGATAAATCCAGCTAATAGATCCATGGTTACATCACATAAAACATAAAGTAGATCATTATTACATGATAAATCCAGCTAATAGATCCATGGTTACATCACATAAAACATAAAGTAGATCATTATTACATGATAAATCCAGCTAATAGATCCATGGTTACATCACATAAAACATAAAGTAGATCATTATTACATGATAAAGACATCTAGAAGATCCATGTTTACATGAGAAAAACATCTAGTAGATCCTATGACAGTGGCTACAACTACTCAAAGTCATTCCACATCTGAAATGCTATCTGGTCCCTCAGAAGGTTGCCTTGCACATTGTTTTCTTGATGATTGTTTGCTATCTGGTTATCATCATCATCATTGGGCAGATCCACAAAGTAAGCTGGGTCTATTATGGCTTCAGGTTGGTTTTCAAGCCATTCCTCATCTCCACCATGCATTTTAACAACATTATGGAAAATTGATGTGGCTACTGGAATCTTGATTTGATTCTCGATCGGATAGTAGGTTGACACTCTAAGAATAGGAAATCTCTTCTTTAAAATACCCAAGAGCCTTTCTACATGATTTCTCATTACGGCGTGTCTGTGGTTGAATAGTTCCATGTAGTTCTGTGGTTTCCTATGCCCATGGCCCCACTCTTTCAGATGATACCGCACACCTCGGTATGGAGCAAGAAATGATGGGGTATTTGCATAACCACCATCTACAAGGTAGAATTTCCCTGGAGGTACTTTAAAACCTTTCAGCATGGCAGAGCTGAGTACTCTTGCATCGGTGGCAGATCCTTCCCATCCAGATGATATGAAGGTGATATTGAGATCAAAATCACACGCAAACATCATGTTTTGGCTAAGGGACCCCTTCCTATTCCGCCAAGGAGCCTGAAGCTTAGAGTTTATACTAATAGGCACATGAGAACCATCAATGGCACCGATGCAGTTCTGGAAGTATGGAAAAAAGCGATTATCCATGGCAATTTTCGGATGTGGTTCATCTACATATCTAGGCCTTAGAAACCTAGTTGCTAGGATGGGGATGATGTTGAAGAATTCTTTGATATAGCCGTGGAAGGTGGAGTTGCTATGTTCAAACATCAATTGCATATCTTGAAATGATGCATTGTGTGAAAGCATGTAGAGGAAAAAAGCAACTTTTCTTCCACCTTGAGAGTACTATCCTCAATCAGACCCTCAGCTCTCAGGTAAGATGCTAACCATCTGAATATGTATGGTTCCATCCTAAAAGCTACCAAGCAATTCATGAGGTGGCCATCTAGCAGTTCCCTAACTCTGTTCTTGCCATACAGGACAGAGCTATGCCTCTTGATCTTTTCTGTGTGTGAGAGATGGAAGTAAAGTGCAGGAAGAATGAAAAACAGCAACTCTTCTTCATCATCAGCTTTTCTCTTCCTAGCACGCTCTAGACTCCGTTCATTCATTGCAGAACTAAACTACAATAAATTTAAGAAACTAATAAGATGAAACTGAAATATAAAAGGGCACAAACTGAAATATAAAAGCCAAGGACATGGACCTACCGTGATCAGGTGTGGTCACAGGACTCCAAGACGGCGGCGGCTCGTCCACCCCAACTAGAACAGGAGGTTCGGGTAGCTACAAGGATACAAAAAGGAAATAATTCAGTATTATGCTAAGAAGAAAAAAAAGGTGGTATGTACTACTAGAATTACAATCGTATTATGCTAGAAGAAAAAGAAGGTGGTATGTACTACTAGTACACATGTATAACAGAACATAACAGCATACAGTTTTCAATAATACAGTCGAATGTTCAGCTGGTGCCATGCATACAAGTAGCAGCGAATGCATGATAAGACTTTCTCAGAAAGCAAGACATCAATCAAACAGAGGTAAACACACAAAGGTCAGATTTCATCAGCAAAAGAAAGCTAGCATAACGGCGATTCTGAGTGGACTCATCACATCGCAGCAATTTATTCACAGTTTTTTAAGCGGTATTATTTGAAGGATGTGGTAACTGCAGCACTATGAGCAATGTGGATAGAAGTTGTACACAAGCATATCCTTACCCTATCCATCTTGACTAGTTTAACTAATCCTAACCAACCATCTATAATTAATCAACCTTTACTTTATCAGCAGAAGGCCAGATCGAACCGGAGCTCTTAATTAACAAGCCCACCACCACCAGCACCATTTTTCAAGGAGAAATCCGTAGAGCTTGCTTGCAGCGTGCTTGATTAGTTAGATTAAGTACAGCAAGAACATGAAACATCGTGCTTGCATTAAACCACGAATAAATTCTACAGGCCTGCTCCCGTTCTGCCCGTCGATCTAGCCAAGGACATGGAAAGAGAGGAGGGGACGAGGCGTACCTGATAGAACTGGTCGTAGTCGGCGCACGCGGCGGAGATCGAGAGGTGAGGCGGCGTCCGGAGCTCCGGTGGCAGCGGGATCAAAGATCCGGTCGGCGGCGAGAGGGGGCAAGGCGCCAGGAGATGAGGAAGCTCCTGAACTCGGGGAAGAGAACGTCGGCGAGGGGCGGAGGCGACGAGCGACGGCGGAGGCGGAGGCGACGGGCGACGGCGACCAGCCGCGCGCCGCCAGAGCTCCAAAACACGAAGAAACGCGAGTCGTCCTCGCGTCTTCGATACCCTCGTACCCGACGTGGGTCGACCGGGTTTCCTGGGGCTGGCCCTGCCGAGCCCGGCCTGCCGAACGTGCACGGAGTGTTTTCCTGTGTAATTAGTTGGGCCGGTCTTTTACACGCAATACACGACCAAAACCCATCTGCCGAACGAGGCCCTAGGAATTTTGTGCGGCCGTGCGTGTGGCAAAAGTCCAAATCAGGAGTATATTTAAACCGTTATTTTGGCAAAAGAAATATTCACTCCGTTCCAATTTTCCAATTTAGATGACTTCAATTTGTCTACATTTAAATGTATCTGGACACGCTACATGTATAAATACACACACATGTACACAAATGGAAGTCATTTAATTTGGAACCGAGGGAGTAATATATAATGTATTTATATGGTTTTTACTATTACAATGTAACTCATGGATAAAAACTAAAAGAAACCGCAGAATATTTTTCAAATACCGAGCACAACGTAGAATGCCTAGTCGCATACACATGTCACGACATCATATGCATGCATTGTCGCAACATCATCTACTTCAAGATGAGCACAAGCAAAAAACCCGTAAATTTCACCGGGTTTTTGGTTCATAACACCTTTATACTTCGGATGAACTTCATGTGTTGTGTTATGACTACACACCCAACCAAGTAGACACCAAGGTATTAACAAATGTTTATCGATATTTATAAGGTTTGAAATAGAATCCACAAGAAAATGTGGACATATTGCACACATTACACACATGTCAGGCAATAGGGGGGAAAAGGTTAAAGAGACACCGTAAATGTATGCACTCTTTATGATTTGATTGCAGTTCAATGCATCTCCTCCCAAGACCATTCCATCTGCCTTCTTCGTGGTCGCTCGGGTCAGGTGTCTCCTTTCATCGACATTAGCCGCCTTTGGGTAGTAAATTTTTGGTAGTCGATATGATTTGCTAGCGGATATAAGGTGGTGGTCACGACAATCATCTGTGGTGGTTGCACATCCACATTTTATTGATAATTTTGTGAGCATAAGTTGTATAACTAAGTGTTTGATGAAATTGTTTTCGCTACACCAAAACAACGACATACTCCTACTAGTTATATAAAACTGGTAGTTTTGGATATAAGTCGAGTCAAAGTCTCTAACACATTGAGTACATAACTACGTACATATATCTAGAAAAAAAAGTTATAGTAGCGTTATTGGAAGAGTTTATATTTTTAGGAGCACTTTTTATGCAAGTAATTAGCTTTGTTGATCAAATAAAGCGAACGAAGAACTAGAATAAATAGCAACAATAGGATACTAGAAAAAAAAGTCCAAAAGTATCAAATCCTTTGAATTCAACATCTTTTGCTTCATCCCTCGCATCTCGACGTTTTTAAACATGCACAACAAAATTGTGGAAGAATAAACCTATAAACGTATAAAAGAGTCATATGAGCTATGAAACCAATGAGTGGGAACTTAAGACCGACCTGCCTTAACTCTATTATAAGGGAACATTGGCTAAATCATGGCAAACAAACCTTAGCTAAAATTTTGGCTTGGTCAAAGTTGGGCTCAAAGGCTTTCGTGGTGACTGGGCTTCATTCCGCAGAAGGCAAACAGCCCAGTCCACGACAATTCCCTAAACCTCGGCCTCCTTCCAAATTCCGATCAATCCGCGCTGGCGCCGGCGCCACCGCTCCATGTTCATCGTACCCCCCGCGCCCTCTTGTCCCTCGCCATGGATCCATGGACGACGTCAAGGTCGTGATCTCCACGGCGAGGACGACGCCGTCGGCCGTACGTCCGCCTACCAACCCCACGATCATGTCTCTCATCTCGGCTCGGTCTTCCTTTTGATCTCAGAAAGCTACGTACATTCCCTGACTGCGGAGCCAAGCATTTCGATCTCGTTCATAACTTGTCTGTGAGTGATACAGTTTGTGTGGGGGACGTCGTACCCAAGGGAACCTGAATTCGATATGCCACCAAGCAAGCTGAACGGGTTCAGGTACGAGATTTGACCTTTTCCTGTCTACCAAATGTGCTTCATAATCACATCCACATTGGATTAGCTGCTTTTTAATTAGCTGGAAAAGTTGGTAGCCCAGGTTGTTATTCAGTGAATTTAGCATGTGCAGCCTAGTGACCGAAATTTCCTACATGTCCTGATTATAGTTCAGTTTATAATTTTCTAATCTGACAGTATGTTTGAAAGATGATCTCTCCATAGCGCATAGCCTGATCTAGCTAGAACCACTAGGTTTGACGTTACCTTGATGCTTTAGAAATCGCAGCACCTGGCTACAAGACATTGCATCTACTGTACTCTTGTTACTGTTACTGGTATTGTAACAGTCCAGTATTTTAACTACAGTCTACTACAGGTCCGAGGAAGGCGATGGCGCCGACGAGGAGGATACGGGGTGGCCGACACGAGACCCTTTTTTTTTTAGATAAAGTGATTTTATTACTTAAAAGGTTTAAATATTATATCCGGACTCTGCATAACTAAGATGCACACAGCCACCAGTTCACCGACACACAAGTCTGTAAGCAAAAGATACAAGGCGAATTACATATCAAAATGAGAAATTGTAGATTCGCCTAAGATGCTGGTAGGTCAATCCGGAGTCTATGTTGCCACCCATGCCGGGAAAATAACTCCCTGGCCGCAGCCTCCAATCTCGACGCCGCCTCCAAAAATAAGTGTCGGTGCTCCACACGCTGCAGGGATGACCATGCTCATAGCGTCGCTGTGCACCGGTAGACAACCTGCATAAGAGAAGCATTTATATCATTAAAAACCTTGTCATTTCTACATAGTCATAGCGACCAAATAACAGCAATCGCTCCCACCCTACTGAATAGTTTGAACCTAGGATCCACTCCATTTAACCAGTTGCCAAAAATGTTACCAACAGAACTAGGGGGATGTAAGGTAAAACCTATCTGGATGGCTGACCATATAGACCTAGCGAACTCGCACTAGAAGAATAAGTGTGTAATGGTCTCGTCGTGTTGACAGAAGACACACTTTTTACTTCCGTGCCAATTGCGTTTGGCAAGGTTATCTTTGGTGAGAATTACTCCCCGACGTAAATACCACGCAAACACTTTAGTTTTTAGCGTATCTTCATCTTCCAAAGTTTGTTATTATTAGAACTATCGACTGGAATTTTGGGTAGAATGAGCGCTCTATACATAGAATCAACCGAGAATTTGCCGTTCTTCGTGAGATTCCATTGAAACTTATCTGGACCTTCCGACAAATGGATTGAGTCCAGTCGGATGAGCAAATCATTCCAAGATGCTTGCCGTGTTCCAAGTAAACTTTTTCTGAACGAAACATTTGGTGGGAAAGTCTCCAACACCTTCGCGATCGTGTCACTTTTGTTTCGAACAATAGAATATAGAGCCGGATATTGTTCTTTGAGGGTAGATTGGCCAAGCCAAATATCCTCCCAGAAACGAATTTCCGATCCATTCCTAATTGAGAAAGAGCCATGTGGAAAAAAGAACTTCTTTGTAGCCATGAGGCCTGCCCAGAAGTGTGAATCACCAGGTTCCAAAAAACCTGTGAAACAACTTGATCTCCGACATATTTTTTCTAAGAAGGGTTTGCCAAACTCCATCTTCAGAAAGAAGTTTAAATAGCCATTTACCTAGCAGCGCTCTGTTCTTGACCTCAAGGTCATGAACTCCGAGCCCTCCTTGGTCTTTAGGACAGCAAACCACACTCCATTTAGTCGGTCGATATTTTTTCTTCTCACAATCCCCCTGCCAAAAGAATCTAGATCAGAAATAATCCAATCGTTTTAAGACCTCTTTTGGCAGTTGGAAGAATGAAATCATATACAGTACCATGTTCGTAAGTACCGAATTTATGAGAACCAATCTTCCACCCAGAGATAGAAGTTTGCCTTTCCAGCTATTTAAACGTAATTGAAGCCTTTCGACAATCCACGCGGCGGAGCGCCGGGATGCATGCCCCCGGAGGCCAGGAGTCCTAGCTAGCTAGCGCAGCGCCTTGCCCGCACGCCAAGTCCATGGATTTTTCTAGCTATCTTGCTGCTGCAGTGCATGCTGGGGTCGATGGATCGAGCGATCGTGCGGGTGCGGATGACGCGGCGGTTGATGGAATCCTTGCGTAAGGGCGCAACCACGGCACGGCGGACATGCATGAAGGTGACATGCCGCGCGTGCGAGACGGCAGCGGCAGATTAAGACTTGAGGGCAACAACTGTAGCTCTAGCCTTTGTGTTGCAGAAACTTCGAGAAAAGAAAAAGCTAGCTGAGCTCCTGGTTACTAATTTATGCGAGACTTGTGGCTAGCTTTGTGCAAAGTAAAAGACGGAGAGTAATACTAGTATCAGAATCAGACCAAGTGCTCCTCGTGGGCTCAGCATGTCTCCTCACTCTCCCTCTTTGCCATCGCCATCACCACAGCACGGGATTAAAAAGAGAACCAGCTAGCTAGCTCAGAACGGGACTATATATAGGTGCGCACGCTCTTCCCCGTTGCAGTTCCGACGCACTTGTCACAGGACCTTTCTCTTAGCTACCACCATCACACGGCGAGGTTGGTGCGTAGCTCGGTCGCCGCCGGCGCCGGCAGCTAGCGCAGGGAAACACACACACGTAGTACGCACGCACCTACGTCAATGGGGCGGCAGCCGTGCTGCGACAAGCTGGGCGTGAAGCGTGGCCCGTGGACGGCGGAGGAGGACAAGAAGCTCATGGGCTTCATCCTCGGCAACGGCGGGCGGTGCTGCTGGCGCGCCGTGCCCAAGATGGCCGGGCTGCTGCGCTGCGGCAAGAGCTGCCGCCTCCGCTGGACCAACTACCTCCGCCCCGACCTCAAGCGCGGCCTCCTCACCGACGACGAGGAGCGACTCGTCGTCGACCTCCACGAGAAGCTCGCAACAGGTACGTGCGTTCAGGACTACTTGCGCTTCATCTCTGGATGCACACACACACTCATGCAGCGTAAATTGTGAACTCGTACATGCATGCAGCTCTCCTAGGCCTGCTTCATGGTTTTGAAAATCCCGTAAGGATCATCAATGGCCTCTTGGCTCTTTGTTGCAACGTATCATTCGTGCATGGTTTTACATGCTGGCTTAATTACAGCATGGATATGGACTCTCACATACGCAAGCTAAATCCAACCAAGCACTTATATTACAACGTACACTGTCTTGCCGGAAGTCACCTAGCTGGGCCACTTCAGGTCTCGATCGTCGCCAACCGCGGCAAATATATATATGCATGTTTGAGTAATTATTTGATAACGACGTGTGAGTACGTGTACATGACATGGTAGCAACGCACGCATGCTTAGCTATTTTAGTTAAGTGCCCACTGATTTGCTATATATACGCGCACTGCGAAAATTTCCAAAATGGAAGAAAATGATCAAGTGTGTGTCTGACTTTTAGAGGCAACAGGATATATATATATATTAAGAGTGTCTACGTACGTTACTTAGCGTCTATGGGTATGAATTGGTGACCTTAGGGTACCCTCTAAAACGCAGTCAACTGAACTATTTCCAAATCATCCACGTGTCTTTTGGAGATTTAGTTATTTTACAGAAGAAAAGGTCAGAAGACCCAGCTTTTAGTTCGTATTTGAAAAGTAAAAACGAACTGGCTTTTAAATTTTACTCCACTAGATTAAATGAAAAATGGTCAGAGGTTGCACTAAGGGTCACCAGTTTGCATCCCTAGCTAAAGCGAACTAAATACTTACAACGGTGTCAGTCTCGATCGGTCCCAAACTGCAGCAAATATGTATGCATGTTTGAGTAATTCTTTGATAACGACACGCGTGAGCAATCACACTACGTGTGAGTACGTGTACATGACATAATACTGTTTGTAATGGTTGAAACATCGACCTAGATCTTCATCTACAACCTCTTATCAAATCCAATTACGTCTTAAATCCGATTAGTTAGATAGAACTATTTTATCTGACTTGTGCAATTAATACACATGCAGTCATGTGCATGCACCCCCCCCCCCCCCCCCCCCCTGAATTTACAAATAGCAACCCACCTATAGTTCAATTAGTTACCGACAAACATACTCCCTCCTTCTCAAATAAGTGTATATCTGACTTTTGTAGTAAGTCAATTTTTTAAGAATTTGACCAACTTTATAGAAAGGAGTATCAACATATATGACATCTAATTGGTATATTTTGAATTTTTATTTCAAGACAAATCTAGTAATACCAATTTAGTGTCATAAATGTTGGTACGTTTCCTAAAAAGTTAGTCAAACTTTTTAATAAGATTGACTTACCATAAAAGGTAGAAGTATACTTATTCGCGGACAGAGTGAGTAGTGATCAAAACTGTTTAATTTCATATATGTTATATCCATGCACCGAGCAAAAACCTACATCGAATATGGGATCTTCCTCGAGAAACTGAATATTTTTCTTCGAAATCAATCTTGTTGAACTCCTGTTTTGCGAGATACCAGTATTTTGAGCCATAAAAGCAAAATGATAGGCTACCCACCATGGTTATGATACTCAGATACTTCAAATGCTTTGAGTTTGTATACTTATTTTTGTTTGTTTGTAAAGGTAGCATGCACAAAAGTGTAACACATTTCTGAGTGCATGGTGACCTATATATTGCCATCATACGAGGTGTAGGAAGATACAAAAATTAGTATTGATGAATTCCCTATGGTACGTACAGTACAAACTGATGCAGATATGCTGGAAAACAAATTGTACAATAAGCAAATGATGGTACTACCCACAAAAAACGAATAAATGTAAAAAAAAAAATTGCTTCTAGTTGGTCACAATCCATCAGAATTCTAGACGCAAGAAATCTATGTCAGTATCCCTGAAAAATAAAAACAAGCAAAAATATATTGACATTATTATATTCTTGTTATCTTGTGTGGTGCTGCAGTGGGCTACAATGTGTCATGGCAGCAGAAATTCTAGGAATGGCTACTTTATTTTGTTGTATCGATCAATGTCTTGATGAGTGGACTAGCGCTAATCTACCACTAGCTCTGCTTGTGTGGTTGAGGAAACCCTAGCGTTGTTGGATTAAAAATGGAAAGCATTGCGCTAGGTCAAGTTGCATCACTGTAAACTTTTTAAAAGGACACTCTCACTCTGCCAACCCATTTGTTGTTTTATTCCTGATCTTATAAAAGGCTGGTACTACTAGACCAGAGCGCTTAAACAAACCAATGATGTTGATGGAATGGATAGTGAACCTTGATTTTTATTGTACTTCATATCAGCGAAAAATCATCAACATGCAAATATATAAGTATGTATAACTAAAAACATGGATATTTAAATTTTAGTCATCGTATTAAATTTAGTGATAGTGAGCACTAAAGCAACTGTGAGGCAGACATACTCCGTTTGTTTTTTTCAAATTGAACCTAACCTCTTGCACACTTGCACATTTAATTGCATGGTGTAATAATAGTCATGAATTAATAGGCACACATATCAAACACAACGTTGATTGCTTTATAAGAATATGACAGAAAAATACAATGAATTAATATTAAAATTACATGAACACTTTGAAAAATGTCATCGATTTCCAAATGTGAATTTCTTGTTAATTTTGTCCATGCACTCTATACAGATGGTCGAAGATTGCCGCCAAATTACCAGGAAGGACCGATAATGAGATCAAGAACCATTGGAACACACACATCAAGAAGAAGCTTATCAAGATGGGCATAGATCCAATCACGCACAAGCCACTCGACAGCCGGAAACAACCGCAGCATGCCAGCCCCACCACAACATCCGGGCAATCCTCCACTATCACTGCCGAATCAAAATCCGGTTCTGGGCAGCAGGAGGACAAACACGTCGACATAGACAAGGATATTACTTCGGCCGGGGGTGAGTCCAGTCCACCAGGGTCATTGAGCATAAACACTAATGACACTACAGCTGGTATTAGTAGCGACAACCATGACCTCGTTAAGTGGCTACTAGAAGAGGATGACTTGCCCACCAGCGCTATCGACGAGTCGTGGATCAACTTCATGACCAGTGACAATGTTGATGAGCTTGATATCATCGCCGCCACCACACCGTGGGACATTGTTGGGATGACAGACTGGTTACTCGACTACCAAGATTTTGGAGTAGGGGCCTCGAGCTTGCCGCTGGACGTCTCCATTGTCGACAGCTCAAACGGATCAAACCCCTAGCTGTCTATCTACATCTAGCTAGCAATCTCTCAAGAAGATGCCAGTATGTGTTGCATGACGTTCGTGAGGTGTATATAGTGTAGCAGTTAATAAAAGTGTTGCTCATCTGAATCCAATTAATTCTTGGACTGATGAAGTTGGGTGAGGGTTAGGTTAATGCTATTGTGTTGCATGTTTTTCCCTTGAGAGTCAAGGGGGTTACTCAAATTGTTCCATTATAAATCTATGTTTCCTCTCAAAGGGAGAGGCCGTAGAACTCATGTATATGTTTTAGTCTACTTGTATGTACATGTTTCCAATACATAATGTTTTGATGGGCAACACATCCCTATCTTTTTTTCAATACATGATCCAAAAAATATTTGACTCTTCTAAGTTATAATGGCGCATATTAGTATGTTTTATATAGATTTTTACAGTAAGTAGGGCTGCATTTATAGTCATCATTATCACATATTTTGATGACAAGTACGTAAAATTATATAAAATAGAGGCAAATTTAGTAGTTCGTTTGGTGTCGCTACAATAAATATATATTAGCAATGTGTTGTTAGATTTTTGCATCTTTATTAGAGTCCATAATTTTCTGCAAATCTCATGCATCTTTTGTGCTTAACTTGAGTAACAGGAAAAAAAAATTGTAGATATTTCTCTGTTCATAGTTGGTGAGATTCACTAGAGTTATTCTATAGGTTTAGTAGTTAACTACTTGCAAGGTAGTTATGTTTAATCTTTATTTGTTAAAGTATTAAGATTGAGTAGACTTCTATTGTCAATCCAACAATGCACGAGCTAGAAAGTAGTCATTGTTCGAGGGAAAGTAGTAAATAGGTAAAATAATAGGGAGGAAAAAAATGTAAAGTGATAAGGTAAGGAATCGTTAGATGTGAAATTTAAAAAGCATCACAAATGTGATGGGCTTTGATCTTTTTACCATAGGGCTTTCATCTTTTTACCGGAGGTCAGAAGAGAATCGAAAAGATAATAGAGGAGACTTATGACAATGAGATGGCCTTTTCGTGAGAGTTATTTTCCACCATATAGACTTGAAAAGTTCTTCAGCACACCTTCCTAACAAAACTTGTAATTTGTATTTATGTCCATTCATCAATTACTTATATCGCTTACATGAAAAGAGGAGGAGGCGAGCGGGTGAAGAGAGATCTCTCGTTCGTGGAGAGGACATCACCCACTACAGTTAGAAACAAAAGAGTATGGGCCGATGAGCCATCTCGGCCGGATTAACTACGAAACGACTAAGTTGGCATGTGGAGCAGCAGCCCTGTGATGGTGTGAATTGCCGACGCGAAATGGTTCGACGTTTTGGAAATTTCGGAGATTCTGGAGCATTAAACAACATGATTCGACGGTCTAGAGCGCCAAATTGTTGTGAGAGACGCCTACAAGAGAAGAGGGTGGGCTGGCCTTTTTTACGCGAACTGCCGTCACGAAATGGTTCCAACGGCATTTTGGTGATTTCGTGTTGTGTTTGACATAGTCTAGTTGTCGATGCCGCTCAAGTGGGCAGATCCTTTGCATGCAAGTCGTGTGAAGTCGAGAACGATTACCAAGAAAATGATGCAAGAGATCGTTGCGGCTATTTAGCTTCTCTCAAATCCCTACCTCGGATCTGGGTTGCTGAGTTGGCGATTACAAATGGATTCGCTCTTGGGAGAGTTGATCTATCGCGGCTCAGCTTTGGGGTTCTCACCCTTATACCTAAAGTGCCTGGGGCGGAGGATATGCGACAATGCCGACCGATTGCGCTCATTAACGTCATTTTTAAGTTTGTCGCGAAAGCCTACGCGCTACGCCTATCACCCATCGCTCGCCGCACGATTAGTAGGACTCAATCCGCGTTTATCAGGGGTAGACACATCCACGAGGGGGTGGTCTCCTTACAAGAATTTTGCATGAGGTTAAGTCCAAGAGACTTGGGGGAGTCTTCTTGAAAATGGACTTTGAGAAAGCCTATGACCGTGTGAAGTGGCCTTTTCCTCCGAGAGGTCCTACTTCGCAAAGGCTTTGACCCTGGCTGGGTTCATCGTATCATGGGGTTGGTCTCGGGGGGCCAAACCGCCATTACCATTAACGGAGAAGTTGGTAACTTTTTCCGTAATGGTCGGGGGGTGCGCCAGGGCAACCCCCTCTCACCCTTACTCTTTGACTAAGTGGTGGAGGCGTTGGCAGCCATTTTGGGTGCTGCTAACACTAGTACAGAACGATACTAAGGATACCCCTCTATGGAAACGGCAGCAAAAAAACAACGGTAAAACGACACTGTGCGCGGAAAATTAGATCCCGCGCCCGCAAATCGCGACACATCGGGAACGGTTAAATTAATTCAACCGTTTGCAATGTGAATCCACGATATCGGACACGGTTAAAATTCGGACCCATATGCAAACTGAATCGGTATAGTATAAAAACTCTGAAACCCTAGCCCGCGATCTTATCCCATCACTCTCCTTCCTCTCCCACAGAGCCGCACGCGCCTGATCCCCCTTCTCCATCCATCCTCGCACCTATCTCGTCCTTGTTGCTGGCCACCTCCGTGGACGAGGCGGTTGTCCCCGAGCAGATCGACGAGCTCCTATGGCGGCGGTCCTCAAGCAGATCCATTAGCTCCGGCGGAGGTCCTCAAGCAGATCCGTTAGCTCCGGCGGCAGTCCCTCAACGTCGCCGACGAGCATGGACGAGGCGTCCGACGATGGCTGATACGTCTCCAACGTATCTATAATTTTTGATGTTCCATGCATGTTTTATATCAATTGCCACATGTTTTGCATCTACTTTATATCGTATTATGACATTTATTGGACTAACCTACTAATAGTGTCAAAAGTGCACAATGTTCTTGTTTTACACTTTGATGTGTAGGAATTACTTGGAAATTGACAAGAACACAAAAAAGGCCTTGTTGGAGTTGGGCTCTGATTCGCATGAATCTGTCTCAGCACATACTTTTTGAAGATCTCCATGAACCGACCCGAATACGACCTCAAATGGAAAAAGTCTAGTCGCGAAAGTTGCAGAAAATTTTCTGCCGCACGATCTAGACATAAAATTCATCCCAATCGGAATTCGGATGAGCACTGGAGAGGCCCGACAAGTCGGCTGGCCCAGATTTAAATCTGGCCGCGCCGAGGCCACGTCTGGTGGCCTCGGGAACCTTCTGGAGCTGCCCTTTGGACCATAAATAGCCCCCGCGGAGTAAACCCTAACACAATTGACGAAACTCCCGAATACATCTCCGTGCTCCGCCGCCACGAAACTTCGTTTCGGGGGTCAGAAGGTCCTGTTCCGGCACCCTGCCGGGACGGGGATTGACCCCCGGAGCCTTCTCCATCGACGCCGCCGCCTCCATCATGCTCCGTGAGTAGTTCCCCCATGGACTACGGGTTCTAGCTGTAGCTAGTTGGTACTCTCTCTCCATGTACTTCAATACAATGATCTCATGAGCTGCCTTACATGATTGAGATCCATATGATGTAATCGGTGTTGTGTTTGTTGGGATCCGATGAATATTGAATACTATGTCAAGTTGATTATCAATCTATATATGTTATTTAAGATCTTGCATGCTCTCCGGTACTTGTGGTTACCTTGATCAAGTAGTTGCCTGTATCTCCAAGAGGAGTATTTATGCTAGATAGTGGGTTCATGCCTCCATTTAATCTGGGACAGTGACAGAAAGTTCTAAGGTTGTGGATGTGCTGTTGCCACTAGGGATAACCTAACGATGCTATGTCCACGGTCATATGTGTTTGTTTACATTACGCACTTTACTTAATGCAATTATCCGTTGCTTGCAACTTAATACCAACGGGGAACTCGGATGACAACCCGGCGGTGGATTATTAGTCATAGACGCTGTTGGATAACGGTCTATGTATTTTGTCGTAATGCCCAATTAAATATCATAGTAGTCATCATGTCATATATATGCATTGTCATGCGCTCAATATTCTGTCAATTGCCCAACTGTAATTTGTTCACCCAACACTTGTTATTGGAGAGTTACCACTAGTGTAGATAGCTGGGAACCCCGGTCCATCTGTAATCATCATTGCTTTTCCGTCAACTCCACGCAAGCAACTATTTTCTGGTGCCATTGCTTCTGTGTTACTGCTACTGCTCTCATATTACTGCTGCTTTCACATCACGTTTGTTACTAGTGCTTTCTCAGGTGTGGTGGAATTGACAACTCCGCTGCTAAGGCTTATAAGTATTCTTTGTCTCCCCTTGTGTCGAATCAATAAATTTGGGTTTTACTTCCCTCGAAGACTGTTGCGATCCCCTATACTTGTGGGTTATCAAGACTATTTTCTGGCGCCGTTGCCGGGGAGCATAGCTCTACTCATAAGTTCACCTGGGGAGTACACTCCACCTCTCTCTCTGTTTTTATTTTATTTTGTTTTGTCTAGTTTACTTTTGTCTAGTTTTATTTTGCTTAGTTTATTTTGTTTAGTTGTGTTTTGTTTAGTTTACTTTTGTTTAGTTTATTTTTGTCTAGTTTTATTTTTCTTATATACCCGAAAATCCATAAAAATTTAAAAACCAAAATCAAAAAAACTGTTGCTATGGAAGAACATGCTAGAACCTCTATGTTTATGGAAGTAAAGAATTATATATAAAGTATAGAGAATCAAGAGAGGGTAAAATCATGAGAGGCATGTTAAAAAAGTTAAATCAAATTGCTGAAATTTTGCTGGAACGCCATGATATAAATTGTTGCTCTGAACAAGATACTAAACATCTTAAATTCCAATGTGGCTTTAGTGAAGAAGTTTTAATTATGAACTATCATTGGAATAACTATATTCATTTGGGAGCTGAACAAGTAGAACAATTTGTTACATTTGTGGCAGCTCTGAAATAGATTCCTTCATGGCTAAAAATTATGAAACTGTGTTGCTTGTAATAAACTTAAAGAAACGGTCTCTTTTATTCTTGATTATTGCCTAGAAAATTTCAGCAATAATTGTTATATCATTGATTATAAAGAGAGACTCATTAATGCACAAGAATGCACTCACAATTTGCAGGAACCTGTAGAAGAAGAAACTACTGCTGAAGCTGAAAGCTCATTGGATGAAAAAGAGGAGGAGAGTGATGAACAAAAGGAGGAAGAATGGAGTAGCTACCCATGCCTACCTTCTAATGAGAGTAACTCTTTATCTCTTACACTATTTGATTGCCCTCCATGCTTACCAAAGGAGGATGAATGTTATGTTCCTGTGGATTCTCTTGAAATATTCCCTATGAGTAAAACTTGTGGAAATGATTATGCTACTGATATTTATGATAATCCATGCTATTTTGATAAATCTTATGATAATCCTTTATTTGTGCCTAATTTCGAAATGCATGGTAATGAGAAAGTTTGCTTAGAAAATGTTTATGATAAAGCTCTAGATGATGGTCCTATATTGGTTGATAATATTAATTGTACTACTAATGAAAATGGGATTGGAGAGGTCTTGACTTTATCTAGGAGTCCCATACCTCTTGAGAATGATCAATCATCTTGTTATAAAATTGTTAAAAGTGGGTTTGAAAGTTTTAATCCCACTATTTTTGAGCTTGATAAGAATTATGTGTTTGTAGATCATGAAAAGCATGCTTTATGTGATAGTTATATTGTTGAGTTTGTTCATGATGCTACTGAAAATTATTATGAGAGAGGAAAATATGGTTGTAGAAATTTTCATGGTACTAAAGCACCTCTCTATATGCTGAAAGTTCTGAAGTTACTCTTGTTTTATCTTCCTATGCTTGTCACTTTGTTCTTCATGAATTTATTTGTGTACAAGATTCCTATGCATAGGAAGTGGGTTAGACTTAAATGTGTTTCGAATTTGCTTCTTGATGCTCCTTTTGCTTCATTTTCTATTTTTATGTGAGCATCTTTAAAACTATCAAGCCTAGCTAAAAGGCATTAAAGAAAAGCGCTTATGGGAGGCAACCCATTTTATTTTTCTGCAATTTTTCTTTTATTGAGTCAAGGAGGTTGTTTACTTCTGTAGCAACTCCTTTGTATCTTTATTTTCTTGCATTGTTGTGCCAAGAGTAGTCTCTAATGATAAGATGATGCTAATTTTGATTGCTGCGCAGAACAGATTTTGCTGTTCACTGTACGAAATTCCTAAAATCACCAGATTGTGAAAAATCTGAAATTTTTTGTGCGTAATCCTATATATGTATGCATCTTTCGTTAGTTCAACGTTTTTCGATTTGAGTCCCGTAAGTGCCTCGAAAAAATTCATCTTTACTGGCTGTTCTGTTTTGACAGATTCTGTCTCTGTTTTTTGCATTGTCTCTTGTGGGCTTTAAGCAAGGTTCTCTAGATGGAGGGCTGTAGCTAATGTTTTATTGAGTTCTTGCAATGTGTCACAACAGAACCAGTGGATTAAAGTTTTTGAGTACTAACCCCTCTAATGAGAATTACGTTGAGTTTGGTGTGGCGGAAGTTTTCAAGGGTCAAGAGGAAGAGTGATATAATAGGATGAAGAAGAGTGAAGAGCTTAAGCTTGGGGAGGCTCCCATGGATCTCCCCAGCATATTTCAAGAAGACTCAAGCGTCTAAGCTTGGGGATGCCCAAGGCATCCCCTTCTTCATCGCAAAATTATCAGGTCATCTCTAGTGAAACTATATTTTAATTCTTTCACATCATATGTGCTTTTCTTGGAGCGTCTGTGTGCTTTTATTTTCAGTATTGCACTTTTATTTTCAATAAAGCTTGACTGGACCCTAGCATTCTTGATTGGGAGAGAGACACGCTCCGCTTTTTCATGAGAATACTCCTATTCTTCACTTATATTTGTTGAGTATTCATATCTAGCGCTGTTCAGCTTTTAGCTCTTGTTTTCATGTATCTCTTGTCAGAGCTATTAGCTTTCTTTTGTAGAAAGTACTCTCTTGCTTCACTTATATTGTTTGGAGAGTTGTTGAAATAAATTGATTGGTGTTTGGTTGGTTCAGAAAATGTTGCATGTGGTAATTGGTATAAGGAAAAACTTGCTTAATCTTGTAGATCACTAATTGGATAACTTGATGCTTGTCAATTGTTTTGAGTTAACAAGTAGATCATGATTAAATTTGTGCATCACATGAGTTAAGCCTATTAGTGAAGAACTACCGTAAAGCTTGTTGAAAATTTGGTTTGCATCGGTGGTATCTCTAAGGTCTAGATATTTTCTAATAACAGGGTTTGGTTAACAAGGAAGACGGTATGAAGTCTTATAACGTTTGCAATATGTTTGTCATATAAAACTTGGTGTACGGGTTGATATTCTTGTTTGCTTACATAAACCTTGCTAGCCTAAACTCTGTACTGAGAGGGAATGCTTCTCGTGCATCCAAATCCTTGAGCCAAAATCCATGCCATTTGTGTCCACCATAACTACCTATATGTGGTATTTCCTTGCCACTCCAAGTAAATTTTTCATGTGCTACCTTTAAATTATTCAAAATGTTATTATTCCCTTTTTGTGTCAATGTTTACTAGCTCATGAGGAATTAGTGTGGTTATTCTTTATTCTTTGTCAAATGGACTTTTACACCTGGACTAGTGGCATATACATCCGCTTATCCAATAACTTGCAAAAAGAGCTGGCAACGGGGTGCCCAGTCCCAATTAATTACAACTTTAACCAATTAATTCTCTTCACACTTTTGCCCTGATTCATCAGTAAGCAATGACAAACAGTGAAATACCTGCATGTGTGTAAACCAAAGAGAAAGAGGGATGATCTGCCTTGCTGGTAGAAATAACGTCCTTCATGGGAGCCGCTCTTAAAAGTCCGTTTGACAGGTAGAATACTGTTCTCACCCGCTACCATTCGTTGACAATTAACAAACACCTCTCAAAAATAGATACTCCTCCATGGTATGTGATTGATGGAAGGCACCCGAGGATTCGGTTAGCCATGGCTTGTGTTAGCAAGGTTGGGAGGAGTATCAAATATTTTATGCAATCTCTATATGCTTTCAAAAACCTAAAAGCTCTAGCACATGACTTAATCCCTGCTTCCCTCTGCGAAGGGCCTTTCTTTTACTTTTATGTTGAGTCAGTTTTCCTATTCTTTCTGTCTTCCACAAGCAAACACTAGTGTCAACTTTGTTACAACATGCGTTATATGCAACGTATTGGACTTGTTATACTACTTTGTGTTGACGATATCCATGAGATAAATATGTTGAAAGTTGAAGCAAATGCTGAAACTTAATTCTTCCTTTGTGTTGATTAAATACCTTTTATTAGAAACTATTGCTTTATGAGTTAACACTTATGCAAAACGTTTGATGCTTGTCTGAAAGTACTATTCATGAAAACGTTTAGCTTGTGTGATTCATTGTTTACTCATTATCTATTTGGTAGCAAATTATAGACCATTGACTTGGATCACTTCATTCATTTACATGTGCCTTGCAATATTATATGATCAAGATTATGATGGTAGCATGTCACCTCAAAAATTATTTTGTTTTTATCGTTTACCTACTCGAGGACGAGTAGGAACTAAGCTTGGGGATGCTGATACGTCTCAAACGTATCTATAATTTTTGATGTTCCATGCTTGTTTTATATCAATTGCACATGTTTTGCATCTACTTTATATCATATTATGACATTTATTGGACTAACCTACTAATAGTGTCAAAAGTGCACAATGTTCTTGTTTTACACTTTGATGTGTAGGAATTACTTGGAAATTGACAAGAACACAAAAAAGCCTTGTTGGAGTTGGGCTCTGATTAGCAGGAATCTGTCTCAGCAGATACTTTTGGAAGATCTCCATGAACCGACCCGAAGACGACATCAAATGGAAAAAGTCTAGTCGCGAAAGTTGCAGGAAATTTTCTGCCGCACGATCTAGACATAAAATTCATCTCAATCGGAGTTCGGATGAGCCCTGGAGAGGCCCGACAAGTCGGCTGGCCCAGATTTAAATCTTCTGGAGCTGCCCTTTGGACCATAAATAGCCCCCGCGGAGTAAACTCTAACACAATTGACGAAACTCCCGAATACATCTCCGTGCTCCGCCGCCACGAAACTTCGTTTCGGGGGTCAGAAGGTCCTGTTCCGGCACCCTGCCGGGATGGGGATTGACCCCCGGGGCCTTCTCCATCGACGCCGCCGCCTCCATCATGCTCCGTGAGTAGTTCCCCCATGGACTACGGGTTCTAGCTATAGCTAGTTGGTACTCTCTCTCCTATGTACTTCAATACAATGATCTCATGAGCTGCCTTACATGATTGAGATCCATATGATGTAATCGGTGTTGTGTTTGCTGGGATCCGATGAATATTGAATATTATGTCAAGTTGATTATCAATCTATGCCCTATGTTATTTATGATCTTGCATGCTCTCCGGTACTTGTGGTTACCTTGATCAAGTAGTTGCCTGTATCTTCAAGATGGAGTATTTATGCTAGATAGTGGGTTCATGCCTCCATTTAATCTGGGACAGTAACAGAAAGTTCTAAGGTTGTGGATGTCCTGTTGCCACTAGGGATAACCTAACGATGCTATGTCCACGGACATATGTGTTTGTTTACATTACGCGCTTTACTTAATGCAATTATCCGTTGCTTGCAACTTAATACCAACGGGGAACTCGGATCACAACCCGGCGGTGGATTATTAGTCATAGACGCTGTTGGATAACGGTCTATGTATTTTGTCGTAATGCCCAATTAAAATATCATAGTAGTCATCATGTCATATATATATGCATTGTCATGCGCTCAATATTCTGTCAATTGCCCAACTGTAATTTGTTCACCCAACACTTGTTATTGGAGAGTTACCACTAGTGTAGATAGTTGGGAACCCCGGTCCATCTGTAATCATCATTGCTTTTCCGTCAACTCCACGCAAGTTACTATTTTCTGGTGCCATTGCTTCTATCTTACTGCTACTACTGCTCTCATATTACTGCTGCTTTCACATCACGTTTGTTACTAGTGCTTTCTCATGTGTGGTGGAATTGACAACTCCGCTGCTAAGACTTATAAGTATTCTTTGTCTCCCCTTGTGTCGAATCAATAAATTTGGGTTTTACTTCTCTCGAAAACTGTTGCGATCCCCTATACTTGTGGGTTATCAATGGCCTCCCGCGAGCAGGATGGCGCGGTGTCCAGATCCGCACGGGACGAACACGCTATTGTTGCCATGGCGGCCGATCTGGCGCGAGCCCGACCGGCGATGCAAAAGGCGATCGACTACGTCCGCGAAACAGCGACCAGATCACCTCCAGCAGGAAGGTAAGGATGACTCCAACGGGGGACGCATCGAGTCCGCGCGGCTCCGTTCCTGTCGATCCAGCTGCCTGCTTGGGTGCTTCCGCCTCCCAGCTTGCTTTTTGATCCAGCTGCTTGTTTGGGTGCTTCCGCCTTTTTGATCCAGCTGCTTGCTTGGGTGTTTCCGCCTTTTTGATCCAGCTGCTTGCTTGGGTGCTCCCGCCTTTTTGATCCAGCTGCTTGCTTGGGCGCTTCCTCCTTTTTGATCCAGCTGCTTGCTTGGGTGCTTCCGCCTTTTTGATCCAGCTGCTTCCTTGGGTTCTTCCGCCTTTTTGATCCAGCTGCTTGCTTGGGTGCTTCCACCTCCCAGCTAGCTTTTTATCCAGCTGCTTGCCTGCTTGCTTCTGCGTGCTTGATTAGCTCGAACGACTCAGAGCTAAAGCTAGCTAGCAAGACTCTTAACACAGACTCATAGTAAGACAGTACTTTAGGTTCTTATTAGCATGTTCTTTCTTGCAATTGTTCTGTTAGCTAATATGAGGATAGCTTCTATATTTATTGCAACTAGTCTGTTTCCATGCTTCTTATACTTAGTTGTTGCTCCGACTTGTCTGATGTTTCATCTTATAACTTGTTTTGCAGTGTACACAAATAGATACTGGTGTGGTGCACTTCACTTATTACTTGGATAACTCTGCACGCGGCACACCATTTACATTGTCAAGTTCATCTGCTGCAACTGCAGCAATGCTGCCTTCTCCGAACCAGATAAGCTACCGGATGCAAGAAGTCTTTTGCGGTGCAGTTTAGACTACGGCAGCAACCTGGGTGGATTGTTGCTAGACGGTAGTTGTTTCACGTTAGTCATTTACTACTGCACATAATGTGTGTATATACCTTTTGTGCATTCTACTTGTTCCTATGTGTAATTGATTTTTGGTGTTATATTGTGAAAATGAACCATTGGTTAGATTGCCTAGCGAGTCAGCTGTGAGCCGGCTGTATTGAATGTCTGTGAGCCGGCTAATTCCTGCTGTGAGCCGGCTGCGAGCCGGCTATTTTTTTTAATATTTAATAACCACATCAGAAACGGTTAAAAAGAACAACCGTTTGCAATTTGCGTCCCACATTGGAAACGGAGTTTGGGCCTCCGTTACCGATGAGCCTTTTCACATCATCATCGGAAGCGGGGACACGGACCGTTTCTCCGTTCCAATGAGATTTTTGGTCCGTTTCTGATGTGTCGTTTTGTACTAGTGTAAGGGTGCGGGCCATATCAGTGGCCTCGTCCCACACCTGGTACCTGGGGGGTATCACATCTGCAATATGCGGATGATACGATCATCATGATCCAACCGGATGACCTAGCTATTGCTAATCTTAAGTTCATCCTACTATGCTTTGAGAGCATGTCCGGGTTACGGATTAATTTCCACAAGAGTGAGGTTATGGTTTTGGGGAACCCTAACCAGGAACAACAACGGATAGCCAACATGTTGAACTGTAAACTGGGGGACTTCCCCTTTACATACTTGGGCTTACCGATTAGTGATAAAGCCCTGACGGCAGGGGATGGGGTCCCCTGACACAGAAGGTGGGCAAGCGAGCGGACCCCTGGATGAGGAACTTGATGTCCTCGACTGATAGACTTACACTAGTTAATGCCTGCCTATCTAGTCTCCCGCTACATGCCATGGGGGTGTGTATGTTAGGGGATGGTGTTCATGGGGCCATGAACTAGCACCGTGCCCGCTTCTTTTTGGGGGGGGCAAGGGCCCCAAACGCAAAAACCATTGGGTGCGGTGGGCCAACGTTTGTTTGCCCAAGGCTCTAGGGGGGCCTTGGCATTATGAACACTAAACTTATGAACAAATGTCTCATGGCCAAATGCATCTGGAAGCTGTCTGCTGGAGAACAAGGCTTGTGGGCCGACATCCTCCACAATAAGTACCTAAGGGGTAAGGATTTGTTAGTAGACAATCACACCCAGGGCTCGCAGTTCTGGAAAGCGATCCAGAAAGTCAAGGAGGTGTTTCGCTTGGGGGCCAAGCACCTAATTGGTAATGGGACCTCCACCAGGCTTTGGCTGGATTGGTGGATTGGCCCGAGACCGCTTAAGGAGAGCTTCCCGGAGATCTTCTCCATTACAGTTGAGCTGGAGATGACGGTCACGCAGGCTCTTAGCCTGGAGAGATGGACTATCCCGTTTAGGCGCGCCTTTGACCTAGCGAAGCAGGTCCAGTGGGCTAACCTGCTGAGGATCCTTGAGCCTACCCGTGTCTCTCTTAGGACTCTGACAGGCTAACCTGGGCTCTTGGACCTTCGGGGAGGTTCACTGTCAGCTCTCTCTATCGTAAGCTCTGCGAAGGCACTCCCCGCAGACACTTCTGTGAGATCTAAAGGGTAGCGATAACTCAGAAAATCAAGGTGTTCCTTTGGCAACTTATTCGGAAGCGGCTGCCGTCTAATGACAATATTCGTCATCGGCATGGCCCTTCCACTGGGCGGTGCGCCCTATGTGGCGAGTTTGAGGACACAAACCACATCTTCTTCACATGTCCTTTGGCCAAGTTCATGTGGAGCTCCGTGCGTGAGCTACTCCAATGTAATTGGAATCCGAACTATTTTGCGGACGTGTACCGGGAACTGCGCACTTACGTGGGACAATCTAAGAGGATCTTGTGGACGTGTTGTGCGGCGCTAGTTTGGTCTCTTTGGACTACCCGGAACAAATTCACCATTGAGGGAACCTTCCCTGCCCAGCTAGCCGACGGACTTTATAAACTTTCTATGTATCTACAGGTGTGGAAGCCAGTGGCTAGGAGACTGGATCGAGAGGCCTTGGAGCTGATGATTAGCAGGATTCGTCTGCTCTATACTCAGGTTCGGGAAGTTCCTGGATGATGCTCCTCGACCTTCCTGCTCGTATCCCCTTATCTAGGTGTCCTTATCTAGGTGTCGTATGTTGTGGAGTAGGGCCTTGTGGGGCATTTACATCTTTCACGCTTGTAGTAACTTCTAGTGCTATTCTTCCCATGAGCTACTTTAGCGCTTGGCGCTTCTTTTATTTCGAGATTGCGTGCTCTGTTGCCGGATCTCAGCATGTACGAACTCTGTCTTTGTGTGGTGGCTTCATTAAGTTAAAGCCGGGCTCATCTTGAACCTAGGGTCTTGAGTTGAAGATGATAGATATGTATGCAATACGTGGATTTCCATTCCTAGAAGCAATCCTAAAAAAACAGGGACATAGACAACGTGTAAACACTTAACAGTTTCAGTGCGTCGTCCATGCTACGAGAGACTGATAGTTTGCCACGAGGTACGTACTGTATATGATCTTCATGTAGCACAAATTAAGCACGTGAACGCACGCACGCACGCATGATAGCGTAAGAAGCGGCCAAGATGCTATAGCGCCATCGAGAGGTGGAGAGCGAGCACGAGGGAGCACGAAGTTTGACAGCAACGCCACCAACGCATGCAGTACATGAGCAGTAGTTTGTATTCGTCACATCTGACTGGACGAAAGGGACGCCTCATTAACAAATCGAATGAGGCGTGTGCAACGAGCGACTGCAAGTCATCCTTTGTCCCCATATTGGGTCTACTGATTGGTGCATACACCTCAGTACAGCTAGGCTCTAGACTCCTTGGATTTATAGGATAGGAAAAACGTAGGAATTGAAATCCTATAGGATTGTAAAATGATATGTCCGATTGAATCTTATAGAAAGAAGAATTTCCTTTGGGCCTGTTTGATTTGTAGGAGTGAAAAAATACAGGAATAAGAAAAATGCAGTATTAGAATGTCTTGTCCAGTTGAATGCTACAGAATTTAGAGTATACATTAATTTTCATCAAGTTTGAATCAAAGGAAAAACGAAAAAAATTGTAACATGAGTTTTGAGTGGATGAAAAAATTCCTTCAACACATAGTGCAATGCACTCTATAGGGATAATTCCTAAGGATTCAATTCTATGAATCAAACGTCGCACATAGGAACTTTTCCTAAGAATCAAAATCCTTCAAAATTCCTATGGTACTCCTTTGATTCATAGGATAGGAAAGTGTAAGAATAGGAAACCCATAGGATTGAAATGTTATGTCTAGTTGAATCCTATAAGAATAGTACTTTGTGTTTGATGGCAAAGGAATTGTAAAAAAAGGTTGGAGCGTATGTTAGAATTCCTATGGGATGTAGTACAAAGATTCCTATGCGAAAAATTCCTATAGGAACTAATCCTATGAATCAAACGACTAACATTGGGAATTTTCCTATAGAATAAAATCCTTCAATAATCCTATGAATTTCCTTTGAATCAAATGAAGATTGAATCAAAGGAGCCCTTTGATTGTGATGAAGGAAATTTCCTTTATGTTAGATCTCATTTTATTTTGCTTTAAAGTTTGTACTACAAGGGTTCCTGTGTGGATATGATCCTACGATTCAAATGGCTTCCGAAGCAAAATTTCCATAGGATTTCAATCGTATACAAATCCTTTAAAAATCCTACTAATCAAAGGCCCTATATGTACAAGAACTTGCTTGTCTCTCCCGTGCGAATTGTCCTCTGGCCTATCATTAGGGGGACATGAGCAGCTTTGCAAAAAAGGAATGGGTCATCTGTGCTGTGAGACTAACTTGACACCTTTTGGACTGGCCGTGTCGCCGTCAGGTTTGGTGCATCTCCAGACAAGGTGAAGAGCTTCAGCCTAGATAAGGTGGGATGGTTGGGCCATCCTAATCAGAGCTTTGTTTTAAATTTAACCTCACGCTGATCTGATACGAGCCCCTGTCTTTCTCAGAGATTTTGCAAGATGGCAACCACCAACTAAAGCGGACATAGTTTTTTTTTAACTAAAGTGTATATACAATGATGGCCTCTAGCTACATGATGGTGATGATGTATATACATTCTTCGATGTTTTTGAGGTGTCATTTCGGAATCCATGTCCTTTCAAGATTCGATCGGAGAAGAAGGCCCTTCTAGTTGCATTTGCAAATTTTATTCATAGATTTTAGCATGAGAACAACCTTCCCGTTAATTACATTTTTACAGCTTCTGTAACGACCTTCCCACTTCCCACTGTATATGGAGATCTTGTGGTCGAAAACGACAAGCAAAGAAGAACAGAGATTGTACGCACTAGGCAGGCAGGATATCAAGTGCTCAATGCAGGTCCTACGAACAAGATTCTTTGTTATGCAAAGCAAAGCACTGAAGATTTGCACATCAAAGCAAAAAAGATGGCAAACTAATCACACGGTGTGTATCCCGAGTGACTGACATGATATCACTCTGGACTCTGAAGAATGGTGGAGGGGTTGCTGTCATGGAGAACTAAAGTTTGGTTCTTTGTCCAGGGAGAAGAAGGTGACCAGACCGACAGGGCCATTCCATGATCTTCCAAAGGATGCCGGTAGCCAGTGATTGGGTAGGAGATTCTGTTGAAGGAACTTGGTAAATGCAGTGATGATGATGATGTAATGCGTGCTCAGGATGATGAAACCATATGGTTCCTTGCCGAGGAAGACACCTTTTTGTAGCAAACAAGGATTGTTCAGGATGGCAGGCAGTAAGCATGCACCTGGAGGCTTGTACATAACATCACAACGAGAAGACAAGGATAATATAAAAGGAAGTGATTATAATTTATAATAGCAGTATTTGTGATGCTATAACTCATTAATTAGTAGTCTAGGAGGTTTAAACATGATCCACACCATCAATGCGAGCACCACCCTATGACAACTGTGCCCCACCATAGAGATGACACTAGCCAGTTCCTATCATAAAACTTGTAATAAACTAATAATTCATTTTTTCTTGAGGATAGTTCACTGAAGTGATTACATTGGCTTCCCTGATAATTTGGCAAAATATAAATAAGAAAAAGAAACAGTACATCCAATTGGCACGGGTATTCATGTAGCGTCTACATCTATGCCGTGTCACATAACAAGTGGAGTGCAAGTTAGTAGAGATGTATAGGCCCTAGAGATGTAGATTGGACATTGTACAACGATATCAAAAGCGTATATGATTAGATTGGACAATGTACTGTGGGGTTCAAGGTTGATTCCCTGGTCCAGATCCATACTATAATCAAAAGCAACTTTAGGAATCACTAGTGAATTTGTTGCAAGCGCAAATTGCATATCACATTCTTCCAATTTGCTAGGCCTAAGAAACAGGCTTAGATGCTAGCTTTTTTCCTTTCAATCCCATTTGCCAAAATAATGATGCAGAACTTACAATTTTGCACAGAGTTAACAACTCGTTTTATTTTTTGTTACCTGAGAGGTAACCACAATTGCAAGGTAATTTTTTGTGCGGGATTGTTGGAAACACATGGGATCAACGTTTTACCAAATGGCTCTGACGATGATGTTACCCATACAGCCCACTGATAGTTCCCTGAATTCTAAAATGTTACCTAAATCGCCTTGGACTTCTCCAAAGCTGGCTTAAGTTCAGTCTCTTTCACTTTCATCCATTCAGACAGTAAGGAGTTTACTTCATCTGGGACTTCATCATGCGGGGCGTGACCTGTTGTGTTTCATTATGAGAAACAAACCCAGACATGAAAAACAGAGAGGGTGGGATGGAAAGAGGAAGGGAGAACATTCATGGTCACCTGCATTTAACTCCCTAATATGGACCTTGCTGCAATGCTCTCTAAGCATGGAAACAAATGACTCAGATTTTATAAGCGGATCCTTCATTCCCTTTTCAAAAGAAGCAACAGTTTAAGGTCAGCCTCATAAATGCCAACAGACACTAATTAGGTACTGGTGTAATATATATGATGTCTGTGGGTGATGTTAGGTACACGCCTGAATAACCAAGATGTTTCCTCCAAAAGAATCAAACAGATAATTAAGAGGAAGTGAAAGATTGAAGTTGAATACGCTCTCAATAACTGTTTTTGCACCAGGGTCATATGACTGCATTTGTCTGTTAAGGAAAAATGCACAATATGGTGCACGAACTGAGAATTAAGTGTGTCAAATATAATACTGTGTGATCTGAGGATACAGCCCTTATAATCTCGTCCACGAGTGGTTTGTCGGCCCTTCCAGGTCTCTACAAATGAAAAAGTTGGCATTGCTTAATAACAAATAGGTACTATTTCAATATTTTAAAACACAAAACACTTGAAGATACACATACGGTAGGATAGTATTCCTTGAGAATGTTTCCTGCCCTTGACCTCAAGAAGAGCAAAAGGAGGCTGGCTGCAACCCTGAAAGCCATGATGTTCGTCCTTCCTGTAGGTATTTGCATATAATAGCATCAAATTAACATATAAAGTTTATGCAGCTCAGATGCTACAAAGTCCATAATCTTTGTTTACTTTTTTGTATCATACGGGGAAAATTGGCCGAATACAGGTGTCAATGATATATATCTGGACCATATAACTTTAACCTCAAACACATTTGTCTCACAGTTGCGAATGCTTCCATAATTTAAAAAAACTAACATATGCATTGCATATGAAAATTCAAATCAGTTTTCACAGTCGAGGTTTTAACAGCTGACGATATGGATCAAACAATATCGCCGAGTTATAATGCATATGTTTTTTCAATGTTGTTGCGAGTTAGCAGATACCTGAACATGTATGAGAGATGCCCCCAAATGGCAATAATTCATATGATAATTTATGTCATTTTAACTGATGCAGATATCATTACACATGTTTGATCCATAATATCATACAGCATAAAATCGATAAACATTATTAAAATCGAAGTAATTTGAGTGAATACTTGTTGTCTTACTTTATTCAATGGGATAAAGGAGTAACTTGGAACAACTGAACCAGCTGAGTTCAACAGAACCAGAGAATTTGCAAGAGAAGGCCATAAGCCAGCAGCAATAGCACAGATATACCCTGAGAATATTACAGCAAGAGAATACTTTAATCAAGACTGTTTAGACAAAAAGGAGTTCATTGTCATCACTGAGCAATGTCGGAATATTAGCATGTCAAAAAATACCTCCAATAGAGTTGCCAACAAGATGAACAGGCTCCCTCACAACATCAACAATGAAGTCCTAAGTAACTCTGACCACAGAAGTTCTGAATAGTCGACATTTGGTTTCTCTGATCTGCCAAAGCCAAGAAGGGTAATTGCCCAAACTCGGTGCCCTTCATCAGCAATGCAGCTGATATTATCACGAAAGTGCTGCAGGGAAGCTCCAAAGCCATGCACGAGAAGAACTGCAGGACCTTCATCACCAGCCGAAGTATACTGCCAATAAAGCTTTAAATGAGGAATTTCTGATTGGTGATCTAAACAAAATTGTGTACATTGATCAATTTAGTTGCAAAAGCACAAGAGGGAGCAGAAAAAAGTTACACTGTGCACAAGCTATAGAAGCATACAAATGAATAATACTCCCTCTGTTCCAAAATGTAAGACTTTCTAGCCTTTTTTACTTGGTCCTGATTCGTACGTATGTAGACATGTTTTAGTGTATTGATTCACTCATTTAGCAACGAACCAGGACAAAACCAGAAAGGGTAGAAAGTACGAAAGTCTTATTTAGGAATGGAGGGAGCATATAGTAAATATGAAAGTAAAGAATACAAGCTTATCAGAGACAAGATGATCAAGCTATGCATTCAGTCTATTGATAACACCCAGAAACAAACTTACATGAACGAAATTACTCTGTGTTTAATATATCTGACATACCATTCTAATAATCAATTCATACAATGTAAAGGTTCCAGCAAGCTCTGCAATCAAATAGGGCCAACAAACAGGAACCAAGATGTAATTGTTTTTCCCTTTTTTAGCTTTCTACAGAAAATAATATGAACTTCAGAAAAGTGGTACTGCCCTGGTGACTGGAAGCTTCAACTTTGCATGCTTCATTTGGAAGCCTGGTTAGTCTATATGATGCTAATTTGGGATGTGTACAGTATTACTAACTATCTGAATAGGAGGTATCCATATCTAAATTTAAATTGGACAATAGGAACTCAAATCACAGCTGCTAAACCAAACCAATGGTATATAAATCACCGTGGGTTGCATATATCACTAGAAGGTGGAAGGATACAAGTGGAAAGTGGACCAACTTAAGGGATCATTTAAAAAAAAAAATTGGGGACTCCGTTTGTTGTCCGAGTCATCTATATTCAATCTAAGGACAAGGGTTTCCACTTCTCAACATCTTACATTAAGACTAGTTTCATCTTATATGCTACCCAACTACATGGATAAGGTAACACAGCCTATTTGAAACTTAGTAATGGAAGCCGATGCATTTGAAGCAAAGTACATCATCCTATGTATAAGAGAGCATGGAACTTGTAAGAGATACATCATACCTGTATAAGATAACCCTTCCATCTCCAAAACTTTAAAGGATACTTTCCCTCAATGCATAATTGGGATTTCAATGCCAAGAGCCAGGACCACTTTCATGTGGACAAATAGATTGTTAGGAAGTTCAGACGAGGAGAACAGAGCAGGCAACTGAAAATAAGATTGGAGATATAAAGTTAAAGTACCTCTAATGAACAGATAGCATCTACTGCCGATGTCACTGTAGGTGTTGAGTATCCAAATGGAGAAAGAAAGCCAGCATTGCGATCTCTCTCGTATTGAATAGTTTCTTGGTAAACTCTCCTCCTAGATATGACTCCAAGCTGAATTGCAGTACCAAACAAGGTGTAAAACGAAGCACCATCCCTGGTTTCAGCGAACCGCACTTTATCATGCAACCTGTACAAAGAATTTAATTGATCTGTTATCGGTAATAACTACTGATTTTATATGATGATGAGACTGCATTGCAGAAATAACAGGGTGAAACAACAATTCGTTCATTGGGAGCTAGGTAGCATTTCCAGACAGAAGCAAAATAATAAAGATGATGAGTACATTCCATAATTTTGAGTTTGAGTGGACCAATCATCTGATTATAATATGATTAAACGAAACAGCAGA
The DNA here is from genome assembly GCA_947311845.1 of Poa pratensis. Taxonomy (NCBI): domain Eukaryota; kingdom Viridiplantae; phylum Streptophyta; class Magnoliopsida; order Poales; family Poaceae; genus Poa; species Poa pratensis. The sequence goes on from CAMZMU010000084.1 coordinate 8,768,991, forward strand.
TAGTGACACATACTCTTGCCAACTAGCTTTTCCTGTGCCTTCCAGGTATTTCAAGTAAGCCTCTAAAGCATCATGAGTGATGTCTGTTCCGCCTCTAACTTCAAGTGAACTTTCTGATGCAAAGAATGAATCCTTAATTCTCCTCCCCAGTGCATCAGCATTTGTGGTGACATCTTCTATGTTTCCTCCATTGCTGACACTTAATGTAACATTACTTTTAATCTTTCTCTGACTGAGGATGGCTTTTAGAATGGATCTTGCTGACGTGCTCTTGATAGGGATCCAATCATCTTGTGGCGGTGAACTATCTTTCAGGAATACTTTTAGTTCTTCGAGTGTGGGTAGAGAACCTGAACAGAAAACTGTTTAATATCAAAATGGACACAACAAGATGATTCAAGGAAAGATAATTATCAGCCAAAACAACTGGAAGTGAAGTGCACCTATGTCTAACCCCACATTTAGAGCAGGAAAAGGGGAAGAGAGAGGTGTAGTCATCATTAGCTTCTCCTTCAAAAATTGATCGCGTGATGCCGACAATTCCCTCAAACTCTGATGCAATGATCACTTCAGCATGCCATGCATAATCAAGTTGCTAGTTGATAATGAGAGAGGTTCAAAACTTCAGATATCAAACTTTAACTACCTTATACTCATATAGTGGGGCACTCCAAACCTCCATCTCAGGAGGTTTTCCCCATGTGAATGATCCATTTGACAAAGAAGATTCAACATTGGCTAGAACACTGCGGACACTGTGTTCAACTTCCACTTCTGTATAAATGACACCCGCTTGTACCTGTTATACTCCACCAACGCATCCAATCAGGAGATCCGGATATGTTAGGAAGGTATGCATAAACTCTTAAAACTCAATTTTCAAGATGAACCTTGCATAGCGACCTCATTTGCAAGTTTCAGAACAACATCTTCAGCATTTCCTAAGGCTATCAGCAGATCAGACTGTTGAAGCTTCAATGCCAACTTAAGGTCTTTCAAAGCAAAAAGTAACAGTTCCAGCGTTGTATCTGAATAACCTGTAAACGATAAAAGGGTTGATACTAATGTCAACTGTCAATATGTCGTTAAAAGTAAGACGGCAGGTAAACTGTCTGCTAAAACTCATCAGATATCAACCATCAAATGTCATCTACTGGTTTCTGATAAACCATATTGGCATGTTCTAGGAAAGTCGGTGTTTAGTCAAGAGTTTTATTAAGAGGTGTAGCAAGCTAGCATTGCAGAAGCAGAAGCAGCATTGGTGTACAACACCCCAGGTCTCATTCTTTACTGGTCCGACAGAAAGATGTGATACACGGTGCAGTAACTTACACATAGGGGTCTGGACGGCTACATTGTCCTGAGAAGCAACAAGTGCAATGTGGAACAAAGAATAACTCGTTTGTCAATTCAGTAGTGATTATCGCATGGCAAACTGTGTTTTATGACATTGAGATTCAAAATTAGCGGGCATCCTAACAGCAACCGGACACACCGAAACAGTTTGCTTTGACAACTGACACCATGCCAAGCGTAGTTCAGCGTCAGTTTGCTTTGCATTTCGACAGTACCATCGAAGCAAGCATGAAAGGCAGTAAGGTACACTAGCTAAGCAGCTATGTGGCAAAAGCACGACGATCCAACCACATCCGAGGCCACGCCTGAAGCGTGCGAGGAGGCACATAATCAGCGCCAAGGAAAAGACGTCCTAAGGCATTGTGCCGAACACACCCTGTGCACAATCCCGACCTCGTCGCGATCGTAGGCCGTAGAAGCTAGAATGGAGAAGCAACTGACCGGCAAGGATGCGGCGGTCGAAGACGTAGAGCGGCACGACGGGGCGGCGGCGCTCGGCGCAGGCGGCGACGAGGCCCGGGTGGTCGTCGACGCGGAGGTCATGCTTGAACCACACCACCGCCGCGCCTCCGCCGCTCACTTGGGCGGCGCTGCAGGAGACGACGAGGCGCTGGCGGCCGGAGCGGATGCGGCGTCGCGCGGGCGGGACGGGAAGAGATGGTGGTGGCCGAGGCGGAGCGCGAGGAGTGCCATGGGACTGGGTGTAGAGCGGCAGCAGCAGCCATAGGTGGGGGCGGGCGTGCGGGGATAATAAGGGCGAGGCTAGCGCCTGCCCATGGCGAAGTTGTGGCGGAGGACGGCCGTGCCCGTGCTCCGCTCGGCGAGAGATCTGTGGACTGTGGTGGCCGCGTGCTGTTTTTTCTGTGGCGACCGTGCTTCCTCGCGCCGTGGGGCTCCCCTGCAACAAAAGGCGCAGGGGAAACTCGACAAGAGAAAGAGAAAGGGGGCGGGGTCCTTCTTCGACGTTTTTCTTTTATCACAAGAGCTGCGACTTTAGTAACTGCTTCCTGAGGTTTTTTTTTTAATAAAAAACTTCCCGAGGCTTTCTTTAATTTGGGGTGTATTTTTATCCCAACGGATTGGAGATGGGGGACATTTGATGAAATTCTTACTTTTACCATTCCCACAAATGCACATAAATATTTTTCCCCACAATACACTAGCATTTGTTAGAGTTTTCAATTTAGGCAAAAATGATGGGTTGGTAGGAGATATTTGGGAATTATCCCTTTCAAAACCGAATTAGTAAACAGACTACTGGGATTTTCCGGGATCCGGAATAAACCCCTCAATTCTCCTAAAATATACTCTAAATACACTAGAAATAAACAAGGCCCGAGTAAAGATTTCTTGCTCGAGTTTTAGTGATCCTGTTATTTATTTAAAAATTACAAGTTTCAACAAAAAAATTAAAAAGTCTGGATGTAGTCAGGGTGTACGTGTACCGCACAAACGGGGAAAATATTAACTTCACATAATTTTTTTTATCTACAAAAAAGACAAAAGTGTGGATCTAAATATGCACATTTTTTAATCTCTAAATTTTATCAGATTTTGTCATTTTTTGTGTAGCCCATAATTTAAACAATTTGCATTGCGGTTTCCATACTTGTAAAATATATCATCGGTTATGTTCGCAAAAAAAATTGTAACTTTTTAACTTGTTAATTTTTTTGACTATTTTAAAATGGAAAGTGCACTGGGTTGGACCTCGGAGGCCAAAAACACTTTTTATTATAGGACATAGAGAGTTAGTATGGGCGTGCTCCAAACTACATCAATGTCTTTTCGAATGCTAAATTTTGGGCATAATAAATTTATATGCATGAGTGCATCATTCATTCTTTATCTTGACCTTTATGTTGCAAATATTATTACGTGCACGCTCGAATTTCAATAATACAGATGAAATTTGGGCATGACGGTTGGTTAAGTTATGATGCTAGGAGTATCATTTTTAAGAGAACATCGTTAACACCGAGAGTAGCAACATAACTTAACCATCATAAGCTTCAAAGAATTGTGAATTGAGTAGATTAGATGGTAAGATTTCTTGTGGTGGATAACCCAACCAACATAACCTACAAAGAATTGTGAACTGAGTAGAAAAAGTGAGGAACGGGAATGTTATTGGAAAAAAAATGACTAGTGCTAACATACTGAAGGGACCAAATTAATTTAAAACCCTACCTAAGTTAGTTGGTATGAATTAGTTAGTTTTTTTATGCGCACATATGTGGAAGATGCAATGGGAACTTATAATTGGGTGAAGTACATGTATCTTTTTTTTTACAACTTGAAGTACATGTATCTAAACTACACGTGTGTTTCTGTGTTTTATGAGTTTTATATCATGCATATCAGATTATATTACATATATGATGATAGAATACCGAACTGCTATTCACAAAATCACGTGTTGGAAAATACCATACGAGCCGGTATATTAATGATGTGTTACATATGACTAGTTGAATTGGCGCGGCGACACGACGCGTCCTTTAAGAGAAATTTTATGTATGAAATGTTTTGTTGTAATGACATAGTAAATGTTGAAGGAAATTCAAATTTGACAAAATTAGTGGAATGTTTGTGCGAATTTGGATACAAAATTGAGAAGTTAGAATCGACCAAACTCGAAACCGATCACGGGGATGGAACCTAGCCGTCGACGCGCATATATTTCATGTGTATAATTTTTTGGAAATGCGGGGACTTTTCTGCAAAAAATTGGACAAAATTCGTCAAATGTCTGTGCGAATTTGGATCCAAAACTGAGGAGTTAGAGTCGACAAAACTCGAAACAGTTCACGGGGATGGAATCTACCCGTCGACACGCATATATTTCGTGCATTTCATTTTTTGGAAACGCGGGGAAAATGTCTGTGCGAATTTGGATCCAAAATTGAGGAGTTAGAGTCGACAAAACTCGAAACAGTTCACGGGTTGGAATCTACCCGTCGACGCGCATATATTTCGTGTATATTATTTTTTTGGAAACGCGAGGACTTTTCTGCAAAAAATTGGACAAAATGCGTCAAATGTTTGTGCGAATTTGGATCCAAAACTGAGGAGTTAGCTCGAAACCATTCACGGTGATGGAAGCTACCTGTCGTCGCGCATATATTTTCATGTATATAAATTTTTGGAAACACGGGGGTTTTTCTGCAAAAAATTGGACAAAATGCGTCAAATGTTTGTGCGAATTTGGATCCAAAACTGAAGAGTTAGAGTCGGTAGTACTCGAAACCGTTCACGGGGATGGAGCCTACCGTCGACGCGCATACGTTTCGTGTATATAATTTTTGGGGGAAAAAATGTTAAAAAGATTTCTGGGGAAAAAAATTTGCAAAGAAGAAAATAAAACGAGCACTGTACCCCGATTACTGTACATAAATGTTCACGTGAACAGTACTCGGGGCGACCACAGCGCGAGAAAGTTTCCTCCCTAGGTAATTCGGCGCGGCGACACGCCGCACCCTTTAAGAGAAATTTTATGTATGAAATATTTTGTTATAATGACATAATAAATGTTGAAGCAAATTCGAATTTGACGAAATTCGTGAAATGTTTGCGTGAATTTGGATCCAAAATTGAGGAGTTAGAGTCACCAAACTCGAAACGGATCACGGGGATGGAATCTACTCGTCGACGCGCATATGTTTCGTGTATATAATTTTTGGGAAACTCGGGGGCTTTCCTGCAAAAAATTGGACAAAATTCGTCGAATGTTTGTGCGAATTTGAATCCAAAATTGAGGAGTTAGAGTCGACCGAACTGGAAACCGTTTACGGGGATGGAGCCTACCCGTCGACGCGTATATCTTTCGTGTATATAATTTGTTGGAAACGCGGGGTTTTTTCTGCAAAAATTGGATGGAGCCTACCCGTCGACGTGCATATGTTTCATGTATATAATTTGTTGGAAACACGGGGACTTTTCTGGAAAAAATTGGACAAAATTCGTGAAATGTTTGTGCGAATTTGGATCCAAAATTGAGGAGTTACAGTCGACAAAACTCGAAACCGTTCACGGGGATGGAGCCTACCCATCGACACGCATATATTTCGTGTATATAATTTGTTGGAAACGTGGGGACTTTTCTGCAAAAAATGGACAAAATGCGTCAAATGTTTGTGCGAATTTGGATCCAAAATTGAGGAGTTGGAGTCGACAGAATTCGAAACCGATCACGGGGATGGAGCCTACCCGTCGACGCGCATATGTTTCGTGTATCTATTTTGTTGGAAACTCGGGGGCTTTCCTGCAAAAAATTGGACAAAATTCGTCGAATGTTTATGCGAATTTGGATCCAAAATTGAGCAGTTAGAGTCGACCGAACTGGAAACCGTTTACGGGGATGGAGCCTACCCGTCGACGCGTATATCTTTCATGTATATAATTTGTTGGAAACACGGGGACTTTTCTGAAAAAAATTGGACAAAAGTCGTGAAATGTTTGTGCGAATTTGGATCCAAAATTGAGGAGTTACAGTCGACAAAACTCGAAACCGTTCACGGGGATGGAGCCTACCCGTCGACACGCATATATTTCGTTTATATAATTTGTTGGAAACGTGGGGACTTTTCTGTAAAAAATTGGACAAAATGCGTCAAATGTTTGTGCGAATTTGGATCCAAAATTGAGGAGTTGGAGTCGACAGAACTCGAAACCGATCACGGGGATGGAGCCTACCCGTCGACGCGCATATATTTCGTGTATATATTTTGTTGGAAACACGGGGACTTTTCTGCAAAAAAATTTGACAAAATTTATCAAATGTTTGTGCGAGTTTGGATCCAAAATTGAGAAGGTGAAGTCGACAAAACTGGGAACCGTTCACGGGAATGGAGTCTACCCGTCGACGCGCATACGTTTCGTGTATGTAATTTTTGTATATTTTTTTTGAGAAAAAAAATTTGGGGAAAAAATTTCAAAAAAAAAAAAGCACTGTACCCCGAGTACTGTTCATAACTGTTCACGTGAACAGTACTCTGGGTGCTCACAGCGCCTCAAAATCTTCCACCTTTATATACTACTAGTGGAATTTGGTGCGGCGACACGCCGCACCCGTTGTATCTAAAAATGTCGAAATTTAGAAATAATGTTAGTTAGTTGTTGTAATTGGGAAAATTTACGGTTTTTAGAATGTTTAGATTTTAAAAATTGTTGAAAGTGGAAACGTACATGTCACGTTCATAAAATATTCAGGCTTCAAAAAGTTATAATTTTTGTTTGGAGGTGTTTGGAGGGTTTAAATTTGGAATATGGATTGAAATGCTTCAATTTGTTTATTTGTTTTCCTAAAATTCTGCCAGAAGTTGACAATTTTGAATCTTCCAAACATGTTTGTTTTTTTTGTCGTGAATAATTGGTTTTATATTTTGGAAATGTTTAGGTTGGAAAAATTGTTCAGGTTGGAAAGTTGGTGTGCCCGCCAGCGGCGGCGCCGCCGATTTTGAGACGCCGGAGCGTCGCCGGCGACCTGCAGACGGTGCGGAGGCCTGCGACGACGGAAGCGTCGATTGCGGTGAGGTCGCGCCGTTCCGGCTTGCGAGAGCGGGCGAGGAGGGGGAGTGCGCGACGACGGACGTCTCCGTGTGTGCCGATCTAGACGGGGAGGGCCGGAATGGCGGCGGAGCGCGCTGGCGTCGCCGGCGACGGCGGGTTCGCGGGAGAGAGAGGAGGAGAGAGGGGGAGTGCGCGAAGTATTACGACGGGGTCCCTGTGCTTGTACGAAATTTCGTTTTGGTACCTTTCTGCGAGAAAACGTGGGTAGCGGAGCTAATTCTCGACTTGTGAGGGGCGTTTTTGAAAATCTGTCACGGAGGATGTGCTGCACGTTGGATCAACAATTGACGGCAGGATCGAGTACTGTAGATAGATACAGTGTACAACAGTACTACTGTAGTTAACACTGTAGATTTACAGTGTCAGAGGGCCTCTCCGCGCGAGAAAGTCACTTCCCTTAATATATTGAGTAATAATGAAATGCTTCAAATTGATTTTTTATGTTCCTAAAATTTTGCCACATGTTGGGAAATTCGATTTTTCCAAACATGTTTTTTGTTTTGTCGTAAATATTTGGTTTTATGTTATAGAAATGTTTAGGTTTGGAAAATTGTTCAGGTTGGAAAGTTATTAAGATTTGGATTATTGTGACGTTTGTAAAATGTTTAGGTGCGAAAGACCTTTAAAAGCCTAAAGTAATGAAATTTGGAATTTGAATTATAATGTTTCATTGTGGTTGTATTTCAATTTTGATAACGTCCGTTTGAAGGACTGTTCAAATTTGGAAGGTAGTTTTTTTTTTATAGAAATGTTCAAATATTTAAATTGCTGAAGTTAGAAAATTATTACGAATTGAATTGTTGGCATGTTTGTAGAATGATCAGGTTTCAAAGATGCTGTGATTTTGGAGCCTTTAAAAAAAATGTTGTGCAAAATTTAAATTGCTGAAGTTAGAAAATTATTACGAATTGAATTGTTTGCATGTTTGTAGAATGCATGTTTGAAATGTTCAAATATTTAAATTGCTGAAGTTAGAAAATTATTACGAATTGAATTGTTTACATGTTTGTAGAATGATCAGGTTTGAAAGATGCTGTGATTTTGGAGGCTTTAAAAAAAATGGTGTGCAAAAAAAAAAAAAAAAACACTGTAGACTGCTACAGTGTACTGCAGTAACTACTGTAGCTACAATGTAGCAGCTACAGTGCCCGGAGGCCTCTCCGCCGAATTGAATTGTTTGCATGTTTGTAGAATGATCAGGTTTGAAAGATGCTGTGATTTTGGAGGCTTAAAAAAAATGTTGTGCAAAATTTAAATTGCTGAAGTTAGAAAATTATTACGAATTGAATTGTTTGCATGTTTGTAGAATGCATGCTTGAAATGTTCAAATATTTAAATTGTTGAAGTTAGAAATTTATTACGAATTGAATTGTTTGCATGTTTGTAGAATGATCAGGTTTGAAAGATGTTGTGATATTGGAGGTTTTAAAAAAAAAAACGTTGCGCAAAAAAAAACATTGTAGACTGCTACAGGGTACTACAGTACCCACTGTAGCTAACACTGTAGCATATACAGTGCCCGGAGGCCTCTCCGCGCAGAATTTGACGCGCCTTAATATATAGAGTGATATCCGATACCTAATTTATTTCACCGTCCAATCTAACGCGTAAAAAAAAACCAAGTTCATCCATACAAACTGCGAGGCGCATAGGCATAGCTATCCATCGAGCTACATTTTCTGACAGATCTAATCATACGTTCACAAGTTCTCGGTTTAAATATTCCAAACAATATTTTAGTCAAAGTTTCAAAGGTTTGACTCAAGAAATGTGCAGAACGATGTATATTTGTCATATGAAGAGAGTATATATGCAACGGAATGCAATACGTGACTTGAATTTCCTCTTGACTATCACAATAATAGTGACAGCTTTGGAACTTTTGGTAGATGATCATGATGATCTGGAGACAAGAAGAAAATTATTACTACAAGAGTTCAATTGGTTCGGAATATATAGGTGTATTGAAAACATTCCCTAGAATTCACGTTTTTTCCCATAAAAGACACACTTTGAGTCTGATTTAACAACTGCTTCTTCCGTCAAAACTACGGAGTAACAATGACGGAAAATACACCAGAGATCAAAATTCACTCACAAATAAGCAAAACTATCGAGGGTATCTCGCTGATAGCAAGAATTCTTCTTCTAGGCTGTAACACCTAGTGGCTTCGCCTGGCTTTCGTTTGGTTACCCGTGGATAATCTGTTGCTGCATATTTCTTCTCAACTGCTTCTTCCGTCAAATCTCCCATACGCTCCTTGGGTGCTTGGAGAGCTTCCAGCTCCATCTCCACTTGCCTCATGGTTGGTCGCTCCTCTGCTCTTAATTTTATGCATGATGCAGCTATAGTAGCTACTTCTTGGACTGCGCTACCTCCCTCCTCTACAACCTGGGGATCTAGTATTTGAGACAGATTGCCCTCCGCAAGTAGTGTAAGAAATTGCATGACAAGCCCATCGCCTTCCGGAGATCTATACAAAGAGGGCTTCCTCCTAGTAAGCAATTCCACAAGAAGGACTCCAAAGCTATAAACATCACTATTTTCCGTGAGACGTCCTGTGTAATAATACATGGGGTCTAAGTACCCAATAGTTCCTTGCACTGCAGTATTTGTTCCTGCTTGATCCACGGGAATGTACCTTGAAGCTCCAAAGTCTGACACTTTTGTTGTCAAGGCATCATCAAGGAGTATGTTGGAAGGTTTGATATCTCGGTGTATTACAGGGACTGAAACGGCAGAGTGAAGGTAAGCAAGAGCTTTGCTTATTTCAGTTGCGATCCTTAACCTATCTTTCCAAGGCAGTGAACCTGGTTCTCCCGTGTGAAGACGGTCACTGAGTGTTCCATTGGAAATGAACTCATAAGCTAGTAAAGGGACTTCTGTCTCAAGGCAACATCCATGTAGCTTCACAATATTTCTATGGTTGATCTGGGAGAGTATGGAAACCTCGTTTATGAACTCGTCGATTTCTCTTTTGACAACAATATTTGACTTCTTGATGGCTACAACATGCAAGTCCGACAAGATCCCTTTGTAGACAGTGCCGTGCCCTCCACCACCAAGCTTACGATCTGGATCAAAATTGTTGGTAGCCTTCTCTAGCTCCGCCAAAGAAATGAGCATCCTTTCTGCGATGTCTGCCCTGTGAGATACCAGCTGCTTCAACAGTTGTCCGCGATTTTGACTAAAGAATTTTCGTCTCAACGCCCTGGCCTTGCGTTGCTTAAGATCACGGGTTATTAGGAGAGCGCCAAGAACCGAAAGTAGAATGCATGGACCACTAGCAACTGACAGGCCAATGATTAAACCCAAGTTGCCTGAAAATAAATACGCAAATCATGTATGTTTGGACTACTATTTTTTCAGACATACTCCATAGAGATGGAAGCACTGATTGTTCCATTCTTTTGCACGCACTTGTAGCAATGGACAGGCTACAGCAGTGGTGCTCATCATCATACCTGCGTTTGTGTCTGCAGGCTTGACGCAGCCACCCGGCATTGTGTAGTTACCATGGGTTCCTTCTGGGCACCGGCACCGGAACGATCCCGGCAGTTCCTCACAGTCGCCGAAGCAGCCATATATTTCTTTTCGATCGCATTCTTTGATATCTATACAAACAAAATCGATTCTACTTTATTTTGTCTTGACGAAACAGAGACATATATGTGCGCATTTGTAAACTCACCTTGGCAGCCGCCGGTGAGGTAAGGGTTGCCCTGGTAGCCCTCCTTGCAGTGACACGAATAGCCCTGGAGTGTAAAATGTGACTCGTCTCGGCAGTCGCTATTGGCGCTCTTGCAGACGCTCAGGGCAGCGTCGCCGGGGCACGCCCCCGTCTCGGTACTCATCGCCCACTGGAGAACCACGGGGGCCCGCGACGCAAGCTCTGTGAAATTCTGACTCAGATCGAAGAACAGCATCGGGTAGAACCAACCCACCTCGGCGATGAGCACGTTCACGCGCAGATCGCCGGGCAGGCTGTTGTTGAGCCGCTTGAGCTCCACGCCGTAGGACGCGCTGCCGATGACGACGGAGGACTGGCAGCAGCCCATGTTGGAACAGGTCCTGGAGTTGGGGTCTGCACCGTTTGGATCACTGTAATACTGGGTGTACCCACCACCACCGTCCGTGATGGTGGCGCAGAAGGAGACGCAGCCGCTGACGATGCTCCCGTTGCCCAGCAGCGTCGCCTGCACATCGCACCCCGTGAGGATGAACTCGTTGGACTCCGGCTTGAGGATGTACGGCACCCGGCCGATGGTGTCGCCGCCGAGGCTCCATCCGCCGCCGCTCATGTGGCTGACGACGCGCACCGTGACGTTCTCCAGGGAGATGTCGACGACCTCGAACGCGTCGGCGCCGCCGTCGCCGAGGAGTAGCCGCGTGCGATTGCTTCCGTGGTCGCAGGTGAGCTTGAATCCCGGAAAGTAGCACGCATCCGGTCCTATTCCGAACGGGTACGGCACGCTCACGTTGCCGCAGGTGGTGCTGCAGCCCGGGAGCCCCATCGTCATGGGCAGATCAGCGGCGACCGCCGGCGACGAGATCAACAGCATCGCTGCAAGGGATACCCACCAGCTGGTTAGCATCACGGCAAAACGGGGACAGATTGACTTGTCGCTAGAGTTGGCGGCTATTGGGAAAGTTGCTTCAGCGGGTGTACTTCTACTATGTAGGAGACCACCATTCGGTCAAAGGTGTTTTGAGGCCAACTCTTAGTCTTAAGAAAAAAGGTGTGCAATATATTAAGTGAACTGAAAAACCTTTTATTTTTAAAAGTGAGCACTGTGCGAAGTGTCAAGTTTTGTGCATTTTTTGTGATTTTGTAACATGTGCAAATACAACATTTGTAACATATGAAACTTTTTAGCGTCAGCGGGTGTACTTCTACTACTATGTAGGAGACCACCATTGGGTCAAGGTGTTTGAGGCCAACTCTTAGTCTTAAGAAAAAAGGTGTGCAATATATTAAGTGAACTGAAAAACCTTTTATTTTAAAAAGTGAGCACTGTGCGAAGTGTCAAGTTTTGTGCATTTTTTGTGATTTTGTAACATGTGTAAATACAACATTTGTAACATATGAAACTTTTTAGCGTCTAATGCGCGCCTTTCATTTAAACTATAAATAAGCCATTTCGATTAAACTTTGCGGATAATGAGTCATTCAGATACCTACATGTGAGAAACTTTTTTAAGCTTGAAAACCAAATTAAGAATTTTGTGAAAATTAAGAGAGCACATGAGGTTGCGTGATTTTTTATGTAGATTTGGTCAAATCCCTATTGAAAGCAACACTTGCAAGCTAGCTTCTGTTTGGCTGGTGTAGAAGTCTTATGTGGGTCTCCATATTAGTAGAGGCGGAGCTATCCAAATGGTTGGTTCTTGTGAAACGGAAATATGTTTCAGGTGGTAAGTAAGATCATCTGTAGTAGTAGCCCAAAAAACAGGGCCCCTAAAGGTCAAGCGGGGGTACTGATTCAGAATATATTAAGGTTGCACATAGAAACAACTAATGACACAATAGAGTCCAACATATACTATCAAGCAAAAACTCATATAAGGTCAGTGATTCTACAACTATCAATAACCGCGAAAATGCAACATAGACCAAAATTTTCACTCACAAATAAACAAACAAAACTATCGAGTGTATTTCGTGGATAGCAGGAACTCCTCTTCTAGGCTACAAGCCATGCTCGCATTGTCGTGCTTTGCTCTTTTGTTGGTCTATGGATAGTTCGTTGATGCATATCCTTATCTATATCTGTAAACTCTCGTGATAGATTAAATAGTGGTAAATTTACTCATATACAGCACCCAAGTTTGAGATATTTTGCGTTGTTTCTTGCAAGAGGATTTCTTGCTAGGGATAACAATTCTGCTTGCACTGGACCAATGGTTTATCTACTAAAATGTGCAAAAGAAAATACACCGTGTGAATATAACTTGGGAGTCATTCTTGCTAGATCTTTGCATACTGCTGTGAGTAGAAATATTACTGATCAAACTCCTATTTATGCTGGTGCTATCGCTACTATGGTGTACACTTTTCCTTCTTCAAATCACCTGGGACATGCTCCTTGGGTCCTTCCGCAAATTTCGTCACAATATTCATATGGACTATGAGGGTATGACAAACTCATTCATAAACTCATCTATTTGTCTCTTGACCATGATATTTGACTTCTTGATGGCCAGTTGGTCACAACATGGAAGTCTGGCAAAATCCATTTGTAGTGGTACGCCCACGGCCACCGACCTATGAGCTTGATCAAAATTGTTAGTGGTCTTTTTGTAGCTCCTCTAATTGATGATCTCTCCCCCAATGGCTGTCTTATGAGACACCAACTGCTTTAACTATTCCCACGGTTCTGACTGAACAACTTCCTCATCGACGATTTCGCCTTTTGTTGCTTGTAAGATCAGGGAATAATAGGAGTGCGCCCAGAACAAAATGTAGAATGCATGGGCACTAGCAACAAACAGACAATGATTAAATCCAAGTGGCGATGGCTAATAAAACAGCATGTATGTTTACTAATATTATTTTCTACTTTGCTCAGGGAAGTATTTGCTGAAGCATATATAGATGGAACACCTCTTTTCGAAATCTACAAAGATGGTGTTTATCATACATGTGTTCGTAGTTGCTGATGTTGTGTTTGTGGACTTGACGACGCAGCCACCAGGTCTGTTGAAGTAGTCATAGGTTCCTGTCGGGCACTGGCACCGGAACAATCCCAACAGCTGTACTCTTTGCAGCAATCTCAAACTCTTCAGATTCATCTGTACCCTAGCCCAATTGTTGACAGCCTCTGTTTCCTCAACCATGACCTCCACGCCTACTTTGCTCACCTTGTAATCAAATGAACTATCTTTTTTATCCATGCAGGCTTCAAGTTAAGCATTTTGATCACCACCGCAGCAGCTACCCTTAGGTGATATGTGACCATGATCTCACCTTTGACAAACGAGGTGTTTTCTCCAGCAGCTGCATTTTTAGCCGAAAAGATGTCTCTGCGCTCCACTTTTTGCAGCAGCAGCTACCCTTATGTCACCCCAGGACATAACGATTGCATCTCAGCCACTGTGCCACACAACACCATCACCAGGTACTCCTCGACATCATGTTCGAGCAGCTCTGTTTTCCTTTCATCATTTGCAACAGAATCGCCTCAACATAGTCCTCGTCATTACAAACGCTGCTGATCACTGAGCTCCATGTCTCAACATGTGGAGGCATCCCAAGTTCAAGCATCCGATTCATCATCCGTGCAGCCTCCTGTACCTTGCCAACTGTACAACACCCCTTAATCACCGAATGAAACACCGAGAAATGTGGTATAATCCCTTTCCCAACCATATCTTCCAAATAAGTTTCTGCCTTGTCAAACAGCCCACTCACGCACAACCCATTCACTACCGCTGCATACGACGCCACATTAGGTATGCAGCCACTATCTGCCATATCCCCGATCACCTTGCAGGCGTCCAGTGGCCGCCCTTCACGGCACATTCCGACGATCACGTGTTGTAATGCACAATGTCAGGAGAGACCCCACGTCCTCGCATGAGACACAGCAATCGGTAGGCCTCCCGGAGCTGCTTCTTGCGGCACAGGGCGTTGAGCACTGTGGTGTACGCCAGAGGATCGGCAGGGATGCCCCTGTTCAGCATTTCGTCGAGCAGCCTAGTGGCAGTGCCGACCTGGCCACGGCGGCACAGCGACTGGGTGAGTATGCGTAGGTGTCGGCGTCGGGGAGACATGGAGGGAGCGCAGGCGGTGGAAGAGCGAGAGCGAGAGGGCGAGGTGGCCGAGCGGGCGGCGGCCTCGATGAGCAGGTTGTGGGAAGCGAGGACGAGCGGCGCGGGGAGGGGGAGGCGGGAGGAGACGAGCCGGAGGAGGTGGAACGCGGAGGGGAAGTAGGCGGCGGTGGAGGAGAGGGCGGAGAGGAGGCGGAGAAGGAGCTGCGGGTGGAGCGAGAGGGGGCTGGGGCCGGAGACGAAGAGGGTGTTGAAGGTGGACAGGAAGAGGTGGGGCGGGCCGCGGAGGCGGAGGACGGAGAGGAGGAGAGGGAGGAGGAGGCGCGGGGATGGCGGGGACGGTAGGCGGCGGAGGAGGGCGAGCGCGTGCGGGATGTGGTCCCGGCGACGGGAGAGGCGGAGCAGGAGCGCGTGGAGTGTGGCCGGGTGCGGCGTGGTGGTCGGGGAGGTGACGGTGACGAGCTCGAGCGCCAGGAGCGGGTCCGTCTGCGCGATCACCAGCTTGTGCAGCCGCGCCGGTGAGATCGCCGGCGGCGACGGCAGCATCGGTGTTGCCGAGGCTTCGCCGGATCGAGCGAGATGCCGAGATTTTTTTTGTTTTTTCGAGGGGAATGCGAGATGCCGAGATGGAGCGGTAAGCTGGTAACCGGGCTGATGCGAAGTCAATCAAAAGCTTAATGGGAACAGAGTTCTGTGGGCCTCCTTCTTGTTGGACTCGTTTTGTGATTCGGACATGGGCCGTACCAAACGTCTCAATTGTCCAAAATCTCAACTACACAAAAACAAATTGAGACACGTCTCAACTTCACACCAAAAAATGCACTTGAGACGTATCGTCTAAACCGCACAAATATAAACCGTATGAAAAAACACGTCGAAACAATCTCGACTACACAAAAAATGCAATCGGAGACGCGTCTCGACCTCATGAAAACGCAATTGAGATGACTACGTTGAAAAATGTCTCAATGACCACACAGTTTACAAGATACTCGAGTACATGTGTACTTGTTAGCATTTCACACACAAAAATTAAATGGAGGCTGCCAGATACTCTAACAAGACCTTATAATGTATTCCGCACACGACGCATTGTTCTTGAATCTCGAGCTATACTTGGGCTAATGCTTCAAAAAAAATCAAGTGCCAACGCATGTAAAAACTTGTGGTTTGCATAAATCCACAATTTCTGAAGCTCTATTTTCTCAAAACACCATTTCTGTTAACAAGGAAAATAATAACAGGTTGGGCCCCAACCGCCATGCTCGATGTGTTTTTAGTAGCTTGACACGCGAGCTGCTAACTCGATTCAGTGTGCCCTTTACATGATAGGCCCGAACTCGTTCACAACGAAATCTCTCTTCCTATCTTTCTCTCGGCTACGCGATGGCGGCAATAACATTGATACTTTGGTTTTTGTATCCACACAAAAATTGTTGGCAATGACCTATCTTTCCTAGGATATAATGTACTTATTTAATTTTGTGTATTTTGGAAATATGAAATCACTATTTTTCTTGATGACAAAGCCAAAAAAGTTCTTTGTCATGTTGACATGCTATAAAAAAATCCTTCTAAAATGATGCAAAAATAAGTTGCCAAAAATATATTTTTCGACAAAATTAAACTTTACACAAAACCCTCAACATGTAATAGATAATCATATTTAATCTCTTCGGTAAACGATTGAAGATTTAGCCAAAAGGGGCGTGCAGTTTATTCTCTGAATTAGTTGTAAGGTTCCAAACTTCAAAAGTTGGATGCAATTTCAAGGTTCTCATAAAAAACTCTTGTAACGTCAGAACCGTTATATGACTGCAATATTAAAATCTCAGCTAAAATTGACCAATAGTTTACTCTTACCTCAATTTTATGTCTTCAAACTTCGATTTCTAAGGTTATTTTACAATTAGCTAGAATAAACTAAAAAGTTATAGAAAAACATATATGGTATCGTAACCAAACTGTTAAAATCTCAGCAAAAATGGACCATAGTTGTTCCAAAAATTAAACCCAAACCTCACGTTTGAAGCTTTAACTGCTATTCTTGTGGGTGGGCCATTCATGCCAGAAGCTCACATCAACAGAAACGAGCATTTGTGCTATGCCCAACGCTTGACCCAATGGTGATACATACTCATGTTTTCGTAAAATATTATAGACCTGATTTTCTAACATAAATAATTGTTTAACATTTAATTAACTTCAAAAGAATCACACACTAGATTGGCAAGTCGGTGACAAGCTGGCCTTGCCTACATGCCACACGGCCACACCCCCGCGCCGGCCAATGAGTAGCAACGTGCCCGGGAAAAAAGAAAGATGGCTGCAGCATCGGCCGGCCGGGAAAAGATCTCGATCGATCGACTCTCGTGCTATACCGGAGGAAATATGGGCGTCCGGCCACGTACGTAGCCGTAGGCAGGCCTAAGTTAATTTGCTGGCCTCTTATATGGATCGTGAGGAAAAGAAAATTTTTTTTGTCATACCACAATTATTATGGGAAATTATTTGTGCGACCTAATCTTAACCATGCCGCCGTAATTGTTACTATTTTGATCAGTACGGAAAGCTGTTTGCTGCAATTATTAGCAAATGGAATATGAATCTTATAAAGATTGTTGGAATCACATAAAATACTTTTTTCAAAATTTCAAGAAATCATGGATTATTCATTCTTTGACGATCTCAACCTTCAACTGCGTGGATATATTGGCGCTATTTTCTGGAAATTGGATCTCGGTGAAAGCTATTCTATTTTTATGTTACGTGTTAATATTTACTTTTGTAGGTCTATGGTGTATAAAGGAAATATGATTTCGATACTCTGTCTTTATGAAAAATGAATACTTGGATGCGCTTAAACATTAAAGGAAGGCATGTCGCTAAGAAAATTTCTTCGTTAACTTAAGGTCGTGGAAAGATGCATCATAACCCGTTACTTTGTGATAATATGACTCTAAAGGTCACAAAGTTTATATTATAACGTGAAGGAATTGAAGGAAGGAGTTATCATGTAACCATGTTAAGTGCATGGGGAATTCACTTTGCTGAAATAAAATGTTCTCAGTCAAAGTGAGAGATGTAGGAATTTGTGTCTTGCAACATTTTATATATCTACTACATTGTTCGGAATTAAACTTCAGTGTGAAAAGTATCATGAAAATAACAAGGAATTAATGACGTGGAATTGTACTTAAGGGAATATACTTAAGCAATATTGGAACACAATGTATATTAATACGCTTGAATTATATCCGAAAATGTATAGAGTGAAATGTCAGGTTATCCATATATAGGATTGGCTCTATGGATTGCTAAAACCTGCGAGTTTGATTTTGTATTTAAACTCGGCGCATGACTCACACATGCATATTTAGAACCTATTTGTTTAACAGTAATAGGCTCGCCAACTGGTTGTTAATAATTGCGGTTAGTTTAACAAATCACAAGTCCTATCTGGAAACAGATTGAAAAGATCTGAAATTCAGAGTTTATATAAAATTTCCACGCCAATATGCATTGTGAGCAGCACTATGGATAAGGCAGAAAAATATAGGGTAGCCCGAATAGCTCCACCGTCTGAGTTATTACGACATCATCTTTTTGGCCCGAATATGCGGCACTGTAAATGTGATTCGCATTTACAGTAGTACACGTGTCGTCTCTTGGTTTTGCAATCGTATATTCCGTACGTACTAAACTGATGTTGTAGTAGCTATATCCTACTATATATAAAAGTAGGAAGGATTCACCCCTCATTCTGCTGTCCACGTCGCCTTCTAAACGCCTTCTAAATGTGCGCCGTCCGATCAAGCCAACCGACGGTCCAGATCGCGTCAATAATCGTGCAAGCTACAGTATTACTGTAGCAGTTGGATTTCTACCAATCGCGCGAAGACACGTCGCACTCCAGCGCACCATTTTACGAAAAAACCCCCGCAAAGGACTATTTTGCAAACACATCCTCAGACCTCTCTTCTTCCCTCCTCTCTCGCACGACCGCGACATCGCCGTCGCTGCCGACGCCCTCCCCCGCCGCTCCGTCTCTCCCTGTTCAGATCGAAGCACACGGCGGGCTCCGCCGTCGCGCCCTCTTCATCCTCGCCGGAAATCACGTGCTGGGACGCCCTATCCGCGGCGGAATCGCTACCGCCGTTTTCACCGTCCGTCGCCGCCAATTTGTTCGCCGCCGGTGACTCCGCTGGCTATTTGGTCTGTCGCGCCGCCCATCGGGTTCCTCGTGACGCCGTGTCGCGGATCCGCGCGTTCCCAACGCCGCGCGCGTGCGTGGCTGCTCCGCCGCGAGCTCCGCCGTGCGGCCACCTCCGCCGCCGCCGACGTCGCCTGTGGACGTCGTCGCGGGGCCCGCCTGTCATATTTTTTCCATTTTGGTAAACAATTTTCATATTTAATAAAATCCTGACGCGTGGGTCCCAACTGTCATGTATTTAATAATTACAGAAACTGTTAAAATTTGTAAAATTCATATCTTTCAATCTGTATTTCAGAAAATTGCAAACGATATACCAAACTGTTCACAAAAATTTAATATATATATTTATATCAAATTCATGCATGTGTAAACAACTTCGAATCATACTTATGTAAAAAAACTAAAATTTTAAGTCAAAAAATTACATATTCAAAACTACAATTCACAATAACAATAATAAAAAAAACTAAAATTCAAAAAAAAAACTCAATACTACAATTCAAAATAATATACACAACTTGTCAAAATTTTCTAAATTTTGTAAATTATCAAACTTTCCGCACGAAAAACATTCTAAAATTCAGAAAAACAAAAAAAAACTTCCATTCTACAATTCAAAACAACAATTATAAAAAAAATGTTATAACTCAAAATCAAATTACATTTCAACATAACAATTAAAAGAAATGTTAAAATTAAAAAAATATCTTTCAAACTACACTTCGAAATAATACAGACAATATATCAACAACTACAAAAAAAGTCAAAATTTATATATTCCAATCTACAATTCAAAATATTCAAAAAATTCGTACCTTCAAAACTACAATTCAAAATAATATAAACAACATGTCAAAATTTTCTAAATTTTACAAATTATGAAACTTTCCGCACAGAAAAACATTCTACAATTCAAAAAAAAAAACAAATCAAAAAAACCTTCCAAACTAACAATTATAAAAAAAGTTAAATCTCAAAAAAAATTATACCCTCCAAACTACAAACTTAACTTAAGAGCTGTCTACAATTAAGCTCAATCATTTCAAACCAAAAAAAGTTCAACATCTTCAAAATAAATTCCAACTATTTATCTCAAATTCGTATGACACAAACAATTTAGATTAAAACATATCTAAAATTACCAAAATGCCGATTTCTTCCATTATAATTTTTATTACAAAGATTATGCTTACTTTTATTTCAACTATATTTATCTCCTTCTCCCTTTATTTTCAGTCATACTGACCTGGTTGTCTTCCTTCATGGTAAATTCAGAATAAATTTCCTAATTTTCTCAACTATAATTTCCATCTGAGTGTTTTCAACGTCAACAGAGTGATCATGGTAAATTCAGAGTAAATTTCCTAATTTCCTCAAATATAATTTCCATCTGAGTGTTTTCAACGTCAACAAGGTGATTTCCTAACAGTAATTGTTCAAGAATAATTATTCCGCTAATTTCTAGGTTATATTTTCCATTATCAATTTCTAAGTGTCTCTTACGCAAACTTTGTCCACTACCTATTCACATATTTTGCAAAGAAAAGAGAAACATAACTTTATCGGTATGAAATCCATGCAATAATACAATTAAAACTATACAAGTGCAACGCTTACACACGCCAAATTAATTTCCTCTAATTACGTATTGATTTTAAATTTAGTTACATAAATGCTCATAAAATGTATTCCCTCAGATTATACAGTTAAATTAAGTATTTAAGGCAAAATTCGAATATGTTATATGAATCCAGATAAGTTACCATTTATATATAATATTACTGAACTCTCGCCACGACAGGTGGGCTTAGTTTATCTTCAAAATTCCCACAAAATAATTACTACTACAAAATCAACACCTTTAAATATACCCATTAGAAAAATATGAAACAAATATCAAAATGAAAACAAAAAAAATGCTACCTATCTACGATATAATGCAAACATGTTTTTTATATTTCAATTCCACGAATATTTGTACGAAATACAAATTCAATTTCTCCTAATTATAGAATAAATTTAACAAATGCTCACATAATATATTCCCTTTGATTATGGTGTTAAATAAAACATTTATGACAACATGTAACCATATTTCATCAATTCAATTTATTTAACATAATTAAAGATAACAAAACTTAACTCTCTCTAGCTATGTAGCTAAATTTCATCATTACACAAACTTTTTGAATTTCACTACTTTTCAAATCTACACAATTTTTAAATATACACGTTACAAAATTTAGATTTCATTCACTCCACAAGCGCGGCATTGCCGCGCTCATTTCCCTAGTCTCTACCTAATATAAAGGAAGTAAAGCTTCTTGACGTCCAACTCTTTTTATTCCAATTTTGCCCCTGGCTATTCGGGGATATTACAACCACTGCCACCGCCGAGTGAACATACCGGTTCGAAATGCCATGTTGCAAAAAAACCCCTGACAAACTGGGAAACTAAGCCGCAGTCCACAAAGCGTACATCCCACTGACTTAGCCGCAAATTACCAAAAATCCAGGGACCTCTTTCCAAAAACCTCACTGAAGCGGTGTGGGTCAATCCGGAGCGTCCGATCGAAGCCGAGATTAAACAGTTTTCTAAATTTTGTTTAAATAAACAAATAACACACTAAACTTCGAAAATTCATAACTTTCAAACCACAACTCCAAATTTAACAAACTTTATATCAACGCAAAGCTCTCACCATGTAGTTTAATTTGACATCATTACTTTTCCTTTTTGCATCCGTTTTAATTGATCAAAATATAGAGATGCATTTCGTCCATATAATTCAACACTTGAGTTCTAAAAATATTTTCAAAATGAATCCTTTTGTTAAATGTCAAGAAATACATCCTCTGTCCAGCGGAACCAAAGTACTGATTCAAAAATAATTCGTTACGGAATTTAAATCCAAACTGAAACTCTGGTTTTTTCTCCCGTAGCAAAGCACGGGACGGGCAGTTTGCTAGTATATATAAATAGCTGATGCAGGGTTGTGGGGGTGCACAGTTGAATTCGTTGCCATCGTACGCACGTATGACCGGCCTCGCGTGAACCAAGAGGGAGATCGGGCAGGCCATATATATATTGCAGTGTGGTATGTGAAAATGGTCACACTTGGCCATTTCTCGCCATATCCATTCCAGGACCATCCATCACGTATATACGAGACCAATATCCCTCCCCTGGGGAAAATATCTCGCTGCTCCTCCCAAACCAGATATTTCCAATGTACTACTGCCCGAAAGTAAAATCACCACCATGACTAATTTATCTTGACCTTGTCAAGTACCACAAAGTCATGCGAGATTCAATTATCGGGGGCGGCAGCCACCCAGTCCGCTCCGCCGCCACCAAGTCAAGAAACAGTGCTACTCCTATATAATTAAGCTGAGGAATACATGCAATGAGTAGCACCACGTACGTAGTAATATAAGTACTACGTAGGGAAATTTCAAAAAAAAAAAAGTGCTACGTAGGGGATTCGCAAAAAAAAAAAAAAAAAACTACGTAGCTAGCGTGCATTGCACGCCTTTCTCTCTCTACTCAGATCCTTTTATACTGTTATATCTATATGGCAACCATGGGCGCGGACGCATCCATCTCCTTCCCTCGATGGGGGTACCTGCTCCCTCCAAGGTCTCAACGTTGAGGTCCGGCCGGCCGGGCTGGACAAAGACGCTCTCCCCAGCGGCGGGGGCGGCATTAGAATCCCTCCGCATTTCTGGGGCGCGTGTCCGGTGGCCGAGACCGAGCTTGGCTTCCCCGTGTACGCGGGCTAGTCGGAGGCGAGGGCCTTGATCGGCGAGGAGCCACGGCGGATCTTAGAAGGCTGTCGCGCCAGGCCCAAGACATGGTGGCAGAGATGTTTGCTAGCATCGGCAGGGATGACGAGCTGTTCGGAGACGAAACAGGGGTGCGGGGGTGTTGCAGCTGTGGCTGTCGCCGGAGCTCGCGCTGTGGAAAAGCACCCAGCACGCAATCGGCAACGTGCTTCCCCCTAAGGGCAAGGCGCTCACGCAAGCCTCGCCGCAGGTGCTCGCCCAGCTGGGCGCCACCGACTGGCCCGAGTCCGTGACGACAACCAATTCCCTGTTCGGCGGCGGCATGTCGGACATGCTCATTGGCGCCGCCGACGTGCCCACCATGTTCTCCAACTATGTGACCGACATGGCCGTTAACTACGAGTACGGGTACATCCACGTGTTCCCCCCGCTCCACGGGCTGGTGCAGGATGCGCTCACCGACGCCCACGCGCTGGGCACCCCTCACGGCCGGGAGCGCCGTGAGGCCGTCGCCGTTGGCATCCCGTACATCCAGGACAAGATGGCGATGGAGGTGGCGGACAAGACACGCCTCAAGGACCTCTCCGCGTAGATGGATCGCCGTGACGCCCAGGTCATTTACCTGTTCGACAGCAGCGTGCTCGGCATTGGAGCCGAGGCCACGGCTCGGGGCTTCGACGCCGGCGCCATCATGAGCGACCTCGTCTTTAGCGTGAACTGCAACGATGTCATCGACGTGGGCTCCGACCTGGTCAACTCCGAGATCATGAACTCGGTCCTCAACGTGGCCGACATCGCCGCCTCGGGCATCGTGAGTGAGCTGGCGCTCGCGCCATCTACGATGCATACGCCGCCACGGGCGCACGGACGTACACCCAGAGGTGGCACGAGCCGTCAGCCCGGATGGTCGACAATGAATACTCGTGGCACATTACCAACGACCGACACATGCTCTTCCGCCGTGCCCTCCTGGGATGGCCCAAGGCCCGCAAGTCACCGGCGTGCCCCCAACGCGAGGCCGACTTCGACGAGGTCTTCGACGCCGACTTCCGCACCACCGGCTTCAGCAGGCCCCTGGACCCCGAATACGCTTGCAATGGCGAGGAAACCTGCAACCATGTGCGCCAGTTCCTCGACCGCCAGGACGAAGACCTGTTCGGCGCCCTCTGGTGGACCCTTGTCACCGGCCCGTTGGAGTACGTCCGGCAGGGCGAGGTGGACGAGCAGCGTGAGGAGCACCTCGCCGAATCCTTGTGCCTCCAACTGGCCCAACTCTTCTCCGAGGGTCTCGTCGTCGAAATGGCCTGGCTGCTCGCCCATGCGAGCCACCACGCTTGGCAGGTGAACTACATGTACGAGGCCGCCATGTTTGGCAGCAACCTGGACGGGGGCGCCTTGACAGGCAGGCTCGACCGGGCAGAGGAGGGGGAGGAAGTCGACCTGGGCTCGGCTGATCCTACCGCATCGGAGGTTCTGGGTTCTCCATGATTTGTCGCTCCTGCCCAACGCCGACCCTGTTGTCTACATGTTATCCTGGTGGCTGCTGCTGTGAGAACGTGCTATCTACACAGCTATGGAAAATAAATACCGTCATACAATATAAAGCAATGGGCTTATGCTTTTTCTTCTCTAATTCATTCCTTCGACATGTGTCTACCATCTAGATGCACCTTAAAAAATGCCATCTTTCTCTTTTTCTCTTAACTAGTTAGTGTGCACGTGCGATGCACGTTACCATAATGCGCACACATGAGACATAGTAGATCACTGATAACATTTCTAGAAAATAATTCATTCAGATCCTTCTACTGTTAGTCACATAAACATTGTTGGAAAAGGTCCATCAAAGTTAATTCATATAAACTTTAATGCGGTTACTCAAAAGGAAAGAACATGAACGACATACTTTGTGCCATCTTCACCAAACATAAGCTGGACACTTTCGTAATAAGGTTAATATAAGAGAGAATGGTCTGAATATTTTCATTCTAGGGATGTAAGCCAAAATTTACTTCGAGGAAAACCTATCGGATATCTGTTTAAAACAAGGGTCCAATATACCACCAACCTGTAGTAATTCCACTCACTTCACCAACTGAACATGGTACACATTATGAAAAATTCGAGATGCAGCAAAGTTAATAAACAAAAGAAGGAGCTCGACAATTCTGAGTTCGTCAAGAACAAGTAACTATAAATGTAAGATCTCCTTTCCGTTCTATTATCAAGAGTCTCATTTTGTACACATTATTCTTATATTTTTGGATTCGGATCTAGGCACAACAAAATTAAAGCACATTAAATCGATGGTCCAAATAGCTGAAATTGCTTCTTAAAATCTAACCGAAAAAAATATTTGAGATGATCTTGAAGGCTAACTAATAATGCTCTTGTGAGACAATCCTGCACTTCAAACTGTATCCTGGAGGAGTTAAACAATCTAATGGGAAGGCCTCCTGAATCCTGATTTAACCAGAGTATGTACAAGATGGAACAGGCATAAAAGCCATCGATGGACATATAGTGTGTATTTGGAAGAAACATTAACTGGCCCAATTATTGTGCATACTCACCCAGTCGCTGTGCCGCCACGGCCAGGTCGGCACTGCCACTACCCTGCTCGACGAAATGCTGCACAGGGGCATCCCTGCCGATCCTCTGGCGTACACCACCGTGCTCAACGCCCCGCAAGAAGCAGCTCCAGGAGGCCTACCGATTGTTGTGCCTCATGCGAGGCCGTGGGGTGATCTCTCCTGACATTGTGCATCAACACCGTGATCGTCAGAATGTGCCGTGAAGGGCGGCCACTGGATGCAGTGGCGGAGTCAGGAAAAATAGGAGCCTAGGCGGACCATAAGCTAATAGAAGCCGTTGACACCGGCAACAACAACGCCAACTCAAATGAGCTTGTAACCAATGTAAATACCTGCAAGGTGACCGGTGATATGATCATATGACAGATAGTGGCGTCGTATGCAGCTGTAGTGAATGGGTTGTGTGTCAGTGTGTGAGTGGTCTGTTTGACAAGGCAGAGACTTACTTGGAAGATATGGTGGGGAAAGGGATTATACCGCATTTCTCGGTGTTCCATTCGGTGATTAAGGGATGTTGTACAGTTGGCAAGGTAGAGGAGGCTGCACGGATGATGAATCGGATGCTTGAACTTGGGATGCCTTCACATGTTGAGACATGGAGCTCAGTGACCAGCAGCGTTTGTAATGACGAGGACTATGTTGAGGCGATTCTGTTGTAAATGATGAAAGGAAGGCAGAGCTGCTCGAACATGTTGTCAAGGAGTACCTGGTGATGATGCTTTGTGGCACAGTGGCAAAGATGCATGAAGCGATTAATGTGAGTTATTTATATTTCCAGGGCGATTTGACAACCTGCTTTGCCAAAAACAACAAGACACAGTGCAAAAAGTGGAGCGCGAAGACATCTTTTCTGCTAAAATGCAGCTGCTGCAGGAAACACCTCGTTTGTCAAAGGTGAGATCCTGGTCAAATATCACCATAAGAGCAGTTGCTGTGTTGCTGATCACAAAGTAGACGTGGAGGTCAGGTTGAGGAACCAGAGGCTATCAACCAGTCAGAATCCTGCAGTGCCAGGAGGGAAGCTGTTGCAAGCTGCTTCAGCGATGACGGATGAATCTGAAGAATTTGAGGTTGCCTCGAAGAGTACGTGGCACAAAAAGGTTGTTGATGTTTTCATTCTTGCAGAGTGAACGATGGTGCATACAGAAAGCACATATCCTACTTCAGTACTTGCAACGGTGAAGAACTGATATGTCGCCTTCGTACTACACTACCTTTCTCTCTCTACCTGAAAGCATGAGGTTGTATGGTGTTCCACGCGTTAGTAATGGTATACCCTACTTTGTCAAGCACTATACTTTCCCCAGTATTTTTCATGTTGATTAAAAAAAAGCGCTTGCAGCAGTTTTCTGGTACTTCGGGATCAACCTGCTTAGAAGTGAAGCTGGGAACCAGAAATCTAGTGCCTGCAAACCTCCGTGCAGCTCTCACTCCGTTAGGGAAGAGATGAGATTAAGCATGTCAGGCGGCACCTGGATCCGCCCGCTACAAACTAGAAGTACACTAGCTTAGTTATAATCAACTTGCTCAGTATTTGCTGTTTTTGAACTAATAGCTGGTTTTGCGTGACGCCCGCATGCAACCTGAGAAGAGATGACACAGTAACGCACCACCAGTGTTGTGACCAGTAGTCTGAGAACATTATACACTGTTCTATAGGATTAGAGTTCAGTGTGTCCATATAGGGGTATTGTCTAGTTTATTGTGTCGCCGATGTTTAAATTGCCGAGTGGAAGGTAACTATGTAATGATACCTTCGTAGTGCTCTCCTGTAGTTTGCAAGAGAGAAGGAAAATTAGGTCTTTCCTGGAGGCCGTTTGTAAATTCCTTCCTCTTGGTTTTATTCTTGGAAGAGGGGAGTATAACCCCGGCCTCCGCATCAATTGGTGCACACAACCAAGTTTATTAAGAAGTTCATAAATCAACTTATTACAAATCAAGTATCACATCTCATACATGAATCAACCAACGAAAAAGTTGAAGCATATAGCAACTAAGCATGTAGTCTATTAGTATGCTACTAATCAGTCTGGCTGAATATATTATGAGCAGCCATCGTCAGGCGGTTACGTCCAGAAGGCATAAGCTCCCGTTGACCTGACGAGAGGAGGAAATATCACAGGCGAATCATGTGTGTGGCCACATGGATAATTTGCAAAAGATGGAAATTTGTAGTCTTATTAAAAACAATGTTATTTCTACAATCACATATCGACCAACATAAAGTTGAAACTCCTATACGAATCCTAGCATTAGTTTTCCTGTGAATATATTCAACCAATTTTCAAACATCTTGTGTGATATTGGTTGGTGGAGGAAGAGGAGCTTCTAGAAGTGAGCCAACGGTCGGGGAGCATTTGAACGTCGTGAGCTATGAGTGGTGCAGGTACATAGGATTATGGACTAAACTCACTTATATCTGATACAATGTAAACCGATCAGATCGCATCTAGACTATCTTGTTAGAATTTGGCGTTGGTGTCATCTGTAAATCTGTTCGACACTCTGTAATCCTAGTTCCCACCAAGTATATAAGGGCGAATGGGGACTGCCGAATTGGAAACAGTAAATCACATCATCATCATCTTCCACCCACCATAAGCCAGATCAAACAATACATCGAGATCGCCAGAGCATTCTACAGCTAATTCCAAGCCGTCACACACATGACTAGGGTCTTTCCGCGCGATGTTCGTTGGGGCGCGAATATGCGTAACTCATTATCTCCCATGTGTTATAATCTTGCTCTCTCACCCCTTCGAACATTACCTTCAAAAAATACCACGACACATTCCCACACAAAATGAGACAAAATGACATAAAGATCAAAGTCACATAGTCGTCGACACTGCAACCATCTGGAGGAGCATTTTCACTTGCTCCAAACAACCACTCCAACATCCACAAGAAGATTTGTTGATAATACCATATCAACCTTGTAGAGATCTTATTGAGTGAGCCATTGGGCTTCACACGTGTCTGTAATATCCGATCACTTTTTTGTAAATACCGATATTTCTCAGGCACGTTGATAAATCAATCAATTACATAGGTCGACTTGATAACAAAAATATGAGAAAATTGTTATAATTTACATGAGATTAGCAAGCAATGTTTGTTGCTTTCCATCCCAAATCAGATGTATTTTCGTGCAAAGGTAAATACAAATGTATAATATATTCTATAATACTAACAATTCTAAAAATGGACATCATTCATCCTAGGTTTCAATACTAGAAATAGGAGTATCGGCCAATAAATAGCCATGCCATGTTGGCCGATAAATCGCTTGCCAGACCAATAAATCGGCCCAAACAACAAACGTGGCCGATATGCCTTTATCATATCTGTGAACACCCCCCCCCCCCCCCCCCTTCCCCGATTAGCGATAAATCGGCTTACTGGCCGTTATTTTGAACACTGAAAAATGCATGTACTTGAGACATCTCGTCTTAACCGCACAAATATAAACCTATGAAAAACCGTATGTAAAATTTAGTGGTTTGCATAAACCAACCACTTTTGAGGCTCTATTTGCTCAAAGCACCATTTTTTTTTTTTTGAGATTTTCTGCATTCATATCACGAAATAATACAAAGTTGTTGACCCTTACAAGCACGCTGTAACACAATCACAAAGGACCATGAACACCTAGAACACCCTAAGACAACCATAACACAAGAAGATCTCCGGAGCCCTGTGTCATCATCCCAGAATCTTGAGAGAATACCCCTGCAGCAGAAAGATCTGCAACCAAGCGCAAGCAGGTCATCATCTTCGACCACGGTACAATTGCCGCCACGCTGCTTCCTCCTTCCTTGACACCAGCGCCGAGAGGGCATGGACACCAATCCAACACACCTGCAACAGCCGTCGCCATCTTTGGCTTTGAGTACCGCGAAAAGTGTCCCCTCCGGAAGGAAGAGAACTCAAGTCAACCGACCGGTCCAGCACCGCGGCCGGGCCATCCGCCCGGGCAAAGCAGGATCTCCCACCAGCATCAGCGCAGAGGGAGGAGAAGAACAGCAGCAGCACATCATACCGACAAGGAGGAAGAAGGGTCTTCGTCTCCGTGCATCCATCGCCCATCCGAGGACCCAACCGGCCAGTGCCGATGGACCTCCAGACACCATAGCCCGCGACCTCCACGAGATCCGGGGATCCCCAACCCCGCTGGCTCCTAGACGAAGGCCGGAGCCCCGCCTGACTGCGACCGGAGCCCGGGGAACCTTATTCCGACGCGACACCACCGCGGCAGCCTCGGCGGCGTCTCCCTCAACCCTAACCCTACCACACACCCGCCTAGCGCACATACCCGTGGTTCCCCCTCCCTCCCGCCGCCGGTGCGGCCGACGGAGAGAGAGGGAACCGGCGGCGTCGCCGGCGGCGCGCAAGGGACCCGCTGATCGCCTCTAGATCGCCCGATCCGGTTTCCCCGGAACTCAAAGCACCATTTCGTTTACTAAAACTGACTACCATTAGGGCGTTCATTGCACATAACGAAAATAGATATTTCATGTCTTCTAGCTGGGAAACTAACTTGTTGGGTCCATCCGTCATGTACGATATGTTTTAGTGGCTTGACAAGCGAGCTGCTAACTTGCATAAGTGCGCTCTTTACATGGTAGGCCGAACCCGATCACAACCGAATCTCTCTCCCACTCTTTCTCTCGCCTAGGCGGTGGTAACAATACTATTGATACTTTGGCTTTTATATCCACAATTTTGTTGTTGTTGGCTATAACGTAGATTTCCTTGGATATATTTTACTCATAATTAATTTTTTGTATTAACCGCTGTTTCTTGATTACAATGCAAAAACAATTCTTGCTCATGTTGACAGTATAAAAAAATTCTTTCTAAAATGATGCAAAATAAAAATAAAAAATAAGTTGATGTAATACAACCAAAAATGATGTCAAA
This sequence comes from Poa pratensis, assembly GCA_947311845.1. Classification (NCBI taxonomy): domain Eukaryota; kingdom Viridiplantae; phylum Streptophyta; class Magnoliopsida; order Poales; family Poaceae; genus Poa; species Poa pratensis. The sequence goes on from CAMZMU010000084.1 coordinate 8,799,208, forward strand.
AGTAGATTTGTCTACAAAATAAAACTTCACATAAACATCTCAAAAGGTACCAGATAACCATATTTAATCTCTTGAATAAACTATTGAAGATTTGGATAAAAGGGACTTGTACTTTATTCTCTGAATCAGTTTTATGGTTCCAAACTTAATAAATTAGCTACAAGTTCAAGTTCTCATCTAAAGAAACTAAATTCTCCCTTGAGTAATAAATGTTACATGACTGCACCATTACAATTCTCAAATGGTTGTTTGTTTTATTAAATATTACCAAAATGGAATTGTACTATATTCTCTGATAAGTTTTATGGTTTCAACCTACAAAGTTGGCTGCAAGTTCAAGGTTCTCAAAAGAAATCTAAATTCTCACTTAAACTAATAATTGTTACATTACTGCATTATTAAAATTTCAGCTAAAATTGACCAAGAATTTACTCTTACATCAATTTTATGTCTTCAAACTTCAATTTCTGATGAGATTATAAAATTACGTAGAATAAACTAAAGAGTTGTAGAAAAACATAAATGTTGTCGCAACTAAATTGTTAAAGTCTCAGCAAAAATGGACCAATAGTTGTTCTAAGATTAAACCAAATCTTACGTTTTAAGCTGTAACTACTGCTCTTGTGGGTGGGCCGTTCATGCCAGGAACGTTAATCAACACTCGAAGCGAGCACTTTTTCTATGTGTAAAGTGGTAATTTTTTTAAACATTACCAAATCATGGTTGGTTTTGTTAAACATTACCAAAGTTGTGATTTTCTAAAACTATAGACCCGATGTGTTTTATGAATTTACTCTGACAACTAAGCTTCAAGATATATGCTCCTGATTTTTTTAAAATCATAGACCTTATTTTATACATAAATAATTGTTTAACATTAAAATTTCAAAAATATGACACACTAGATTAATTGGCTAGTCCGTGACAGGAGCTACGCGGACCCTCTAACCAACCATGGCCATCTACTGCGAAACCATTGGCTAACCCGCCGGGGTTTGAGAGCAAACCATAGGCCGGCCGGATATATCGATACATATTATAATCCATGTGGAGGGGAACAGTACGTTTAGATGCAACTCCTAGATATTTTCCCGAACGAACATGCAACTTGCGTTTCCATTTCCAAGGAGCTCGAGATCGATCCGCGGGTGATGGAGATATTCTCCTCGGCTCTCGCCGCAAGTGGCTTCCCGCCGAAGAAAAAGATACTGGATGGATCAGCACTCTCCCGATATTATTATACAATCTTCCCGTCCAAGCTAGCTTCCGTCGTCGGGAGTGGTGGCACGAGGTCGCGCGAGCTCCACCTCTCGTTCCGCCACCACTCGTTTATTTCTCGCCCGAATCGATCGCCGGCGAGAATGTTCGATATCCGGCTTCGATTCGACGCACCTCCAACAGCCACAAGCCCACAGGGAGGCCGAGCGATGGCGACGGCTGGTGCAACCCCGGCCACTGAGCTCGAACGTGCCGCGGAAAAAGAAAGGTGGCTTCGGCATCGCCCGGGAAAAGATCTCGATCGGCTGTCGCGCCGCGACACGTTGTGCATATTATACTCCTACACGGGAGAAAATATCTACTAGTAGATGGACAGGCGTTTGGCTGGTGGTTGTCTGCAGCCTGAAGCCGGCCGCACAGCGCCGATTGATCACTACGGGAACAGCCAAGACGCCGACGGCCCCCTGCCGTCGGGGAAAGGATGAAAACCGTCGGCGTAGGGGTAGGCCGACGGTGGCCGTCGGCGTATACCCCTCAGCCTATGAATTGGCAGAATTTTGTTTAAATTTTTTTAAAAAAAATTTAATTTTTTTTTAAATTGTTTAACCACTTAATCGCACTTGAGACACAATTATCTCTAAGCATTCTTAATTTCAATCTTAATTACTCGCTTCTACTAATACTTCCCCACAGGTCACTCATCCTCAGACTACTCTAGCCCCAGCACGCTTAACTTCTTAGTTCCTTCCCTATGAACTACCTAGAAACAACAGATGTTTTACTGACAATAGTATCCTATCAATCATATTAACCCATGGATTATGATGTCACACACCTTTATTTTATGAATCCAAATAATTATTTAAATAAAAAGAAATGAATCATTAATAATAATATTGAATTAAAATATTCTTAAATTCAAATAATAATTAACTTATTTGCCTTTTTCCATTTAATATTGTATAATTCATATCTACAAATCCGTAAATCGAAATTTGACAAATAATATGTCTAAATAGATTAAAAAAATGAGAGAAATCCAAATATGACATCCATATCATCCATAACCCAACTCTTGACAAGTTTCCCTCCGGCTTGTCCAATCGGGACTATCACGCTATAAGTGCATGTAAACTCCCGAGAGAGAAGTGGATGCCGGTGAAGCAGGTCACAACCTGGAGTGCAATCTTTGCCATCCAAAAACCCATAGCACACTTGTACACACATGGTATGGCACCCCCTAACTTGTGGTGGGATCCCGATGCTCCGGAGCCCCTCTCCGATGAAAACCTAGCCCCACTGGAGAGAAACTAGACTTATACGACTAAAGTCGGTACCGACGTCAAAATGGGGTAGCAAAGTGTAACTAGTTGCTTGGTTGTGTTATGCTAGGCCTTAGGAAGTCACAAGACAAAGGTATAACCCAACTCTTGACAAGATTTCCTCATGTTTGTCCGATCTGGGACTTTCAGACTATAAGTCATGAAACTGCCAAGAGAGAAGTGGATGCCGGTGAAGCAGGTCAAACCCCGGAGTGCAATCTTTGCCATCCAAAACCCATAACACACTTGTACACACATGGTATGGCACCCCCTAGCTTGTGGTGCGATCCTGACGCTCCGGAACCCCTCTCCGGTGAAAACCTAGCCCCGCTGGAGAAAAACCAGGCTTATACCCACATGGTATGGATCCTGACACACATGGTATGACATCTACAACCCAAAACACACTTGTACCCACTTGGTATGGCACCACCTAACTTTTGGTTGGATTCCGACGCTCCAGAGCCCCTCTTCGGCGAAACACTAGTTTGAACATGGAATTTTTTGTCCTTGCTCATGGATTTTTTTTTGAAGAATATAGTTTGAACAATATGTATGATGATGTAGAACTACTTCTCCTCTTCGAAACGAGCTAAAGAACATCGAAATCCGAGTTTCAATGCAAAAGTTATGCTCAAAACGGTGAGTAAGTTAAAAAAATCCGTCGGCGTAGCTCAAAAAAAAAAAAAGCTAGGCCGACGGCATGCCGTCGACGTAGCTAAAAAAAAGGAAAGATCTAGGCTGGCCTGGTCGGGGTCTACGCCGACGGCCCCGACATTTGACCGTCGGTGTAGGTCCTGGCTGTCGGCGTCTTGAGTCTTTCCCGTAGTGATCGTGTGGTCGCCGTCGGGCGCGGCGGCGATCAGGCAGGCGCCGACGGTGTGCACATGCCTGCTGGCCGTTGGTCACGCGACTCCGGGGGAGGAAAACGAGTGCTGGTAATCTCATCCATCCGCCGACCGGCGACCGAAAGGCAAAAGGCTCACTAGGGTTGAACCAAAGCAGTAGTAAACCCAGGAGTCTGAACTATGTAAAGAGCTAAAGATCGTGGCAAACGTGCGGGGAATTGGTTGCAAGAACGTGTAGTGCTAGACGACTTGTAACACGGCCTAGCTCACGACTTGTAACACGGCCTAGGTCACACAATCGTGCTCACATGAAAAATTCTCCTGTTCAAAACCTTCCCTATCACCGCCCACACAGGCAGCTCTTCCTCATCCTCCAGATCGTCCACCACCAATTTCTTGTTCTCCTTCTCAGTCAGATTCATCCTTTCCAGCATCTTTGCTACTCCTTCTCCCTTCTTGTTCGACGACGAACTCGCCATCTTCCCCGATCTTACCGACGACACCGGTCACAACCCCTCCCTCGTTGAGTGCACCAAGGGTGGGCAAAGCCGCTAGGGCTTCCCTTAATCACCCCGAGTGCTGCGATCAAACGAGAGGAGGGAGTCCCGAACAAGGATGCCGGCCAATCATGGTCGAAGCTTCCCAATGCGCCTCGGAATTCAAGATCGCCCCGTGCGCCGCCTTACCACTCGAAACCCTAGAAAACGTTTGAAGCTTTAACTGCTATTCTTGTGGGTGGGCCATTCATGCCAGAAACTCAAATCAACAGAAACGAGCATTTGTGCTATGCCCAACGCTTGACCGAATGGTGATACATACTCATGTTTTTTTAAAATATTATAGACCTGATTTTCTAACATAATTAATCGTTTAACATTTAACTTCAAAAGAATCACACAATAGCTAGCTGCTGGCCGGCTTGCCAACCTGCCACACCCACGCAGAGGAGCGACGCTGACCCTCTAACCAACCATGGCCATCTATTGCGAAACCATTGGCCAACCCGGGGTTTGAGAGCAAAGCATAGGCCGGCCGGATATAATCATGCGGAGGGGAACAGTACGTTTACATGCAACTCCTAGATATTTCCCCGGACGAAGATGCAACTTGCGTTTCCATTTCCAACGAGAGCGCTCGAGCTCGATCCGTGTGGGTGCCGAAGATATTTTCCTCAGCTCGGCTCTCGCCGCAAGTGGCTTCCGGCCGAAGAAAAAGATACTACTGCTGGATGGACGGGATTGGCCGCTGCATGCAGCTCCACCTCTCGTTCCACCACCACTTGTTTTATTTGTAGTCGATCTTCCGCCTGGATCGGCGGTGGGAATGTTCGATATCCGGCGGCTTCGGTAGGACGCACCTCGGTCCATACACTGCTCCAAAGGGAGGCGAGCGATGGCGACGGCACGTGCAACTCTGACCACTGAGTTGGAAAGGAAAAGATGTTGATCGATCGACTATCGCGCCGCGACACGTTGTGCATATAATAATCCTATATGCAGGAGAAAATATCTGTAGGCGTTTGGCTGGTGGTTGTAGCATTACTAGCACTACTCTCAAACCCTCAAAACCTTATAAATAACCGCTTTTTTACAGTTTGCGAGCGGAAAAACGCGTAGATTAGAACCCCTTAACCCTCAAACCCTCAAAAAAAATTAGGGGTCCAACCCTCAAACCCCATCCCAGCCTGTAGAAGTGAGGGTTGGGGAGCAAAAACTACCCCAACCCGCACTCGTGGTTCACCGTCGCGCGGGAGGGATTTTTCCTCTCCCCAACCTCCTGCCCACGCTCGCCGCCCGCCACAGCCCGCCGCCGGCCGCCGGCCGCCATTCCGGCCGCCCCTGCCTCCCCTCGACGCGCGCCCGCCCGCTGCGCCGCCGGATCCGCCGGTCCCCGCCGCCTCCCGCCCCACGCAGCCGCCGCCCGAGGGCGCGACCGCTGCCGCCGCGCCGACCTTCTCCTCGCCGTCCGGCCGCCCCCCTCGTCGACCTCCCCCAGGCGCCGCTGCCCGCCCCCGGCCGCCCCCTCGTCGACCTCCCCCAGGCGCCGCTGCCCGCCCCCGGCCGCCCGCCACAGCCCGTCCCCAGCCGCCCGCCACACCCTGCCCCCGGCCGCTCGCCGCCCGCCGCCGGCCCCGATCGGCCACCCCGACCCTAGGCCTCCCGCCGCCGGCCCCGACCGGCCATCCGGACCCCAGGACCAGGCGGGCCAGAGGCAGCCGCGCCGCCCCGAGCTTCTCCTCGCAGGTATGTCTCCAATTTCTTTTTTTTCATTTCTTTCCTTTTTATTCATTGTTGGCACTCACAATGAATTATTGTTGTATTGTGTAGATGGACTCCTTGTCCGATTCGACGAATTGGTCGTCATCCGACGATTCGGACATTGAGATTGAAGATGCAACCACTCATGGTCGGCTCCGGGATGATCTAGTAGAGCACCAGTGGCAGTTGGATGGGCTGCGCCGTGGCGCATGATCTACCTTTGTTTTACTTTTCTATGTCCTATTTGATTCGAACAATTATTGTTGTAATTTGCTCCAACATTGTTGTAATAACTTGAATGATTATTATGTGCTTGAAAGTACTATTCGGTGTTGTAATAATAACTAGAATGATTATTGTTTTATGTCTAATGTGATGAAATTTGTGATATGTCAAATGATGAAATGTGATGAAATTTGTGATATGTCCCCCTCTTTTTCAACCCTTAAAATTAAAAGTGCAAAAAAGGCCAATTCTCGACCCTTAAAACGCTAGAAGGGTTTAAGGGTTTGAAAGTACTACTGGACATGCTCTGGGTCCGCAGCCGAACATGGATCGTGCGGGGGCCGACGATGTGCATGCCTGCTACTCCCTCCGTTTTTTAATACTCCCTCCAGCCGAACATGGAGTATAAGATGTTTTAACACCCGGAGAAAAAGAGTGCTGCTAATCTCATCGATCCAGCCACCGACCGGCGACCGAAAGGCAAAAGGCTGCTAGGGTTGAGCCAAACCAGTAGTAAACCCAGGAGTCCGAACCACGTAAAGATGGTTGAGACTAGCTAGCCTGAGACTAGAAAGGAAAACAATCAGAAATAACCGAGTTTTTTTTTTTTTTTTGAAATACAACACTTTATTGATCAAATCACATCAGTACATAGAGTCTTCCGGATGCAATCCGGAGCAGAATCAGAAATAAAGCCTACACTAGAAACATCACAAGTTCTAGCAAGAATGTGTGCCGCTTCGTTTAAAGAACGTTTAACATGACAGAAGGAGGCAGAAGAGAAGCCCGCCGCCAACCATTTGATATCTTGTACCACGGAACCAACCTGGGAACGATCAGGACCTGGCGCTTTCATCCGATGAACCAGCGACAAACAGTCTGAGGCAAAGATAGCGTGAGAGAAGCCCTTGTCGCGTGCGATCACCACTGCGCGCCTGAGCGCCATAGCCTCGGCAACCTCCGGAGAAGAGAAGCCCATCATGGGCTCGCTAGCCGCAGCCAGACACCCACCCGTATGATCACGAATAATCGCTCCCATGGCCATACGACGACGATCCTCAAACAGTGCTGCATCAACGTTAACAAGAACTACCCCAGGCGGCGGCGGTGACCATCTCTCTGACGTGCTGGTCTCACGCCTAGTGCTGGAGCTTGATTTGCAGCAAAATTCTGTGATCATATCGACATAAGCGAGAATCCTTGCAGCAGTCCGCTTCGGGTCAGGCATAGCTTGATTGTTCCTCGTATCATTTCTAGCTTCCCAAATGTGCCAGCACCCAACCGAAAACAATCAGAAATAACCGAGTTGGGTGCTGCAGAAACCTTCAAACAAGAAGGCTTTCAGCTTGGGAGCAAGAAGATATTTGCGCGCGCGCCACGTCGGCGATACCTTGGAGGATCAGAAGCACGAGGGAAGGAAAAATATCTATCTGTCCTTCCCGATGGCGAAGGAAAATATCTAAAGCTACTTTGAGCAGGTGATCGTTTAGCATTAGAGGAATAATCATGGGTGGACTAGAGCTATTCTGGTTGGAGCTAGCTCGCCTCCTGCTGCGGACGGAATATGTATGTTGACATCCATCCATTCCAGAAGGCATATGCCTCCCTCCGTTCGAAAAAGGATGTCTTAGATTTGTCCAAATTCGGATGTATGTACACATGTTTTAGTGTACACATACATACAAATTTGGACAAATGAAAAACATCTATTTCCGAACGGAGAGAGTATATTGTTCGGCTTGTTTCCGATCCATGAGCTTTTCGGGATCCTTTTTCGCCAATTTTTTTAAATAATACACGAAATTTATTTAATTCTGGAAATATTACGCGTTTTTTTTTCCAAAAATATTATCCATTCGGCTTGGGCCAAGCCGACAGGGCCTACTCGTCTTAGACGATGCCGACAAGCTGCCTGTCAGCGTTGGCAAAGACGACAGGCCTCTCGGCATCAGATCCATGCACTAGTCGGCGTTGGCAAAGACGACAGAACCTAGTCGTCATCGCCGAAGACGACTACACGGCCTGTCAGCTTTGGCGAAGACGACAGGTGCCTGGATTTTTTTTCCATCGATTTAATTTGTTTCAGGTCAATTGTTCCTGCCCTCCTTCTCCCGCCATTTTTCTCCCGCCGTTCGTTTACCACCATATTTCTCCCGCCATTTTCCTCCCGCCATTTTCGGCGTTGGCGAAGCCGACTGGTCCCACCTTCTCGGCGTTGGCGAAGCCGACAGCTTTCCCAGGACAAGTGGATCGGTGGCGACGTGGCCCATCCACTTATCGTCTTCCACGTGGACGAGTGGGGCTAGTCGGCATCGCCTAAGACGAGTAGGCCCTGTCGGCTTGGGCCAAGCCGAATGGATAATATTTTTGAAAAAAAACGCGTATTATTTTTAGAATTAAATAAATTTCGTGTATTATTTAAAATAATTTAGCTCCTTTTTCATTATTTTCTCCACGTCGATGCGCAGGGAAGTCGATGGATGCATGTGGGCTGGATGACTGTGCTGGATGGATGATTCTCGGCCATTCTTTTGCAGCCCTCCGTCCAGTTATTACGTCATCGTTCAACCTTTTTGGCGTGTAATAATTCGGCACGGAGCTCCACCACTTTTCTTTTCCCCTCTCTCCACCGTTCTCGGGTTTGAGAGTCGTCTCTTTCCTTCCTTCCACCGCGCCGGCTCGCTCCAGGCTCCTTTCCGGCGGCGTCGCTGCTCGGCTTGGAGATGGAAGCGTAGCTCGGTCTGTATATAGTAGATCTAGGTTTTCCTTAGCCTATGTGCTGAAGTTCGCCTGTATGGCGTCTCTCTTTTCCTTCGGCTGAGCGACGGCGACTCGCAGCGGCGCCGGAGACCGTGTTCCTTTCTTCTGCAGGGCTGATCCATGGAGGATTGCTTGCAGGAGTGAAGATGGACGAAGCCGATTCAATAATCTCGTCTGTCGTACCACCTGCTCTGCGGATTGGATGAAGAAGTGGTGCTCTACTCCTCTGACCGGCCGTGGAGGCGAGGAGGGGAGGAGGTGCTGCGGCTCTTCATCTAGTTCGACGGAGTGGCTTCTGCTGCGGCATCCTCGAGCTCCATATGCGGTGATTCTGTTGGCCATCGCGCTCAAGTGTCAAGAGCTGGATGCTGTGGCTTGGGAAGAAGAAGCTCGTCTGCGGAGAAGATACGCGAAGGACAAGTTCGCCGGAGCGATTTGTGGCCGACGGAGGCCTCTCCGCGCCGTGGTGGTGAGTTGCAACCACGGTCTGTTCTTCCTCCAGGCCATGTTGCCGATGCGGAGGATCTTCGACCTCAGCGTGACTTCTCTGGCTATCGTCGACCCAAGTGGCATCGTCCCCGGTGTCGGCGCCGGCCGTCGCACGTCGAGGTCCTGTCAGTGTTGCGGCAGAGAAGAAGGATCTGATTGCGTTTTTAGTTTCTACTCTGAGGTCTTTCTTGTAAGAGTTGAGGGCTTGGTTGTAATTTTGCTATTCCTTAGGGTCCTCTATGTAATATTGCCTGCCGCTTAATAGAGCTTCTGGGGTCTTCGGGCCCCTTCCCCTGTTCAAAAAAAAAAAAAAATCGGCACGGACGTGTCGCCTCCTAATTTTGCAATCGTATTCGTGTGCCTCTGAACTGATGTCATGGTAGGCGGAGCTACAGTTCACGATTTTAATTTAGAAAAAGCCACTTTGACTCCTCAGATCCAATGATCTCACTATTTTATTAAAAATACGGAGATTACATTTAATTTTTTGAAAAATCTGAGAGAATTTTGCATGTTTTTAATGATAAGCGTGCAAAATCACAATGAGATTTTTTTATATAATGGGCTACATAAATGAAATTTGAAACTATACATACACTAAACTCTGCACATTTGACATTTTTGTTTAGCTCAAAACGTAAAGTATTTTGCATTGGGATTTTGCACTTTTGTTGGATAGTATATCACTGACAATATGAATGATTTGTTCAGATTTTTAAAAAAACTTTCAAATATATATTTCTATTTTTTAAATAGTGAGATCGCTAGACCTCGGGTGCACCAAATATCCACTCACTTCACAGGAAAATTGGTCTAGCAAAATATGTCGCTGCTGACTCCTTCCCAATGGGGCCTAATAAGCAGATATTTCGCATGCACCCAAGCAAATCACCCACTAGTGCCACCATGATTATTTTTTGACACTGTCAATTAGCACTCCTCCCAAGTCCCACCACCACGAAACTGCAGGGCGCTCAGCAAACAAACCGACGCCGAGATATTATCGTGGCCCGGGCGAGGGAGACGCCGGACACAGACAGCCACCCAGTCCGCACCGCCGCACGCCAGCCCCCACCAAGTCAAAAAAAAAAAACTATTCGCAATCCACTCGCCGGGCCCCACCATCCCCTGCTCCTCCCAGCCGCAGGATTTTAAAAACAGATCGAAAGCCACCCATCCGCGCGGCGCTCCCTTCTGACCCAACACGTGTCCCCCGCGCCAGCCGCAGATCGCGATCCTCTCTACCCGCGGCCTACCACGTGTCCCCGCTCCACCTGCTCCGCGGCGCGCCTCACAAAATATCGCGCGACGCTGATCCGATCCTTCTTCTCCAGCCCGCGCGCGGACCACTGGCCCGGAGCCCGCCACGTCACCCCGGCCCAATCCAGCGCCCCACCGGTCGAGCGGCCGCAGATATTTTCATTCCCCATCCCTCCGCCTCCTCCTCATGTGGGCCACCTGCTTAACCCGCTGACACGCGGGCCCGGCTCCGCGCGGCCCCACCTGTCCGTAACGCCTACCGTCTGGGCTATATAGCACGCCTCCCCTGCGGCCGCTTAGTTTTAATCGTCCCCGTCTGACTCTCGCCACTGCCGTTTCTTCTGATCCCGCGATCCATCCAGATTTCGAAGCTTCCATCCCATCCCATCCAGAGGTAGAAGAGGAGTCTGCTGCTTTTCGATCGACTGAAGCGGATTCCGCGCGAGGAGGTGAACAGAGCCGGCCGGAAATGGGCCGAGGAGGAGGCGTGGAGGAGAGGGAGGTGGTGAACCTGGTGGCGGAGGACGGGGAGGAGGCGCTGCCGATGATGCCCGTGAAGGTGCTGCTCGCCGAGGGCGACGACTCCACAAGACACGTCATCTCCGCGCTGCTACGCAAGTGCGGATACCACGGTAAGAGCATCTCAATTCTCACCCCCTCGATACACATCGATTAGACCCACAAAGCTCCCTTCGTTTGACTGATTGGGCCCTGTTCGAGTTGCTTGTTCCAGTTTAATAACTAGGATTATTACGGATTAAGATCGGTTAGTCACACGAGCATCCTTAGGTTGTTGTGGAATGGAGTTTCTCCCTTTTCCTGGTTTCCGAAGATGGGTCGAATTCTGTCCTGCATGCCTGTTGAGCGGTAAATAAATAGGATGGTTCCAGTTATGGTAGTCGCCGAGGTTTCTCTGCGGTCAGACTCGGATGGGGAGGTAGCTGCCTTGCCTGTTATACAGATTTCCAACCATGGTGGTACGGTAGAAAACCTGCTGCCGTCTGATATATGACTCGTGATCTGCTTCCTACTAGTCCCCGTCTCCACACGATAAGTTTGCCATATGCTAGTTCAGGTATGCACTTGGCAGCGGCGGTGGTGCTAGTTACCCCCCTTAACCTGTGGATCTTTTTACAAGTGTCGCCGCAGTTAACTGGAAAATTGCTCTGCTTCCACCTATACCGAGGAGATTTGCTGTGTGTCTGGTTGTGTCGATTGTCAACTATGTTTCGGAGGCATCTGGTGTTGATTCTTAACTGAGAGTAACTGAACATACCTAGCAGCGTTTTAGCGCTAGAAGTATGTTGCCTGCCAAAAAAAAAATGTGTTGAAAATTTAAAGTTCTCTTCGGAAAGATGAAATATCAATTTTAAGTTCTTTTCAGGTTGTGGCACCTTCAGTTTGGCATAGTTTGTTCTGAAATTGTTAAATTTCATCATGATTTCGAAGCTTCCTTCCATCTTGATAAAAGAACTTGAAATTAATTTTATCATGATTTTATCATAGTTTGTTCTGAAATTGTTAGATTTCATTAGACTTATGTATTGTATTTTTCTTACAGTTTCTGCAGCTTCTGATGGTGTAAAGGCGTGGGAAATACTAAAGGAAAAATCGTTCAAAATAGACCTTGTTCTAACTGAAGTTGAACTTCCTTCCATGTCTGGGTTCCTCCTACTCTCCACGATCATGGAACATGACGCTTGCAAGAATATCCCTGTCATAAGTATGTGCCTAATTATGTTCTTGTTCTCTAATTTTTAATCTCTGATGCCGCTACTTATTCTAATGGGGTTATTTTTACTGGTTATGCAGTGATGTCTTCAAATGATGCAGTTAGCATGGTTTTCAAATGTATGCTGAAGGGTGCAGCAGATTTCCTTGTTAAGCCGATAAGAAAGAACGAGTTACGGAACTTGTGGCAGCACGTTTGGAGAAAACAACTGGTAAGACTATATACTTGTGTATCATTTTAGCTCGAAACTGCAGTTTTTCTTATAACTTGAATCATGCTTTCTTCACAAGGCTTGAGTACCACTAAACCTCTCTTACGTTTTCTTTATAGGCAAATGGTGGGCTTGATTTGCAGCCTATACAACAGGAAGAAACTGTCGCAGAGCGGCCCGAGAAAAAGACTAAAGTGACAGAAGCTGAACGTTTGATCGAAAATGTGGCGGCCTGCAGAAATAGGGAATCCAGTGAACAAGAAAGTGATGCTCAAGTAAGTTTCAGCAGTTAATATAATATTTTTCTAAACTTATAAGTGTGTTGAATTCAGACATCTTACTGCTGCTTTGCATGGACTAATTACTGAGATTCCCTCGTGCAGAGTTCTTGTACAAGGTCAGAAGTGGAGGCTGAGAGTAAGCACACCAACAGCTTCCTGGAGTTTAAGCAGATAACAGCAAGTCATTCATCTGCTGACCCCAAGAGTACCAAGGCTTTTGCAGTAACTAGAGATAATAACCTGATTCCAAGGAAAGAAGGAGATTTATCACCAAAGAGATGGACATGTCCTAATGATAATAACTCTGAGAAAGCTTCGAGGGATATCGAGGTAGTCCATATTATTGATGATGAGCAGAAGTCTGATGCACAGAAGGAGGTGGATGTTGTGAGAACAACTTCTCAAGGAAACGCTGATAAGTGGTTCTCCATCCCAGCACCTCAGTTGGAGCTTTCCCTCAAAAGATTCGACTATAGCAGTTTAGAAGACCATGAGAAAAATGATAGAAGAACGCTGAATCACTCAACTTCATCTGCATTTTCATTGTAAGTGCTTTTTTTCTTGCATGCTCTAGTATCAGTGCTTTTGGCCTCCATAGATCGTATTATTATGACCTAGAAAAAGTTCTCACAGTTAAAATTATTTCTTGTTCACAGGTACAACTACAGGCCTGCACTCTCTCTTGGTAACGTTGGTGATGCTCAGCCATGTAGCACCTCAGCAAGACATGCGGATCTGGAAAACAAAAACGGAGATTCAGCTGCTCGTTCTCAAGACAAGATGGACGCAGCTCGCCCTCCTATAAGAGTTGTGCCATTTCCTGTCCCTGCTGCAGGTCTTACGTTCGATGGGCAGCCATTCTGGAGCGGTGCGCCCGTTGCACCCTTCTCTATCCACAGTCAGGCCCCCCTATTTGGAATAGCGAAACTCCAATATCGCAAGAAGCATCTACACAAGCAACTTTGTCCCAGCAGAAGTTGCAGCACAATGGTCCGACAGAGATGGATTCTCAGCAGACTGAAAGCGCAGAGGCACAAGAGGTTCTACCTCCTCCACCAAACGCAAATGAAAAACATCTGCAGGTTGAAATTCCTTCAGACAACCTGCGGCGTGTTTCCTCCATGACCGGTGAAAGCGGAAGCAGTACTGTGCTGAACAACTCCGGCAAGGCCCTCAGTGGCAGCGCCTGCGGCAGCTCTACCAACCCGATCACAAGCCCTACCGAACCTTGCAATGCAGTCAATGGGGCTCCTGAAACTCCAAGCATGGAGGGTTCACCTCAGCTGAGCCTGCGGGAAGTCGCACTGAACAAGTTCCGGCTCAAGAGGAAAGAACGGTGCTTCGAGAAGAAGGTATGCACAAGAACTTATCTTACCTTCTCATTTCGATCCAATTTCTGTCATTTCTCCTACTAGGGGCTGGGGTTTACATTCTTGCATTTGTGTGCAGGTACGGTACCAGAGCAGGAAATTGCTTGCAGAGCAGCGGCCGCGTGTTAAGGGGCAGTTTGTTCGGCAAGACTCGAGCATTCAAGGAAGCTAGGTGCAGGTGACAACCGGCTGTTTTGTGCGCCTACGAGTATCCCGGCGGCGGTCAGTGTCAGGTTTTCTTAGAAAGAGTCGAGACAACTACACCAGCTGTTATGCTCAAGTTTGTACTACATATAGGCTAACTTGTTGTAGATTAGTCCATGGACCTCGTACATAGTAGTAATAGGCATTAGAGAACATTTCTTGTTTCGGATCAAGATAAGATATCTCTATTCCGTCTCAGCCTTGTAACTCTCTGTCTCTCTGAATGTAAGTTGTCGCGGATGTCAGAAAGATATGCTTTTGTGTTCTTTCGTAGAACGAACACAGCTACGGGCCTGTGGACTTGTTGTGCCCTTTCGTTGATCCATATCTGAGTGGTCATCTGTAAGTAAGAGCTCAATACAGTTTGGCTGAAATTTAAGTACTTGCACCATTTGATTTATGCGAATTATTACTTGTTTGAAGCTAGTCCTTCAGTCTGTTCAGGTCCCAGACGAACTGGCGGTTGCGCTGCCAGTTTGAACAGATAAGACAGCACAGCCCGGCACGCCGACCCCGTGCTGATCTTCGCCGACGCTGGGTGTCGCCGTGCTTGCTATCTATCCTCAGCGACGTGGGCACTGGGCAGCCTCCGGGCAGGACGGCACCAACTTTTTCGTATGATCCAGAGACCTCTTGGCATTACCCACGTACAGCTCAACTTGCGATGCTGTGCACGAAAGACCAAAGCCGAAAACCAGCGGCGGCGCGCGTACGCGCCAAAACGCCATAAAGCTCCGAGCAAGGAGCCAAACGTCGGCGCAACAGGAACACATCGATGGAGACCTCAAAGAGGCACATCTGCGAAGTGCACCGCGGCGGCGCCAGCCGCCTCCTCGCGGCCTACCTCCTGGCCGCCGCCATCGCGGCCGGCGTCCTCGCGCTCGCGCTCTTCCTCATCTACCGCCCCATGAAGCCGCAGGCCAGCGTAACGCGCGCCGCCGTGTACCGCCTCACGAGCGCCACAAACACCGGAAGCGGCAATAGCAGCTACTCAACGGCGGCGACGGCGCCCAACGCGGTTTGCGCGGCCGTGCAGTTCACGCTGCTGCTGCACAACCCGAGCGACCGCGCCGCAGTGGTCTACGACGGGCTGGTGGCCTACCTGTCATACCGCGGGGAGCCGGTGACCCCGCCCGCGCAGCTCCCAGATGTGGTCCAGGAGCGAGGAGCTGATGTGGCTCTTTCGCCGGTGCTCGGCGGCGGCGCTCCCGTGCCGGTGTCGGCGGACGCGGTGCGCGCGCTGGCCGCGGACGGCGCGGCGAGGCGCGTGCAGCTCCGGCTCGTCGTCGTGGGGCGGGTCAGGTACAGGGCCGGTCCATTCAGGAGCGGGTGGCGCGACCTGTACGTGCGCTGCGACGCCGTCGTCGGGCTTGGCGCAGATGCCGTGGCGGGAGGTGGCGGCGCCGGGGACGTGCCGCTGCTCGAGTATCCCCAGTGCGCCGTCGACGCCTGAGTTAGTTGGCGCCAGACGGCCAGAGCTGATGAGTTTTGTTGAGGGGTAATAACAGAATAATGAACTGAACAACGCATAAGTTTACCTTGGGGGCAGATCATTTGAGGCATTTTCTATTACTAGTAATTTTGCACGCGCAATGCGCGTCTCACTTTTTTTTTGCAAAAGCAAATTATATGCCTAATAGTTAAAAGAGATAATTAACCATCAATGTCTAAAAGAGTCTCATGCCTTACGAATTATGATGGTACTTCAACAAAGACGATTTACACCTTCTAAATCATACAAGTTTCATGTGTCATCTTATATCTAAATAAATAATGAAGTTGCGATCCTGAACAAATACTGGCATGTTCTCATATGTAATTTGATATGAATTTAATAGCATGCATTTGATATGAATTTAATTGATATGTATAGATCTTCGCTGACCTTTAAATCAATATATTTGATTAGCTAACTTTCAGGAACAAAAAATTGATGAACAACAAAACTAAATGTTATAATTTAATAGTCACCCACCAATGATAATCAAGTGTCACTTGAATTTCGTATTGACCATACCAAACCATGAGATCAGTTTTGTTGCCAATGTGATATGATGATATAGGCTTGTTTGTTGGATCTTTAAACGGGCAACTCTCCCGTGCTGCAGACGGGGAAGCAGTCAGCTACAACAAAAAGTACTTCACCATGCAAGTTGTTGATACCTCCGGTACTTACGAATACTTACATTAGCTGTGCTGATACCTCCAGTTTTATAGCTGCATGAAACATGGCAAATTATTTCCTATTGGAAAATCAAATGTTGCTAATTTAAGTGTAAATAGCTTGGCCGCTATGGAACTTGGTGTAGCGTACTGTACACAGTTGTACCATCATGGGGTACTTACAAGACGATTTTCACTCAACTTGTTGCCACTGTTCAAATTTTCACTGAACACAACCTTTACAATCAACATCATGCAGGTTTTAATTTTTCAGTTCAATCAGACTTGAGGAAACATGTTGACCAAAACTGACTTATACTAAGTAGATGACACTTAGGTTCAGAAAATAATTCTAATGTAACCCTTAATGTAAACATGCCGTAGAAGGTAGAACAACAACTAATGTTTTTGAGTACACACACTCGATCACGTGAACACAACAGTCTGAACCTGAATACCTGATGCACGCATTGAACACGCACTGAACCTACAAACTGAAGAAGCACACTTGCTAGCTGCTAGCAAAATCAGAGCAAGGGGCATTGAAGATTCTTACATCAAGGAACATCAAGCCGGATGCTAGCAAAATCAGAAGAAGGGAGATTAATGATTCTTACATAAGTCATAAGACGGCGAAGACTGAAAAGTGGACCACAGCGTTGAGCCGTTGACGGATCGCGGACAGCCCGGCCGGCCGGCGCCAGCCGCACCAGGCTGACCCTAGTGTCTAGTCCCATGGGGGCTCAATCTCACCTTAATCCAGCAGCGTCGCGAGCAGAATACACCACCACGCCATGATAATGCGAGGGAGGCGTCCGCCGACGCAGGGAACGATGGCGGAGAAGGCCGCGACGACGCCGATATATAGGATGGCGGTGGAGAGATCTGCGGTTCTTCCGCCCCGACCAACGCCTCCAAGCACCGCATCTGTTAGTCGGCTGCCGCTTGGGGCGGAGCGGGCCGGCAACGGACGGTCGGGGCGAAGGTTGCCAGCGACCAGGTACATGCCAGCATGCAGCTAGCCGGCGAGGAACGGATAGTGGCGGAGCTCGCCGAGGACGCGGGACATGCTGCGGCAGAGTGCGACGGTGGGCAGGGCACACGGCCAGGGTGGGGAGCGCCGGACGCCGGTGAGTTGGTCCGCGGCGAATGCGCGCTCTCACCGGGGATTCCGCTGGAGAGACAGTGTAGGGCGACGGCGGCTACCAGGGGACGGAGATGGGGAGAAATATCAAGCGGATGGGGGCAGCGGCGCAACGCTACATGCTCGGTCGACGTGCAGCGTAGGCCGCAAGGAGGATGGAGATGCAGCGGGGAGCCCAACCTCGCTCCGGCCGGCGGTGCTGGGTGCTCGGAAACAGTGGGTAAGGGGATCGTTTGGCGGTGTCAGTTCCGTAAATATGCGAACAGTTTCATTTACTCAGTGGCAATCCCTGTAATTTTCACGAAAACGAAAATGTGGGTTGAGTTGTCAAACATTGGAGCGATCTATATCGTAGATCAAATATTGAATGAATGTGATTTAATGTATCAACGCATTTTTGCTCTTTTAATAGTAGTATAGATAGATTGTTCCTACAAAATGCACATGTTTTCACATTGAAATCCTAAGTAATTTTGTATTTGAACGACTGACACTAGAAACTTGAATTTCGGCTAAGCAATCGCGCTCGCAGCCGCTCGCTGGTTCAGACTTGATAGACTTGTGTGTTTTCAGTATACAAAATGTTTTGGTAGCACTATTCCTAGATCTCGATACACCGAGATTCTCAGTCTCAATCAATTCAGAGAAGTCCAAATTCAGTACTCTAGAAAACGCACTGGGTGAAAATTAAAAACAAGTCCAACAAGGCAACGACATTTTTGCCTAGTACTCACTCAGTTCCCAAATATAAGATGTTTTAGAATTTGTTCACGTACATATGTACACAAATATATCTAGACATATTTCATTTGTATGTTCACTCATTTGTGTATATATCTAGATAATATGTGTAACATCTAAAACATCTTACATTTAGAAACGGAGTGAGTATTTTCTAGCGCGGGCTCGAATATCAGGGTTTGGGTACCAACAGGTTTCGCCTCTGAACGGTTGTTTTTTCGACTTAAGACGCAAAGCCCTCAGCTACAATTATGAAGCTGATAAAACAACAAAATAAACATAGGTTTTGCCAAAATCTCGACTTTTGGTCCTTATTGACTTTTTTTTTTTGGTCAGCAAGTATACCGTCGGCATATAACTTCCTAGTTTTTCATTTGTTTCCTTTTTATTTAACCGGTCCGTCGGCATATTTATCATGGCCGTCGGCATATGACCCGATGGAGGACTCTCCAGGCTTTGACACGTGGCCATCTATAACGCCGTGAAACTTAACCGTTTGTCTTTATCTGTTGCCGACAGCTTTTTTGTGCCAACGGCTCGATAAAATCGCCGGCATATCAGTGCATGCCGACGGTTTGCCTTTGCCAACGACAGTTCTGTTGTATGCCGAAGGAGAAGACGCCCACGGCAATATGCCGATGACAACTGTTGGTTGTCGTCGTCATACCTTTTTGCCGACGGCTATGGGCTGTCGGAAACAAATTCCTATAGTGTTAGGGAAACCAAACCTTCAACAAACACAAGCAACTCCTCCCTCTATAAATTGTGAACACACCAAGACAACTCCAGCCTCACAGGAAACTACCAGAACAATTAAGGCAACTACTATTCATACTCACAGTTATGAAGGGGAACTACACCCACTAGTACAGAACGACACATCGGACACCCCTCTATGGAAACGGCAGGCGTTAGGCGACGGAGAATCTGTCGGGGGGCTACCCCCGGGTAGGGTAAAGTTGTGGTATAAAGAGCTCTAAAGACTGGACCGGGTCAAGGTCAAACCGGGTCAACCAAGTCCCGGAGGGACCGAGGCAGGGTGTAACTACAAACCGTCTTATGGCAACCGGGTCACGAAGGCCGGGTTACGTTAGCTGAGTCATCTTAACCGACATATACCAATCGGGATATGCTGACCGACATATGTATGTCGGTAACTTGTGTGTTTTCTCATGTGCAGGGAAGGTTATTCAGGTAGGGGAATCCGACATATCCATGCCGGGTTATCCTTATGTCGGACAGAAGTCAATGCTCCTGTCACCTCCCATCTGGCACGGGAGCGCCTGACACGGAAGCGCCTGACACGGGAGCGTGCAGGAGACCGAGATGGCAGGCCATCATTCCACCGCTGACTCCGGGTTATCCGGGAACAGACTGCGAGGCAGAGGCATGGGCAGGCCATGTCTTGTCTCTGCCAGAGGGTACCTTCTAGCTGTACTGTAGAGCTGCAGGAGATGGGCTTGTCACGTCCTATCTCTGACAGGAGTAACATCATGACATATCCTCGACATGGCTACAGTGCTCCGGGAGGGGCACTTCGGTAACTCGGTTTAGCCTACATATATAGCCTCACCCCCTCCAGCGTGAGGGACGACGAGGACCAAGGAGGAAAAGGGACGACGAAGAGGAGAGATAGCCAGAGACAAGGCACTGAGATACACTTCCCCCCGTAGTTCCATCTTCCACCTTGTGTTCTTCCCCATTGTTGAGATATACAGCTCAAGGAGCAGCTTGTACACTTGGTACCAAGATATATACAGAGAGACAGGCAGGAGTAGGGGTTTTACCTCCTCACGAGGGCCCCGAACCTGGGTAGATCGTGGTGTGTTCTGGTACTTGTGTGTTCTTTGTGTGTGCTTCTTAGGGCGCTAGCCCTCCCCCGGATCCACCAGCGTCCATCGGCCCCACACTTTAGCCATCTCATGGCATCTGCCGT
The DNA here is from genome assembly GCA_947311845.1 of Poa pratensis. Classification (NCBI taxonomy): domain Eukaryota; kingdom Viridiplantae; phylum Streptophyta; class Magnoliopsida; order Poales; family Poaceae; genus Poa; species Poa pratensis. Next base: position 8,819,370 of record CAMZMU010000084.1, read on the forward strand.
GTTACCACCATGACAGTTGGCGCCCACCGTGGGGCTGGCAGCGGCGCTGGCTGGTGTGTGCATCCGGACGGGTTCCATCATCGCTTCGGGCGAGCGCGTGGTCAGTGGCCTTGTCCACAGACTCGGCTCGCTGAACTTCATCGACGACAACGCGGGCTGCTTCGGTAGCAGGCCAATGCCGAGGAACGGCTGCCTCGTCCTCTTCGGGACGTTCGAGGTCTACGTCGCCACCGAGTTTGTCTGCAAGTACCCCGAGCAGGTGCTTGTGGCTGAGGATCCTCCTGCTATCTGTGCGGCTCGAGGCCGGCGTGTCACTCGCCCCGAGAGCTGCGCAGAGGTCATGATGACCGGCATCGCGGGTGATGTCGGTAGAGGAGAACCCGAAGGAGATGCCGCAATCCTGCACCCAAGGCCAGATCCGCTAAAGTGCCACTGGAGAGGAGGGAGAACCTCCGCGACCAGGCCGGGACATCCAATATGCCGGTCAGAACTGCTCCTCTCGATGATGTGATCGAGAAGCTTGCTGTGCCGGTAGCTACCGGTACAGATGTTGCCTTGACGGAGGCCGAGTTGGAGCTGCGGCGTCAGATCTTGCTTCAGGAGGCCCTCGCGGTGGCCGAGATACGGAGAGAATTCGGGATAACCCTCCGTGAGTACAACCAGGCACATGGTTTAACTCCGGTAGCTGCTCGCCCTAGCCGCGTAGAAGAGGTGTGTAGAAGAGGCAAAGGCCTCAATGCTGAGATTGCTAGAGATGGTAGATCTAGTTCCAGTAAGACTCCTAGTCACTTATCAGTTGAGAAGCCGAAGTATAGTTCCCCTGCTAAAACTCTTAGAGCTGCCGAGGCAGCAAGAGCCGAGTTTCTGGCTTATCCGGAGAAGCTCTCCGTAGGCAGCAGGACCGAGTTTCCTGGCTTATCCACAGCTACCCGGCAGAATGAGGCCTTTCGTAAGGCTAATACAGCTGTAGGTGGGTCCCAGGTTGTTCACTCGGCTGGAGCAGCCGGTGAAAAATCTAGGGGGCAAGCTTCCTCACCGCATGTCGGTGGAGATCATGACCGGAGTGTAAACTCCGGTAGAAACAAGCAAATGCAGACATATGACCCGGTGTATGCCGGAAAACAGTTAGTCGGCCAGGCAGTGCCGGCCGGGGTAAGAGCAATCCCGGTCCGGGCAATCCAAGTGCCGAATAGTTAACTCGGTTGGTCGAGGTCATCCACCTCGGTATCCGAGGCAGCAGCAATATGTGGAGCATGTTCAGCAGCCACGAGGTGTTGACTTGGTGGCTGATCGTTATGATGATGGTAACTCGGCTATGGAGAAAGCCGGGTATCCGAGTATGAGGGTCGCTGGGATCTCGGTTGGGACATCGCCAGCTGTCTCCGAGTGATGCACGTTACAAGTTGGACAGAATTTACATGTCCGAGATGTTGGAAGAGCAAGGCCCACCTGGTCCTGCCTGCTTTGGACCTCGGATAATGAGAGAGCCACCAGTGCGGCACTTTCAGTTGAACCGAGGCGCGAAGACATATGATGGCAGCACCAAGCCAGAGGACTGGCTGACAGATTATGTGTCGGCAGTGCACATTGCTGGAGGAAACCGCCGATGGGCTGAGATACATCCCGCAGATGCTGGAAGGGCCAGCCCGGATCTGGCTGAACAACCTGCGAGAGGGCAGTGTTGATTGCTGGCTGGACTTTGAAGAAGCATTTGTTAGCAACTTCTCCAGCACATACAAGAGACCGAATCGTCCTCAGCAGCTTGCCATGTGCAAGCAGAGGAATGATGAAACTGACCGGGATTACTTGACCCGGTGGAGTACAATTCGCAATTCCTGTGAAGGAGTTGTGGAGGCGCAGGCTATATCTTGGTTTGCCCAGGGGTGCCGACACGGCACCATGCTTTGGCAGAAGTTGCAGAGGGAAATGCCGGCCACCCTGGCGAGACAATCCGGATTGCGGATAGCTATGCACTGGTGATCCGATGCAACCCTTGCTGAACCCGGTGGAACCGAGTAGAAGGTACCCGGTGAACAATAGACCCGGGCCAGCCAGGCAGAACGATCGCCAGGACTTTGGCAACAAGAGGAGAGAGCCGGATTACCGGTATGGCTCAAATCAAGTTGCAGCAGTAGAGCAAAGCCAGCCAGATGCCGGCGCTAGCCAGCGTCAGAGGACCAGTGGCCCTGCTTGGGGCCAGAACCAGGATGTGAAGAAACCGTGGAGTGACCCGAGGAAGCCGTTAACTTATGAGGCAATGTTGGATGGGCCATGCAGCTATCACACGCATGATCCTCGAAGGCCGGCCAATCATTCAACTCGGCAGTGCAGCTGGTATCAGCGCACCTTGAAGGAAGGTGGAGGTTCCGGAGGAAATCAGATGGGAGCACCTCAGAGGCCTCCAATGACGTATCCTCAACCGAGGCAAGCATTACCCCTCACTGGAGCAAACACAATTCCAGTGAATGCACCGGCACAGAGGCCTCCAACTCCGAAACCTGTCAATCAAGTGAGTGTCAGAGGCAACAATGGCAATGCTGGTCCCAGTAGGCAAGGAGAGTATCCTCAGGGAGATTACAGAGAAGCTCATCAGAGTTATGTGGTCTTTGTGACCGAGCCAACAGACAAGCGGAGCCTGCATCGGCGTGCACTGGAGGTGAACGCAGTTATGCCAGCAGTGCCGAAGTATATGCACTGGTCCGAGCAAGAAATCAGTTGGAGCAGAAGGGATCATCCCCGAGTTATGCCAACTCCGGGAGGATATGCACTGTTGGTGGATCCAACATTCTTTGGGCCCACCCTCAATGTCCGGTTCACCCGGGTTCTCATTGATAATGGAAGTGCTATCAATATCATGTACCGAGACACCATGGTGAAGATGGGTATCTCGGTGAACATGCTGCAACCGAGTAGCACAACCTTCCATGGCATAGTGCCGGGTGTCTCATGTGCACCTATGGGCAAGATCTGGGTTGATGTGTTGTTCGGCACCAAGGACAACTGCCGAACTGAGAGCATCCAGTTTGAGGTAGTGGACCTCGAAAGTCCATACCATGCTTTACTCGGCAGGCCTGCGCTGTCCAAGTTCATGATATCAACCCATGTGGGTTACCTCAAGATGAAAATGCCGGTCCTAATGGCATCATCACCATCTCGGGTGATTACAAGCGTGCACTGGAGTGTGCCTCGGCTGGATCGTGCTTGGCCGAGTCATTGATCATTGCTGCAGAGAAGAAAAAGATCCATGAAGTGGTGGCACTGGCGCAGTCCGCACAACTCGGTATGCCGGGTATGAGTAACCCGGAGCAGAATGCAACTTTCGAGGTGCCAAAGGAGACCAAGAAGATCAGTGTTGACCCGGCGTTCCGGATCATAACGTCATCATTGGTACCGGGTTAACGGAGAAATAGGAAGGCGAGCTCAGTCACTTCCTCCGTGAGAACCGGGATATCTTTGCATGGTCCAATCAGGACCTGCCAGGTGTTCCAGGGAGTTGGCTGAGCACTCTTTGTTCGTCAGACCGGATATGAAACCGGTGAAGCAACCGACACGACGTCTCTCGGATGAGAGAGAAAAGTGTGGGGATGAGCTGGCCAAGTTGCTTGCGGCTGGTTTCATCATGGAAGTACTACACCCGGACTGGTTGTCTAACCCGGTCCTGGTGGAAAAGAAAAAATATGAACCTTTGGTGGCCAAGGTGTGGCGCATGTGTATCGATTTCACGAACTTAAACAAGGCATGTCCTAAGGATCCATTCCCGCTGCCTCGGATTGATCAAGTGATCGATTCTACAGCCGGGTGTGAGCTGTTATCCTTTGTAGATGCGTATTCTGGTTTTCACCAGATACCTTTGAACCCTGCTGATCAATTGAAAACTGCTTTTATTACCCCTTATGGGGCTTATTGCTATCGTGTCATGACATTTGGCTTGAGAAATGCCGGTGCCACTTATCAGAGGTGTATGCAGAAATGTTTGCATGAGCAAATAGGCAAAAATGTGCAGGTGTATGTCGACGATGTCGTCATAAAAACTAAAGATAAAGCTACTCTGATTGATGATCTCGGAGAGACATTCATAAACTTGAGAAAATACCGGATGAAACTTAACCCGGATAAATGTACATTCGGTGTGCCGGCAGGCAAACTACTCGGTTTCCTTGTGTCAAGCCGAGGTATCGAGGTAAACCCGACAAAAATCCGTGCTATTGAAAGCATGAGGTTACCGACATGTCTCAAGGACGTGCAGAAATTCACCGGATGTTGGCATCATTAAGTCGGTTTGTTAGCAGGTTGGGAGAAAAGGCATTGCCTTTGTATCAGCTCATGAAGAAAACCACCCACTTCGTGTGGACCCCGCAAGCAGATGCGGCGTTCACCGAGTTAAAAAAGATGCTGGCAACTGCGCCGATACTGGCCTCACCATTACCCAAAGAGCCGATGTTGCTCTATATTGCAGCCACAAACCGAGTTGTGAGTGTTGTAGTGGTGGTGGAGCGAGAAGAAGAGGGTAAAACTGTGCAGAGGCCGGTATATTATTTGAGCGAGGTAATCTCGTTATCCAAGCAGAACTATCCTCACTACCTGAAGATGACATATGGTGTCTATCTGGCTGCTAAGAAGTTGAACATTACTTCCAAGAGCATTCAATCACTGTGGTATGTGAGGCTCCTATCTCGGAGATCATTGGGTGTAAAGATGCAACTGGCCAGGATAGCCAAGTGGGCCATCGAGGTGTCCCCTTACACTCCTCACTATGAAAGAAGAGATGCCATTAAGTCTCAGGCATTGCCGGATTTCTTGGTAGATTGGGCCGAGATGCAATATGAGCCACCACTGCCTGACTCCAATTACTGGAGGATGCACTTTGATGGTTCCAAGACCAAGATTGGTTTGGGGGCCGGAGTAGTTCTTACCTCGCCAAAGCGAGACCAGCTGAGATATGTACTGCAAATTCATTATGCAGCATCTAACAATGTGGCCGAGTATGAAGCACTGGTCCATGGGCTCAATGTGGCTAAGGAAATAGGAATTCGCCGAATTGAATGTTTCGTGGATTCGAATTTGGTAGTGCAGCAAGTCTCGGGAAATTGGGATGCTTTGGATGCCAATATGGCGCTATTCCGGTTTCATGTCCAGAAGATCTCGGGTTTCTTTGAAGGATGCGAGTTCAAGCATATAGCTCGGGAGGAAAATGAAGCTGCCGACATATTGTCCAAGCTGGGCTCGTCTCGGGATCCAATTCCACCCGGGATATCCTTGGAGCATTTGAGGAAGCCATCAATCAAACCGTCTCCCGATTCCGAGTCAATCTTTATCCCGGCAAAACCGGAATCTGATGCTGTGCCCATGGACATGGATGTCGAGTGCATTTAGGAGAACCCGGATGACGAGGTGGATGATCTGGTTTTTCCGGTGCGTCCTGTGCCGGAGTGGGCACAACCAATAATGGCGTATATGATGGATGGGAGTTTGCCAAGTAATGAAGTTGAGGCCAGGCAAGTGCAAAGAAGATCCATGGCATACACCATCATCAACCTGGAGTTGTACAAAAGAAGTGTGACCGAGGTATTGCAGCGCTGTGTCGAGCCGCAGGAAGGTCAAGAGATGCTCCTGGAGATTCATCAGGGAGAATGTGGTCATCATGCCTCATCAAGAGCCTAGGTGGCTAAGGTATTCCGGCATGGATTTTATTGGCCCAGTGTTTGAGTCAGGCAGAAGATACTGTGAGGAAATGTCAAGGGTGTCAGAGATTTGCTCACAAAATCCACATGCCAGCCTCGGCACTCAAGACTATTCCCATCACTTGGCCCTTTGCTGTCTGGTGTTTGGATATGGTGGGAGAATTCAGACCAGCCCGAGGTAACATGACTCATATGCTGGTAATGGTGGACAAGTTCACCAAGTGGATCGAGGTAAAACCAATCAGAAAGTGTGATGGTCACACAGCTGTGTCCTTTTTGAAGGACATCATTTTGAGATATGGTTACCCCCATAGCATTATCTCGGACAATGGCACAAACTTTGCTGTGGGAGAGTTTGCTCGGTTCTGTGCGGAAAAGAGAATTCGGTTGGACATAGCCTCGGTGGCACACCCTGGGCAAATGGGCAAGTGGAAAGAGCAAATGCATTGGTGTTAGCCGGTATCAAAGCCCGGTTGATTGAACCACTGTTGCGAACGCCGGGATGCTGGATAGAGGAGATACCAGCAGTACTGTGGGGTCTTAGGACCACACCTAATCGATCAACCGGCTATACGCCGTTTTTTCTGGTCTATGGAGCAGAAGCGGTATTGCCGACCGACATGGAGTATGACTCGCCGAGAGTGGCGCTGTACACTGAAACCGAGGCAAAAGAAGCTCGGGAGAATGGTGTTGATTTGCTCGAAGAAGCGCGAGAGCTGACCTTATCTCGGTCAGCTGTATACCAGCAAAATCTCCGACGCTATCATAGCCGGAAGATCAGTCCTCGGGTATTCCGAGAGGGAGATTTGGTGCTAAGGCTGGTGCAACGCAGTAAAGGCCGACACAAGTTGTCACCTCCATGGGAGGGACCATTCATTGTGAGCAAGGCTCTGCACAATGATTCATACTATCTTATAGATGCGCAGGCACCGAGGAAAAATGTAGCTGACAAATCTGGAGAGGAGACCAAAAGACCCTGGAATGTAGCTCTACTTCGACCCTTTTACTCATAAGGGCACAATGTATGTATCTCGGTTTTCCTTTGAATAAAATGCCGGCACTCCGAAAAGAAAATCGGGGACTGCCTTGTCCGTATGCATGTGTTTTGTCTCGGTTTTTATCTGTGTTGTTCATATGTCGGATGATTTTGAGACCTCGTTTCAAAGTTCAAGTAATGTATGCTATTTTGTTGTGATCTTGTGACTCGACTGACGAACGCCAAAATGGCAGTCAAGAGCAGAGGTTATGGTATATGGTAAACATGAAAGTGAACTCGGGGACTCGGTCCTAGAAAGATCCGACATATGTCGTTTACTAACCCGGTTTTTTCTTTTCCTTGTGTCGGATGACTCTAACCTTACCTCAAAATTTACAAGTATTGTATGCTATAATTTCTATCTTGTGACTCGACTGTCGAACACCTGTATGGTAGACAAGAGCAAAGATCGACAAGTATAGTGAACAAGAAAATAAACTCGGGGACTCGGTTTAAATTGATCCGACATAAACCTCGTCTTGTTCGAGTTAAGCAAAATAAGTAGTCTCGGAGGAACTTAAAATGTATATTACATCTGCACCCGGCATTCCGGGGATTTAACGGTTTAAATTCATCAAAGTTAAGCAGCAGCTTCGGAGGAAGGAGCAGCTCCGGTTGCAGGGACAGACCCGGATGACGGAGGAACCTCGGTTGAAGGAGGAACCTCGGTTGCAGGAGTAGCTTTGGTCAGCGAGTAGCAGACTCGGGGGCAGTCGGAGTGATCTTGCTGCTTGCTGAAGCGTCGGTAGCACCTTGATTGGCCGAGTCAGGCGCTGGTTCAGTGGAGATCTCGGCGGCAGACTGTTTCGCAGTCTTAGCCGAGGCATCGGAATTGACTCGGAGTTAGTAGACTCGGAATCAGACGCAACATACTCTTGCTCGGAGCCATCATCAACATTGACCTCTTCTTCTTCTTCTTCGTCTTCATCATCAGAGTAAACCACACCAGGTTCAACAGACCGAGTGTTGGCAAACCTGGCCATGAAGGTAGCAGCTTCCCCGCGCCTCGCAATCAATGTCGGGTCAGTAGCCCATGGGGAGCCATCGCGTAGAGTACGCAGGCCATCGAGGTTGATATCCTCATACCAGGACATCAGAAAGAGCAAGGCTGCGTCGGCCCCGGCACGAGCAGAAGAAGACCTCCATTCCCTTAGCCGAGTCTCGGTTTGCTGCAAGCATGTGGATAACTCGGCAATAGTCTTGACACTGGGAGAGTCGGGCCACAAGACGTGGTAGGCTCGGATACCGGCATTAAGAAGCTCGACGCCGATGCTCCTCAAGGGGGAAATACGAGCTTGGAGTGCAATCAAGTGGTCGTCGATGTCCCAAGCTTCGGATAGCGGAGCCCCGGATGCCTCGGCTTTCGCAGCTCGGGCCTTCTTCACAGTGTTGGCTGCAGCAGCTTGGCAGTGCTCAAAGTGTTCTGAGAGCAAGTAGGCTGACGCCGAATCAAATGAGATACCGACACAAAATTCCGTGTCAGGAAGATATAAAGAAAAAAGATATGATTCAGGAAACTTACTGTCCATTTCGGCATTAAGTTTGGTGAGCTCAGCCAGCCACTTGGCAGCATTTGCCTTGAGGACATCCAATTCTTCTTCAGCTTTGGTAGCTTTAGCCTCGCATGCAGAAATGTGCGCTTGGATCTTCTGGTCACCTGCAGCACGCTTCTCCAGAGCTGCCTTCAGTGTGTTCCTCTCCTTCTTCAGCTCGGTCTTCTCTTTTTCGACCCGGTCAAGATCTCGCTTGAGCCGAGTCACCTCGGACTGTTCTTCTTTAAGAGCACGCTTGTGCTCAGTTTCCTTCTTCTTCATTTCCTCCTGCTGGTTCTGGAAGGAGAGCTTGAGCGCCCGGTGCTCCAGGGCTAGATTCTTGAAGATCCGGCTGCGAGTGTTGGTGCAATCCTGCCAGAAGGAAAGAGGTTAGTGAGGGTAAAAAGAATCTCGGGGACTGGAGCCCGAGATTGATGGAAAGTACTGACAGAGTTAAGTCAAAAAGAGTCTCGGGGACTGTGAGCCCGAGATTAATGAAAGATCATACCGAGTCATCTAGACATGAAACTCGGGGACTGGTTGTCCGAGTTTAATGTAAGCTCATGCCGGATAAACTCGACATGAGACTCGGGGACTGGGCATTCCAGTGTTGTTAACAAGTTAAATTTAATGATCAAGTTTGAAGATTCGCGCCGAGTTACCTATTACTCGGATGAGTATCAGTTACTCAACCCGAATCTCGGGGACTGTGGATAGTGTGACTTTTGATCATTGAAAAGTAAGTGCTAAGTTCTAAGAAAGTTACCTCGACAACCCTGCTAGCCTGAAGGGCCGAGACCTGCAAAGAGTGCAGGGATTGCGCAACAAGGCCAGGGCCAACCGGGTGTGGATTTGCCGGAGTAGAGGAAACTTCGCTGGGATCCGCGGCATTCCAGTCCATCACGCACTGTCCAACCGAGCCGAGGCTGTTGTCACTCGGGGTGCGAAGACTCGGAAGAACATGGCTGTTGACCCGGGGGCGGAAATCATCTCGGAGAGATTTTGGTACGCCCGGTTTGCTGTTGGAGTCACGGTAATTTGCTTGCTCTGGACGGTTGAAGGTTGGCCAGAGGCTTGCTGAGTTGGCACAGTTGGAGGCGGTGGAGCCGGAGTATGGCTGGTACTGGGGGCTCCTGTTGCTGCCTCTGCTGTTTCTCTTGCTGTTGCTGCTGCTGTTTCTCCTGCTGCTTCTGCTGCTTCTGCTGTTGCTGCTGCTGCTTCTGTTGTTGCTGCTGTTGCTTCAACTGTTGCTGTTGCTTGTTGTGCTTGTGCTGTGCACGAGGTGAGAGGCGGGGATCCGGCTTAGACGAGGTCTTAGTCGGAGTTTTGACCCGCTCCGTCTCCGAGTCTTTAAGAGGCGGGAGGGGAGATTGGTCTTGACCCGGAGCCGAGGTTTGCTCGAGGCCTTGGTCTCCTCCCAGGTCCGAATCAAGATTCGGCGCCGGAATGTCGGCTGAGGTAGCGCGCACCGGGGAAGGGATTGCCCCTCCGGGGCTGCTAATCCCGGTGTTGGCCGCCAGGGGTGGCGATGAAGGGATAGGAGACAAAATGGAACTGTGGGTCTGTTTTGCGGCGATGGGATCGCTGCATAAACCGAGGTAAAGTGTTAACTCGGGTGAGGATAACTTCGTGAAAGTAAAGAAGGAAAGAGTGAGAGCAAGAAAGGTTATGCGAAGTTTATCTTACCCCTTGCTGGTTGGTAGGGCCTTAGCCTTACGCTTGGTGACGACCTTCTTGGCTTTCTTAGCCGGAGGAGCCGCTGACCCGGACGCAACGGAGCGTTTCCGGGATGTGCCTTGGGCACCCGGATTGGCTGCAGCATGAGGTGCATACCATGAAATAGGAATAGCGTCAATGGGATCTAGGATTTGACAATCGTCATCTTCGTCGTCTGACAAGTCTTGAAGAAGACACGGGCGGATGGCTTACCCGAGGTAGAAGCCTTGGCACGAGGAACCGGCATATAATCCTCGTTGTCCGGATCTTCAGTCTCCTCGGGTCGCACATGGCGATCTTTTGTCCATTTCCGGGTCTTCAGGTCCCCATCTTCGATGGCTTGTCGAGTAAACAGCTGCATGAGGAGCAAAGTAGATTCGGATTAGTCAGATGGTGCTTCACCGAGATAAAAGTAACCTCGGAAGGCAGAGATATGTCAGTTCAAAGGTGACAAACTAACCGGATCTCTCAAATGGCTCTACGCCCCATTGCGAGTCATCCTCCATCTCGGTCTGAGCGATGGCCTTGACACGTCTCCTAACTTGGGGACGAGTAAGATCATGGGTGGTGACCCGGGTAGGGTCCAGCAGACCACTCATGTGGCAAATCTTGTGCACACGATACTGGAGGGGGTTGACTCGGCGCATGACGAAAGTCCTCAAGAGATCGTCTGCACCGAACTTCTTTGCCAGCAGACCCTCAAGGGTTTGGTGGATCAGTTGGACCTCAGGAATGGTGTCCTGCGGGTCATAGTTCCAGTTTAACTCGGCTGTGGGGGGAGCAATGTTGAACTCCGGCAGGTTGAGAACATCCCGCCCTTCTGGGCTCTTCACATAGAAAAAAGACCTTTGCCACTTCCGGCAAGATTCTAAGCCGGTAATCCGAGGAAAGGGGGAGTGTTTCCTCGGAGTAATGCTAGCTGCTCCGCATGCGGTCATATCTTCACGACCTCCTCCTTATTCGGAATGGTTTGCTTCCGGAGGCGGAAGTACTTGGCCCAGGCGGCAACAGTGGGCCAGAGGCCGAGATACCCCTCCATGAAGGAGGTAAAAGCTGAGAGAGATGTAATGGCGTTGGCAGGGAGATGGTGAGGTTGTAGACCGAAGAAGTCAAGAAATTCTCGGTAGAAGGGGCTAGCTGGGAGTCCAAACCCGCGCTGAAAGTGCGCAAGGAAGACCACCCGTTCACCCGATTCTAGAACCGGTTCGAGTTCTGATTCAGGACGCCGGCATATAACCTCGGCTGTGATGCGCCAGGTCTTGAGCAACCAGTCGAGGTCATCTTGTTCTACATCGGATCCCTCCCATCCACCTCGGTTGCTAGGTGCCGCCGATGACTCAGTCGGGTCGGGAGTACTGCGGCCTGACATCTCAGGGCAAAGCCTGCAAAAAGTACAGTACAACCGAGATAAGTAACCCGGAGTTATGAATCTAGAATCGGAAAAAGTGACCCGAAGAGCCGTGCAACTGATTCAGGAATAGAGCGCGGAAACCGAGTTAAGTGACTCGGAAACCGAAATAAGTATCTCGGCTTAGGTTGTCTGTTTATCTCGGAAAGATGATTCGGGTAAAAGTTATAAACTTGACTTTGCCTGAATCTGTGAGCAAGCAAGATCTACCGAGCAAGTAAAAACGAAAGTAAAACATGAGCATAAGGCAGAGAAAGTTGAAACTACCAGGAGCAATGTCAGGATACCAGTGCGAGAAAGATCTAGAAAGGGACCTAAGCAATTTCGTCTATGAGCAAGCAAAGTTAATCCTAGCAAGTCTAGCGATTGGAGATCTAGAGCACCCTAAGGATGAACAATGAAGAACATGCTAGGAAGAACACCGGAGAGGATTCATGAAGAAGATAGAGATTGGGGATCCATACCGGAATGCAGATCCCGCGGGAAGGAGTTTGGCGGCGGCGGCGCGGTCGATTTCGGTCGTCGACGGCCGTGAAGCGTTGATGGTCCCGAAGAGCAAGGCTTTGATACCTGCAAAATAAACGGGATTAGGTTGAGACTCCAAGTGCAGAGTGTATAGTAAGTGGAAGACAGTTTTCCCCACGAGGGGTGACTCGAGGGTTTAATATCGAACTCTCGGGGAATCTGAAGTGGTAGATTTATCTTCTTATCCTTCTTTTGGTTACCTACAAAACAAGGTTAGATGTTTTGGTCCTCAACCTCACCTGTGGTTGTCAAGCACAAGGTGTAAGAATGATATCAGGATAGTTATGCAATGCAAACAAGAAATAAATATGCAATGATGGTGGATGCAATGATAAATGATATTTTTGGGTTTTTGAATGATGTATGCAAGATGAAAAGTATTTTTGTATTTTCGGATTTAATGATGGCTGAAAATAGAAAAGTGGTATATGGTGTTGGAAAGGTGTTTCTTATGATTAAAAATGGACTGGGGTTCATGGTTTCACAAATGCACTCTCTCTTTATAAAGTGGTAGACAATGGAACACACACAGTTAACATATGAGATTGCAACACAGGGTTTGATAACAAGTTACTTAGATATATGGGCATCACGTCCTAACATAGAGATCTTTTGGTTATTAACCTCTCTTATACTCCACCAAGATGCGAACTAAATCATAACACCTCAGTAATTAAGATAACTCAGAGTATAGCATTAAGTATCATGACATGAAGTGAAAATAAGAACATGCTAGATCTAGTCATGGAGTAGTGGCAATGGTCACGCCCACATCCCCGGTAGCATGGTATTTTAGTTTATCCCTAGTGAGGTAACAAAGTAAGGTAAAGATACCAAAGTGGATCGCAGAACTTTCTCTCACGTTCACTGCACTAGCCACCCCCCGTTACTCCAACTAATGCACACGTTCCCCACACACGCTCTCATAAACATGCTTGATCAAAACAAGTAGACAAGAACGGGGTACATAATATGCATCTATACTCATAACTGAAACAAACATTGCAATCTCAAACATATATTAACTCATAAAGATCCACCACAAAGGTATTACAACGGTGACCGTAATCATGTTCAGCAGCTCATACGGTGCTAATTAGTGAAGCTCAAGAGAGGAGAGATACATAAGTTACTTCCACAAACCCATAGTCCAGAGGTGGACTACTCCCTCTTCATCATGGAGACGGTGGAGAAGTCGATGGAGAAGATGGAGACCACGCCGGCAGCGCCCCGCCGGAGTTTTCCCCCTCCAATCTGCAGCTCCTGATCTCCGTTTCGGTGTTTCTGTGTTTGTGCGGCGCTCCTTCCAGAGAACGTCGGGGGACCTTTTTTATAGGCGTTTTTAGGTCAAGACGATGTCGGTGGAGCGAAGATCGACGGCAACGGAGCCACGAGGCCAAACGGTGGGCCCCACGCGGCCACAGTACCTGGCCGCGTGGGCCACCCCCGTTTGGCCTCGGCCTCCGTTTGTTCGCTTCCTTCGCCCACAGGTCTTCTTCCTTCCAAATATTGACGCCCGTAAATTTCCAGGTGATTTCGTTGACGTTTGGGTCCCTGAAACATTAAAATAAGAAAACGGGGTTTTCTGCCTGTGCAGGGTTAATTCCATAAAAATAGGAAATAAATGAATATTCCCAAAATCATTATAAAACATTGATATAACCCTTATATGATGCAAATATGATTGGAATATAAGCAATTAAAGTGCAAAGTTCATGTATGCATTTTACATGCATCAACATCCCCAAGCTTAATCCATGCTCGTCCTCGAGTATGAAGATGATAAAACTAACATGGACTTTGCAATTTAATACTTAACAATGATATCAAAGATGATTACTATTGCTACATATAGTCAAATGATTCATTCTTCAAAGGAGTAGCAATATGCAAATAGTTTATGAAGTGATATCAAGTATTCAAGACAAGGATGTTCATTGATAGTTCACAAAGTGTAACATGGTAGCAAGTAATATGGAACACATGTATGCATAATGATAAGTAGAACATCCTACAATGGTCATAGAGTGTAGATGAAAATCTGAATATGATAGGTGTACACTTTGGAAAGATGTATATGTGAGTAGAGGTAAAGCATGCATAAGTTTCATCCAACTTCCAAACTCTTCTACTTAAGTTAATGATTGCAATAAGGTATTCATTGGTGTCAAGCTCTCATTGCCCCTATCATAGCATCTTGAATGATTAAGGTTAAAGTGAAAGCAAATATGAGTAGTGTGCTTGATAAAGAATGGGTTGAATGTCTCATGCCCCTTGAATACAAGTACTTACACCATGTGTTACTCAACTTGGGAAACAAAGCAAGTTCAATTAAATATCATTGTAAGCATAATAGTATCATCAAGAGCGTCAACTGGGGTACCTCTTGTCCCAAGATATGGAACAAGCCCATATCAAAATGACAAGACAAACAAACAAAATGAACAATCTCAACACCCTTTTTATTTACCATTTGGAATAGTTTTTTATTGCAAGGTGTATCACAGAAGGTTCACCATAGTATGTAAGTAAATTTCCACCATGAATGATGCATGGCTTAGATTAGCGGCCCAGGCGTCTCTCTAACCATTTACACAAACTCATTTAAACTCACTCTATTTCCACATTTATTTCAACATGATAAGCATCCATAGACAAAAGCACATGATATCAACTAAATGAGATGAAGAGCGTGTTGAAAGCTTGCCATGTGACAGCACATATGGGCTAACTTCCAACCCAAAACATTCATCAAGCCACAAACATCATAATCTTAATCACAATGGGTCAAGTTTTATTATGCAAATAAAAGAACATTGTGCATCAAGTTCGTGAGAGCTATATAACCAATTTTTTCCATTGCAATCAATAACATAAACATTTTCATTCAGAGGTAAGATAACACAAACAACATGTTAAACATACTCGGAATAGCATAAAGCCAATAGGTAGATATGGTGGACTCACTGGAATAACTTTGGTTGAAGGTGTTGGAAACAAGTTTTTGCTTGTTGGAGTTTTTGGGCTAGCAAAAGGGAGAAAGTTGACCATCTAGATGCATGCATGAGTGTCCATAGAACTAACTAATCCATGTTAAACCAAGTAAATAACAATCAGCACCAAAACATGAATAAGTGATAGCTCTACAAAAAGAATTTGCAAACTATTACTCATAAACAAGCTCATGAATCATGCAACTATATGTATCATTAAAAATCAAGTCAAACATCCCTTTTCCCAATCTTATAAAAGCATCCAACATATTTCAACCCATATTTCCAGTAGCTCTCTCATATATAATTGATAGTGTGGTGGTCTCTCAAGACTCAAACAAAAACAAAAAACGACGCTCCAAGTTTATGCGATAAAGTGTTTCGATCGAAAAACAGAAGTTGGACGTGTGCAAACCGAGAGTGTGTAGGTCCAGCGGGGTTGTCTTCACATCCCCAAGCTTATGGTCTTCACCATCCTTGGATAGCTCTTGGTGCATCTCCTCCAATCCCTGTGAAAAAACTTCAAAACACCGTTTCTCCCATCTCTTTTCTGTGGGGTGCATTAATAGTGATAAACAAATAGGTTCCTTGCTGCATATAATCCTTGAACAAAAATTCATATGACATGTCCAGAAAGTGTATAATGTTGTATGCCTACTCATAAACTCAATTGGATCAAAAAATTCAACTTAAAAGCTCAAAGCATGCATCAAACAAAATGGGACAGAATCTGTCCAGAAAAACAGCAGCAGCAAAACGTATTTTTCTACCCTACCAAACTTTCTCGAAAAATTCCGAAAAATTCATGCATACAGAGGATGAAAAGTTGCAACTACAGTTCAAATATGAGCTCATTCGGAGTTACAGAATAAGAATTAAAAATCATACCGTGCACTGACTCGTGCAGGAATAAAATCTCCGAACGCTATAAGCAACTTTTTCAAACCAAAAAGGGTAAAACTTGGCACTTTATTAAAAACTCCAGAACCTAACTAGACACAAAATCTCTTGTTACAGCAAGAGGACACAAAGAAAAATCACACACAAAAATAACCGGGTTGCCTCCCGCAAAGCGCTTTCTTTATAGCCATATAGCTAGGCTTCTTACTTGTTGTTTTATTGTGGACGAAGCTCATGAGGGAGCTTGAACTTTGGTGGTTCCCTCTTCCTTGGAAAGTGTTCCATGCACTTCTTGTGTGGAAACTGAAACTTTACATTCCCTTCCTTTGAATCAATGATAGCACCTGTGGTACGAAGAAAAGGTCTTCCAAGAATAATAGGACTAGAGGTTTTATTCCCCATATCCATGATTAGAAAATCCACAGGCACAAAAGTCATATGTAACTCTACCATAACATCACTTACTTTTCCCAAAGCATGTTTAATAGAGTCATCAGCAAGTGCTAGTTCAATAGAGCATTTTTCAAGATTTTTCAATTCAAGCACTTCATATAGTTCTTTAGATAAAACAGAGACACTAGATCCTAGATCAAGTATGGCATGGTGTGTCTCTTTTCCAATAGTTACTAGTACCTTAGGTATCCACATATCCCCAAGCTTAGGTGGTATCATAGCCTCTTGGTTGTACCTAGCAATCTTTTCTTTCAAGACATGATTAGCAATATAAGAACCAAAACCTGCTTGGTTAGTGTTGATGGAAGGATCACTTGCAAATTTTTGTAAGATAGATATTAATTCATGCAAGCTACAATTTTCTAAGTCAAGCAAAGGATCCTTGACTTCATTAAGCATTTTAACTTCCTCAACTTTCTTTTCCCTATTGTATAGGTTGAATATTTCATAACGGTCATCAAAGACATCTTCAGGTACTTGGGCTTTTTCTAAACTTTCTTTAATTTTCACTTCCAAAAGCAAGCCATCAAGTAGAATGTAAGCATCAGCAATAGTAACATTTATGAAAGAACCCTTACATTCCTTATCCAAAAAGAGTTTAGAGGTTTCAGACAATCCTCTATAAAATATATGCATGAGCATCCAATCTCTCATGCCATGTTCCATTCCATAAGCTATACCTCTAAACCTTTCCCATGCTTTTACCATAGGTTCATCCTCTTTTTGTTTAAAGGTGATAACTATTTGTCTAATATTGTAAACCATTTCTGAAAAACAAAACCTTTCAATGAATGAAGCTTTTAGGTTAAACCAATTGCTAAAATTTTAGGTGGCCATTTTAATATCCAATCTAAAGCTTTTCCAGCTAAGGAATAAGGAAAAAGCTTTACTTTGATCACATTAGCATTGGCATGAGTCAAGTTTAACACTTTGCATCTTTCATTAAATTTGTTAAGATGGAGTAGAGCATTTTCTTTCGGTTTCCCAGAAAAACGGTGTTCATAAATCATTTTAGTGACATTAGGATCTACCTCAAATTCTCAACTGGAATATTCATATCTTGAGGAAAGTTCCTAACACTAAATGGCCAAAAGGTTCTTTTTTTTGGTATTTTTGATTTTTTATGCAAAACTGAAATAAATATGATATGATATGCAATGACACTAACAAAACAAATAAATTGCTTTGTAAGTAAAGATGGATAAGATGGTGCTCACGTAGGTGCAACCTCCCCAAGCTTAGGTGTTAGCACAAGTTGGTGACGTTGACTTTGTTGTGAGATGAATGCGATGATGCACACCCTTGGATAAATCTCTCAGCTACGATTCCCCGGCAACGGCGCCAGAAAACGTCTTGATGGTCCCGAAGAGCAAGGCTTTGATACCTGCAAAATAAACGGGATTAGGTTGAGACTCCAAGTGCAGAGTGTATAGTAAGTGGAAGACAGTTTTCCCCACGAGGGGTGACTCGAGGGTTTAATATCGAACTCTCGGGGAATCTGAAGTGGTAGATTTATCTTCTTATCCTTCTTTTGGTTACCTACAAAACAAGGTTAGATGTTTTGGTCCTCAACCTCACCTGTGGTTGTCAAGCACAAGGTGTAAGAATGATATCAGGATAGTTATGCAATGCAAACAAGAAATAAATATGCAATGATGGTGGATGCAATGATAAATGATATTTTTGGGTTTTTGAATGATGTATGCAAGATGAAAAGTATTTTTGTATTTTCGGATTTAATGATGGCTGAAAATAGAAAAGTGGTATATGGTGTTGGAAAGGTGTTTCTTATGATTAAAAATGGACTGGGGTTCATGGTTTCACAAATGCACTCTCTTTTATAAAGTGGTAGACAATGGAACACACACAGTTAACATATGAGATTGCAACACAGGGTTTGATAACAAGTTACTTAGATATATGGGCATCACGTCCTAACATAGAGATCTTTTGGTTATTAACCTCTCTTATACTCCACCAAGATGCGAACTAAATCATAACACCTCAGTAATTAAGATAACTCAGAGTATAGCATTAAGTATCATGACATGAAGTGAAAATAAGAACATGCTAGATCTAGTCATGGAGTAGTGGCAATGGTCACGCCCACATCCCCGGTAGCATGGTATTTTAGTTTATCCCTAGTGAGGTAACAAAGTAAGGTAAAGATACCAAAGTGGATCGCAGAACTTTCTCTCACGTTCACTGCACTAGCCACCCCCCGTTACTCCAACTAATGCACACGTTCCCCCACACACGCTCTCATAAACATGCTTGATCAAAACAAGTAGACAAGAACGGGGTACATAATATGCATCTATACTCATAACTGAAACAAACATTGCAATCTCAAACATATATTAACTCATAAAGATCCACCACAAAGGTATTACAACGGTGACCGTAATCATGTTCAGCAGCTCATACGGTGCTAATTAGTGAAGCTCAAGAGAGGAGAGATACATAAGTTACTTCCACAAACCCATAGTCCAGAGGTGGACTACTCCCTCTTCATCATGGAGACGGTGGAGAAGTCGATGGAGAAGATGGAGACCACGCCGGCAGCGCCCCGCCGGAGTTTTCCCCCTCCAATCTGCAGCTCCTGATCTCCGTTTCGGTGTTTCTGTGTTTGTGCGGCGCTCCTTCCAGAGAACGTCGGGGGACCTTTTTTATAGGCGTTTTTAGGTCAAGACTATGTCGGTGGAGCGAAGATCGACGGCAACGGAGCCACGAGGGCCAAACGGTGGGCCCCACGCGGCCACAGTACCTGGCCGCGTGGGCCACCCCCGTTTGGTCCTCGGACCTCCGTTTGTTCGCTTCCTTCGCCCACAGGTCTTCTTCCTTCCAAATATTGACGCCCGTAAATTTCCAGGTGATTTCGTTGACGTTTGGGTCCCTGAAACATTAAAATAAGAAAACGGGGTTTTCTGCCTGTGCAGGGTTAATTCCATAAAAATAGGAAATAAATGAATATTCCCAAAAATCATTATAAAACATTGATATAACCCTTATATGATGCAAATATGATTGGAATATAAGCAATTAAAGTGCAAAGTTCATGTATGCATTTTACATGCATCAAGCGTTCCCGGCTTCGTGCGGTGGTGGAGCTCGCTGCGCGGCGGTGGCAATGTCGCAGGAAGGAGAGAGAGGAAGATGGATGCGAAGAGGACGAGGAGAGGTGCCCGCTCCCCTATTTATGGGCACGAGGCGCGTGCGGTTTCCTTGTTTACCGCGTGCGGTTACCGTAACGGCGCGCGGATTCACCGCGCACGATCTGCGCGGTTGCGATGTTTGCGGCCGCACGACCCGCCGCATCATGGGCCACAAGGTGGTAACTGCCCGCGGCGTGATCGCGTGCGGTTACTGGCGCGAGAATCAAGGAGTCACGCCACGGTCAAACGCACTCGAGTGCCTTTGAGACATGACAGCTCGTGACGTATGCGACATGTATGCAGAGACATGTTTGTCCGCACGCAGGAACCGAGGCAGCGCACAGCGTCTCTCTGCCACGTGCTGTGGAGAGATATTTGAGAGATTGTGGGAATCTTCTTGTGTCGGTTAGACCAATTGGAGGAGGAAAGTCGGACAAAGTTACTAGTTTGACTCGGAGAAACTCGGCCAGACCGAGACATGTTTGAGTCGGAAAGGCAGTTGGTTTGGTTTGTTTTGTTAAACCTGGTGTGGCCCTCCATCCGAGGCTGTGGGACCGCACCAGCTTCGGGGACTAATGTCGGGGGGCTACCCCCGGGTAGGGTAAAGTTGTGGTATAAAGAGCTCTAAAGACTGGACCGGGTCAAGGTCAAACCGGGTCAACCAAGTCCCGGAGGGACCGAGGCAAGGTGTAACTACAAACCGGCTTATGGCAACCGGGTCACGAAGGCCGGGTTACGTTAGCTGAGTCATCTTAACCGACATATACCAACCGGGATATGCTGACCGACATATGTATGTCGGTAACTTGTGTGTTTTCTCATGTGCAGGGAAGGTTATTCAGGAAGGGGAATCCGGCATATCCATGCCGGGTTATCCTTATGTCGGACAGAAGTCAATGCTCCTGTCACCTCCCGTCTGGCACGGGAGCGCCTGACACGGAAGCGCCTGACACGGGAGCGTGCAGGAGACCGAGATGGCAGGCCATCATTCCACCGCTGACTCCGGGTTATCCGGGAACAAACTGCGAGGCAGAGGCATGGGCAGGCCATGTCTTGTCTCTGCCAGAGGGTACCTTCTAGCTGTACCGTAGAGCTGCAGGAGATGGGCTTGTCACGTCCTGTCTCTGACAGGAGTAACATCATGACATATCCTCGGCATGGCTACAGTGCTCCGGGAGGGGCACTTCGGTAACTCGGTTTAGCCTACATATATGGCCTCACCCCCTCCTGCGTGAGGGACGACGAGGACCAAGGAGGAAAAGGGACGACGAAGAGGAGAGATAGCCAGAGACAAGGCACTGACATACACTTCCCCCGTAGTTCCATCTTCCACCTTGTGTTCTTCCCCATTGTTGAGATATACAGCTCAAGGAGCAGCTTGTACGCTTGGTACCAAGATATATACAGAGAGAGACAGGCAGGAGTATGGGTTTTACCTCCTCACGAGGGCCCCGAACCTGGGTAGATCGTGGTGTGTTCTGGTGCTTGTGTGTTCTTTGTGTGTGCTTCTTAGCGCGCTAGCCCTCCCCTGGATCCACCAGCGTCCATCGGCCCCACACTTTAGCCATCCCATGGCATCTGCCGTGTTACCACCACGACAGAATCGCGCTTTCCGCGCGGCTAGTGCGTACAAACCTGACCTGGGCCGTGGCTGGCCCGTCAACATAGGTAACGGAGAAAGTATTAACTCCGTTACCCATAGTATTGGCAACGGTCTTAATTCTGGCTCCGTTTCCGATATGTGCCTCTATAGCATCGGAGACTTTTGTGTGTCCGTGTGCAATGTGGACACGTTCCATCTTCTTGGAATTCGATGCGAGCGGAGTAACTGCTATGGCGTAGTGACGCCGCGGCACCGCCCACTACTCCTTAAAAACCCACGATCTCCCTGCTATCTCAGTACGCCACTTCGCCGCAGCCATGGATACTCCTAGCAACTCCTCGGGCGTTCGCCGCAGCAGTTTCCCTCTTTCGCTGAATTGGAACCGTGTCGTCGTGCCGGAGGCCGTCGCGCAGAGGCACTGGCAATATAGGAGGCCAGTGCCCTGGTCAAATGTTAGCCTCCCCGCTGGCTGGCGCGTCAACCACAGGAGGGTGCCTATGTCGCCGGAAGAGGACGCGGGATCCTCGGGCGCCCGCGACCGCAGCCGCTCGCCGCGGCGGAGAGACGCTCGTCCGCGGTCACTTGGATAGAACCGCGTCATCGTCGGACAGGCCGTCGCGGAGCGGCACTGGCAATATAGGAGGCTAGTGCCATGGTCAAAGGTTCGGCTACCCGGTGGCTGGCACCTCAACCGCGCGTCGGTGCCTATGCCGCCGGAAAGAGTTGAGCTGCTTCAGAGCCGCCGGAGCTGCGCGACGATCCAGCCTACGACGATGACGAGATGTGGGAGGGGCGCACGGGCGGCGATGACATCGTCGGCGAGGAGCCGCGCGACGACACGGACGACTACGCGACTGTCCTCGCATACGAGCAGGAGAAGGCGGAGGCCGAGGAGTAGTTATAGTTATTTATTTTTATGTTCTTCAACTTCAATACTAGTAGAGATCAGTATAAGCCCAGTGTGTCAGTGAAAAAATCAAAGGAAACGGTTGTTTATACCCTCCGTTTCCGATGTTCTACCTATAAATGCGCCCTTCACACAGCCCTAAACTCTATCGCTCACTCTCAGACTCACTCTCAAAGTGTGGCGGCGCCTCCACGCAGCACCAGATCTTAGCTCCACCGTGGCGGCGCGCATCTCCCTCCCTCCGACCGTGGTGGCGCGCATCTCCCTCCCTCCGACCGTGGCGGCGCGCATCTCCCTCCCTCCGACCGTGGCGGCGCGCATCTTCTTCTCCTCCGACCGTGTCGGCGCACATCTTCCTCTCCTCCGACCGTGGCAGCGCGTACCCGTTCTTTGCTCCACCCGGGCAGATCTCGTCGCCTGATCTGTAGCTGGAGGGCGCATGGCGTGTCGATCTGAGGACGACTACGTACTCCCGCCGCCAGATCCAAAGGTAATACATCTATTTGTGACCGGCCGTCGTGCCGACGAACTAGGGTTGTTGTCATTGTTCTGCTTAGGTTTTCTTCCATAGGACACTCATGAACAGAACTAGAACTAGGGTTGTAATACATCCGAGGACGATGAGGACGACCACTGGCGGATCCACCTTGAGCCAGCCGGGTGCACAGGACACCGGGAGAAGGAATTTTTCTTTGTAAATTAGCAATTTTTCATCACATATGCACCCCTAAAAATTGTTTTAAATGTATTGTGGTAACATGTGTGCATCCTGGTTCAATATGTTCTAGCTCCGCCACTGAGGACGACTACGTAGTGTCGCTCGAAAAGAACATAACTAGCACAAATCGGTAGTGTATGAAACTCATGGCTGACTTATCTCCTTTGCAAAACAGATGTACATTTCGGTGACACTGTATAAAAAGCCGGGTCCTTAGCCAAGGTGCGTTTGTCGTCCGGCATAATTGTTGGTACACAACAACTATGCAATGGATTTGTAAGTTTGTTATTCTGTCTTATGCATCCTTTTGTGTTGTATGTCCTTTATGCTAGATGTATAGTGAGCTAACATGGAGTCATATATTCTCTCTTTACATTTCAGTGACCACTTTACAAAAGAGGCACCTTCAGTACATCAGCACTCGCTTATTGCACTATGTGCAGAGCATGGTGCTGATCCGTTTAGCTCATTTAAATGAGCTAAATACAAGGTCGGGGACAAAGCGGCGAGTTGATTATATTTTGGCGACACCGTCCAAGAAGAAGATTTAATTCATGAACTCTAACAGCAAGTCATGAAGATAAATTAAGTTGGAAATGACAAGGATAAGTTTAGAGAGGCATGACATAGATAGATTTAGCTAGACATGTCAATGATAGATTTAGAGAGGCATGACAATGAAGATAAGTAATTGGTTGTCTTGTGATGCAATGTATCGGTGACATTTGTTATACCTTATGAATGAATGAATTTGTTAGCCTTTTTGTGCTTCTGCTGTGAAATTTTAAATGTCCAGTGCCAAATCTATTCCTGCTCTAGGCTTATGAAGAAACCTCAATGCAAACGAGCAGAAACAGAATCTCCGTTACTGATGTTCCGACACATCAGAAACGGAGGTTGTGCACAACCGTTGCCAAACCGACGCCTCATCAGCGACGGTTTTTTCGCCTCCGTTACCGATGAGGGCCTTCACATCAGTAACGGGGTCGGGGACACGGACCCTTTTTCCGTTTCCGATGGGGTTTTTGGCCCGTTTCCGATGTGTCGTTCTGTACTAGTGACCATAAGACCAGCATGTTTTCTTTAACTTTTTCATTCCAATCTTCTTGCCATAGATGCGCGGTCTTTACTTTTGTTGAAGAAACCAGTTGCCACTACCAACAACAACTTCGCCCCGTAGCATAGAAGTTTTCTAATCCTTTTACTCTGTAGAATAGACCAAGAGAACAATATTCAGAAATAAGTACAATCAAACTATTGGGATCAACATGGTATATATGCTGGAAGAAAGGTTTGTTCCGAACGTTCCATGGTCCCCACAAAACCGCACTACTCTAGATGCAATCGTCACTCACCCCAGAATGCTCAAACGATATAATCCGGTCATAAAGCTCATATATCTATCTATTATATACTAAAAGCAATATACGGAGGTGAAGATAGAGACACCAGGTAAAGAAACCGCAATGTTGGCGGAGTTGATAACGTGGAAGTTGTTGATCGACAGTTCCAAGAAGGCATCCATGACGTGCATAAGGTCAGTCTCAATAATGTACTAGCATGAGGTAAAGAAAGCCGTGGTGAAACCATCCGGGCCAGTGGCTTTGTCTTGTGGCGTATCCTCAATGGCACTCTTGATCTCATTCATCGAGAAGGGGAGGGCCAAGTCCTCAAGATCCCCAACCGCCGGATTGATAGCAGCCAAGTTAAGGTCAAGGAGGCGAGGGGGCGGCGGCCCAAGGGACTGCTAGTGCTAGAAGTGATCAAAAATTAAGGCAGACTTATCCTCATGGAGGTGACCCACCCTCCGTTTTGACTGATCCACTTAATATGATTTTTCCTTCGGCGAGAGTTGATGCGAAGGTGGAAAATTAGTGTTGGGCTGTTGGCATACGTTTATAGACCTTGACTTGTACAGTATTTTCAAACGCGAAACACACGCTGGGAAGACTAATGCGAGTCTACGGAGAAAAAGAACTTGCAACTTCCAGTGTTTCTTTGGACTGAGAACCCTGCATGCAAATACTATCAGCAAGCAACAGCATAAAAACCTCATAACTAGGGTACCGATGCCAGTGTATCATATATACCTGCTAGCATGATTGGTTGGTACGCTAGCTCTATCGATCAATCAATGGAGAAACCAACTGATTCCATCTCGTCGGCAGCGGTAGCGATCATATTCATAACGGCAGTGCTGATTCCGCCGCTCTCCATCACCGCCGGAGCAGCAGAAGCTCCCAGTGCGCCGGCGATAGGGCTGCCGGGCTGTGAGACCAGATGCGGCAGCGTGAGTGTACCGTACCCGTTCGGCATAGGGCCGGACAGTTGCTACTTGCCAGGGTTCAAGCTCACCTGCGTCGACGCCGGAGGAAAAAACAGCAAGCGCCCGCGGCTGCTCCTCGGCGACGGTGGCGTATTCGAGGTCGTCAAGATCTTCGTGGAGAACAACACGATGCGCGTCATCAGCCCTGGGCTGCAGGCCATAAACATGAGCGGCTCCGGCGACAGGCACGGCCGGTGGAGTCTTGGGGACTTCATTGGCGGGGCGCCGGTGCCATATGTGCTGATACCGTACTGGAATGAGTTCATTCTCATGGGGTGCAATGTCCAGGCGACGCTCCTGAGGAACGGGAGCGGCGGATTCATCGTCAGCGGCTGCGCCTCCTTCTGCACCGACATCGATGATTGGTCAAACTCGTCCTTCGACTACGACGACGACAAGACCTGCACCAACATCGGCTGCTGCCAGGCCACCATCCCTCTTGGCTGGTCTTCATACGGGGTGGAGCTAAAGGGGCCCAACGACGGCCTGCCCGAAGACACCGTGAGCGTGCTCATCGCAGAGAAGGGTTGGTTCAACGAGAACCGCACGCTCACTACATATATCACAAATGCGAGTATCCCACACCTGAATGCACCGCAGCTGAACTCTCACCTGATGGTCCCCGTGATTCTCCGGTGGGCGGCGGCGCACAGCGCATCGAATCGCACTGAGCCTCCTTTTGCACTTGACCCCTGCCCCGGCGACACAGCCCAGAGACTCTGCAAGAGCACCAACAGCGAGTGCACTGATGCAGGGTATTATACGCAGTCAACCGTCATGGGCTACTACCAGTGCAGTTGCAACGATGGCTACAAGGGCAATCCTTACCTCACCGGTGGATGCCAAGGTACGTAGGTTTCAATGTTTCATAAACATATAACTCGATTTCCTTTTTGCCTAGCTTAGTCTTAAACAGCTAAACAAAGACATGGGTTCAGACCTAAACAACTTTTTTTTTCATTTTTTGCATTCTTCATTAGTAAATTGTAATCTCTCTTCTCTTAAATAATAAAAATACTGTCGGTGGATTTCCATGCAGTTTTAGTAAAATAAAATGAATCAAATTAAATGTGTATATGTAGATATCAAAGAGTGCCTTCACAAAGAAGAACACGGGTGCTTCGGTGATTGTGAGGAGCTTCCGGGATCGTTCCGCTGCCGGTGCCCGGAAGGAACCCAAGGCAACTTCAGCATGCCTGGTGGCTGCGTCGTAAAATCCGCAAATACAATGACGCCTGCAAACACAAACACAGGTATGATAAGCACCACAGTTGCCGTTCAAAAAGGGTGTTCCATCTATATGCTTGATCAATTACTTACTCACTACGGGAGAGCGGTTCTTCACCGTGTTCTCTTCGCCGTGTGCAGCACACGGCAAAGGCTTGGCCGTTTGCTTTCTGCTCTTCGCCGTGTGCTTTGGGCACACGGCAACGACCTGCTCTCCCATAGTGACTGGGCAAAACAACAACTAGTGGCAGTAAGCATACACGCTTTAATCACATATTGTTTTTCAGGTCATCATAACTTGGGTTTAATAATTGGTCTGTCGGTTGCTAGTGGCCCATGCATTATACTTTTGGTTCTTGGCGCACTCCTAACAATCCGTGATCTTAAGCAACACAAGGCGAAGACATTGAGGCGTAAGTTCTTCACTCAAAACCGTGGACAACTATTGAAGCAGCTTGTATCTCACAGGGCAGACATCGCTGAAAGGATGCTCATTTCTTTGGAAGAGCTAGAGAAGGCTACCAATAATTTTGATCAAGCTCGCAGGCTCGGTGGTGGAGGGCATGGCACCGTGTACAAAGGGATCTTATCAGACTTACATGTTGTGGCCATCAAGAAATCAAATATTGTTGTCAGGAGAGAAATCAACGAGTTCATAAATGAGGTTGCCATACTCTCACAAATCAATCATAGGAACATTGTGAAGCTCCGCGGATGTTGCCTCGAGACAGAAGTCCCTTTACTGGCTTACGAGTTCATTCCCAATGGAACACTCAGTGACCATCTTCACACTAAAGAAACCAAATCACTACCTTGGAAAGATAGGCTAAGGATCACAAGTGAAATAGGCAAAGCTCTTGCTTACCTTCACTCTGCTGTTTCCATCCCCGTAATACACAGAGATATCAAGCCATCCAATATACTTCTTGACGATTCCTTGACATCAAAAGTGTCGGACTTTGGAGCTTCAAGGTACATCCATGTGGATCAATCAGGAACAACAACTGCGGTGCAAGGAACTATTGGGTACTTATATCCTATGTATTATTATACGAGACGCCTAACGGAAACTAGTGACGTTTATAGCTTTGGAGTCCTCCTTGTTGAGTTGCTTACTAGGAGGAAGCCGTCTTTGTATAGATCTTCCGAAGGCGATGGGCTTGTCATGCAATTTGTTAATCTACTCGAGGAAGGAAATTTGGATGAACTACTAGATTCACAAGTTGTAGAGGAGGGAGGTAGCGAAGTGAAAGAAGTAGCTACTCTAGCCGCGTCGTGCTTGAAACTGAAAGCTGAGGAGCGACCAACCATGAGGCAAGTCGAGATGGCGCTGGAAGCCCTCCAAAGACAAACAGAGCTTTTCCTGGGTGTTTTAACAGAAGAATCCCATGGGAAAAAACATGCATCAACGATCTATCCGTCGACCAGCCAGCCAGCAAAGCGAAGTGAATCAAGCAGATGCCGCAGCCAAGAAGAGGAGTTCCTATTGTCCGCGAGATACCCTCGATAGTTTTGATTACTTATGAGTGAGATTTTATCTATGGTGCATTTTAGTGGTTATTATTAGTTGTAGAATTGTTGACTCCACATCTTTTTATGTAGTATGAAAATATGTGTTAAACTGTATTAATTGTTAGCTCTGGTGCATTTCTAAGTGCACCCCAACGCTCTATTGTAGACTTGTAGTACGATGTTTCCTGCCGCGTCACCCAAATTCTCCACTCCAAATTTTCTATTAGTCGAAGAGACCAATAGAGGCACGCCTTGTTGTTTGCCGACCAAAAGATCAGTGAGGGCTGGGTATTCATGACCTACAGGTTAAGAATTCAGCTCTCCCCGGTGAGTGTATTTCTAAGCTACTAACCGAAGACGGGGTTTGGCAAACGCTATTTAAAAGAAAATACATTGGCACGAAGGCGTTCTCACAAGTATATTGGAAACCTGGTGATTCTCACTTCTAAGTCGGTCTGGTGGCGGCAAATAAACATTTCTTACGCTTCGGAGTATTTAAAATTAAGGATGGATCGGAGATTAGATTCTGAGAGGACAAATTGCTAGGTAATACCACCCTTCGGGATCAGTACCAGGCCCTATACAATATTGTTCGTCACAAGTGGGATATCATAGCCACGGTAATGCAGTCTTCACCATCCAATGTGACGTTCAGGCGAGATATAATCGGGCCGAGACTAACGTCTTCGAACGCCTTGCTGGCACACTTGAATTCAGTTCAACTTACACAAGGTTTCGATGAGTTTCGTTGGATTTATGCGGGTATAAAAATTCTCGGTAGATTCCATGTATAGAGCGTTAGTCCATTCCTATGTGCAGTCGATAATAATAAAAAAAATGGCAAATGAAGATTCCTCTTAAACTTTTATTTTTTGGTATCTTCGTAGGGGTGTCATTATAACAAAGGATAATCTTGTTAATCGGAATTGGCATGGAAGTACGAACTGTGTGTGTTTTTTCCACAAGAGAAGACACTAAAATATTTATTCTTCGAGTGTAGTTTCACACGTTCTATTTGGTCAGTTATCCAGATAGTTTCTAACTTATATCTACCCAAGTCTGTTGCAAATGTATTTGGCAACTGGCTACATGGGATAGATAACAAGTTTAGAACTGTTATTAGGGTGAGAGGGATAGCCGTTATATGTTCGCTTTGGCTGAGTAGAAATGACAAGATTTTCAATGATAAAAAAAATTCTCGTTTACACGTACTATACGAGTGCACAAGTATTCTCCGTTCATGGTCCATGTTACAATGAGCGGGCATCGAGACATCTTAACGGAGACATGTGCACGACTGGAAGAAGTGGTAAGGGATATTTTTACCCAACATGGATGGTCGCTTGATCACTGGATTGGTCCTTCATAGGCTCTCGTGTTCGTCATTGGTATTGGCGTTTTACTTTTCATGATTGTAATCCGTCTAGTGCTACATATATTTATTTTATTTTATTCTGTTGTATTGCGGTTGTGCATATGCAAAGGTCGGGTGTAATGTTTAAACCTTTTAAATAATAAAACACTTTATCTAAAAAAATAGAGACACACTTTGAATTTCGTTGCTCGTTGCTTTCGTTGTCTGGTCCTAGTAGATTAGTCACAGATTGCAGCCAGTCAACTCAGCTAAGTTGACGGACTCAACGCTTGCAGAGCACGCCGATATCGACCGCTCTCAGGCCCATCACCACTGGTTGAATGACTGCACAAATTAGTATTAGTAGAAGATTCATCCATTCAACTGTCTCGCATGTTCCTACATTGTACTCCCTCCGTTCCAAATTAATTGACTTCCATTTGTCCACATGTGGATGTATCTAGACATGTTACATGTATAGATACATCCATATTTGGACAAATGAAAATCTTTTAATTTGGAACAGAGTGAGTACTGATTAACATACCACTTGAAGAAAAATACGGACGTGCAGGTCTTTGTCGTCGCGCGTGGCCTTCCCACTGTAATATGGACATCAGGTACTCGTCCAATGACTTGCACATTGTCTCTTGTAGTGTGGACGTGCGTACTTTATTTTAGAAAATCTCAGGGAGGTGATTCCGTCTATCATTATTCAGAATTTCAGAGCATATAGGTTTCTCAAAGATGTTGGATCAACCAGACTAGTCCAGGCGTCAATGTGTTTCACCGCCAACCAGACTAGTCCAGGCGTCAATGTGTTTCACCGCCAAGCATTCGCCGTTGCACGGTGACACCTCCCTACCTTCACTCCGGAGATCATCAAACACAGTTGACCAGTATTCGTAGATCTAACACTTGATCGATAAAATTTTGTTTTCACGAAGGTAGCAGGCGCTGCGTTCATTACATTAAGAGAAAAAGGCAAGATGGCCATGCTCTTCGACGGGCAGGTCGCATACCTGTCATACCACGGGGAGACGGTGACCCTAGAAGGCATTACCGCGCAGTCAGCCGGCTGGAGATCGAATCGATGACGGTGAGAACCACTCTCTCACCATCACCATCGCCTCGCCAAGCCCAAGTCGCAAGTCGCATGATACCTCGCGTGGCACTTGTGACAACTGCTTGTTATTTATAGAGGTGGGTGGGAGGGGGAGAGTGGGAGCCTGTGAGGCGCTATGGGAAGAAGATGAGTCTTGGATCCTCTCGTCTACTTGCTGGGAGCGATGGAGGGTTGTGATTCATCTGTGTCATGGATTGATGACATGGAGGCGTCTTATTGAATATGGCCTTAAATTGAGAGAAAATAAATTTTATATTAAACTTTATACTTACTTTTAGAATGTTGTAGTCTTAATGTTTATATTGTTCTAATTATTATTTTTGCATTCTAACCACATAAACAAAAATATTAGTTTTGATGATCTCATATAGTCCTATTTCATATAGATAAATGCATTTGCATTGTTTTATATTTAAACTATATTTTGTAGTCTAGTTTTCTTTCTCAAATTTATCTCGGATTATTGCATAAACTATATAGTGTGTACATATTTATGGTAGTATCTAAAGATATGGCCAAACAAATATATTTAAAGTGTGTTTTAGAGTATTATTAGCTAATTAACCAGGCATATTTATAGAAACTTCCAGAGTATAATTGAATGTTGGCACGTTTCTTCCCCCTAACTCGATTGTAGAATATGACTTGCAAATTATGGGTATAATAATTAATGAGATGAAAATGTGTGCATAATTCATATTTTGGTATTCAAATAGCATAGATAATAGTAATCACAGATGAATAATGAATTAGTTTGACTAGCTTCACACAAATACAGTTGATAGTTTGTTATGGTTGTCCACAATCCGCTCGGGATTCTGATGTCTCAATAATTAGCTGCTTCAGTATCACCTCTTCAAAACCTTTGAGGTTAGTTCAACCTATGGAGATTTCGTGTTCTGCGATTTGTTCACCCGAGTCTCGGAGGAACGCCAAGTTACAAAAGATGAGCTAGAGATGACAATTTCGAAAATATTATGTAACTTTTAGGTTTATTAGAAATCTTTGTTCTTTGTGTTTTATATGTTTGGTTCGATGTACTTTTTTTTAAACAAGAGATCTGATGTACTTTGGTTATTTGGTCAATTAAGTCAGATATTTTCTAAAAAAACTGATATAGTACTTTACTTTTAAAACTGCATAGAGTCCTGCCAAAGTTTTCATGACTCTAAGGCAGCTGCAGCGCGTCGCTAGATTGAAGGCGCTAGGAATTATTTCCTGCCCAATGAGCAGTTGCCCATCAGCAAGACTTTATAACTCAAAGTCACTGAAGCTGCGTCCCTAATTATAGTGCTATCCCTGCCGTCCCTAATCAGCGCGTCGCTAGATTGAAGGCGCTAGGAATTATTTCAGGCGCTTGGCTTTTTCCTCACACTGAGCAGCAAAGCGACTGCAGTTTGCCGTCAAAATTAGCGCCCACCGTTTTTTTAAAGGTAATACGTTTCTCATTTATAAATTATAAATAACAAGATACAAATCACGACAATCTTACAGATATGCAAAGATAAGATAAATCTACGTGACAAACCAACGCCTATCTCTCCTTCGGCACCACCGTAGCAGCCACCAAAAAGAAGCGAGACAGATCACCTCTTCACCCGATCTCGACGTGGCTCCATCGCTGATCAGCAGCTTTTCGGATCTCCAAAATAGTTTTTCATAGGACAAATCATTGTCATTGAAAGAATCAAACCGGGGCAGCACAACCCCGGGCATGCCATTGAACTTTAGAACTGGCACCCCGCACGACCATCGAAATAGGGAAACAAAACCGTCAACCTCTAACCACAAGCCCAGCACAAGGTACACCATCTTCCATTTATCGCCAGCACAGACAACCGACTGCACTTACTCTGGAGCGCCCACCGTTGCACATCAGGTGCTTAGATAGTAGTGTCAGGCGGCACCGGGAAGCCTGGTGACGCCGATTGCTTGGCACCGTGGCGGTGCCGGCGGTCGGTCAGGCGGCGGCGGGCTGGATCCACACCGGCCAGTCCCGTCGGCTCGGCTTGAATAAAGGTGGCAGTCCTGGATCTCTTTAACACCAAGACGAAGATTTACTTGATGCAGCTCTTCATTAATTTGGCCGGATTGTCGAGTTCCGGAAGGCTCCGTCGGCGAACTCCATTGGGCAAATCTAGCCTGGAGATTGACGGATCGGGTGGAATTCGGTCGCGCGCAGCCATGTTTTTTTTCTGACCGTTTGGTTTCAGAGGTAGCGTTGCGAAGCTCTGCAGTCTGTTGCCATCATGGATTTGTCTTTTGTTCCATGTTGAAGTCAGAGTGCGGAGAATGGCATGGAAGCCGAGATTTGAGGACTTGCAATGGTGGCTCCAGTCCTGGTGGGATGAGAGATTGGCTAGGTGATTTGTAACTTGGAACAGCAGCAAGGGCAAGAGGGGGCGACAGCACAGGAGAAGTTCAGAGTCTAAACTTTCAGGATGAAAACCCAAGGTCTGGTCTTAATTGGTTGTGCCTGGCAATTGTCTTGGTGAAGGCATTGTTTTTGCGAGTGTGGACTTTCTTCGGCGTGAAAACCTATGATCTTTGATCAGGGCGACGACGGCGCTTTGGCACTGTTCCCTTCTTGGAGGCGTCGCTTTTGAAGAAGTTGGACTTCTGGTACTGTTTTGGTGGGGTTTGGTCTGCTGTAACAAGGAATGGATAACTGTAGCGGGACTTTTTTTTGTAATTCTTCTTTTTATCTGTGGCTGTGTGCATCCGTGGGGCCGTTAGGGCACGCGTTGTTGCAAAGGCTGGGTGTAATTGGTATCATCGCGATATTAATATATGCTCTTTATAAAAAAAAAAATAGTTTCTTAATTTTGTACCCTTTTTATTTTTACATATAAGCGTCCAGATAAGCGTCTTCCATTGTGGATCCTCTAACAAAGCCCAACAAGACAACAACTTTTCGGCCTAGTAATTTCTAAAGCGGGCTCAAATATCAGGGGCTTGGGTACCAACTGGGAACCCTGGAGATCATTGGCAGAGGACGCTAAAAAAAGATCAGAAGGCAAATCGAGCATAGAGCAGACGTGTTTCTCTATTAGATCGACGACGGGGACACACGACATAATTAAGGCAATTACATCCTAAACAGTTTTTCCTGGATCAACAACATTCATTTTTATCTGCGATTTACAAAGTTGTGAAAGACAAACCGCAAAGCTGACCTGATGTAAAAAAGAAGGCAAAGCTAGAGAACGAGCAGGGGATGAGCAATCTGTGAAACAAGGAAGGAACACGCGTACACGACGCTGCTAGCCGATCTCGACCGCCACCGCACATGGCGGCCGCGGCCTGGACCGAGTTGCCGGCCGGCGAAACACGCGTTCGTAGCACGCGCGTAACGTGTCGTGGAGAGCTGGATTGCTTTGCCGCCGCCGTGCCCGTCGCCGTCGCCGTGTGGGCGTTGCGGACCGACGGCGCACTCACAAGCACACGCCTGTACGTACACGTCGGAGCTTGGAGCTAGTCAGATGGAAGGAGAGGCAGCCACACAAGTCGCTTTGCTGCTCGTTCCTGCTTCCCGGAAAAAAAAGTTAGTTTCCTTCCGACCTTCCGGGATGGAGGGAGTACTGAACATACCGGCACTGGTTTCGTTCAATTAATGTGCAACCAGAAAATTGTTCCCCTCGTGATCTCTGAACAAAAAGATTTTTTTATAAAAGAAATATATTTTGTTAAGAAGATACAGATTAAGCTATTACACCCGGTCTAGAGTATCAAATCAATTATCTCTGCAAAAAACACAATTACGCTGACTCTGGACAAATCGACGCCAATAGGTAATCAAATTAAACACGTGTGTGCCCTGTTCCTATTTCTAACACCGAACTTGCATGCCATATATGGCAGAGGTTACAGTGTGATGATCGTTCCTTCTTAAGCCAGACAGAGAGATCTCTGACAAAAAAAAGTCAGACTTCTACAAGGAGAGAGGAGAATTCCTCCACATTTCTTGCGTTTGATGCCAACTTGTTGTAGTGCACGGATTCAGTCAAACGGCCCGCGCAAAATACTCCTAATTGTACGTACCTTGAAGTATCCTCACTCCATGTACCACCGGAATCTTGTAACCAAGCACTAGAAATATCTTGTCAAACGCGTTGTTCCAATCGATCATGCGTGGTACTCGAGCTGTGGCAACCGTAGGCCAACCCTTAGAGCATCTCAGGCATCAGAAAAGTGGTTTTATGCATTAAAATGTTGTGCTTTGTGCATTTTAGGGCAGTCAAAAAAAGTATGCCGTACCAGATATGCCCTATTTTAAGGTATCACAAAAACGGCAGCCATAGCAGCTACCTTAAAATAGAGCACCAAACTACAAAAGTATCACATATATTTCAGTGTCGGTATAATAAAACCATACACATGACAAACAAGATATGAAATTGTAGTTTAAATCATCATATCAGATAGTATTTTAATTTGGAATCAAGGAAAAATCTCTTGTTTGATTGCCAGGATGGCAGAATTGTTTGGGCCAACTTTATTTAATTCTTTGGTGTGGTTGTACAAGAATTTAGTCATGTTGCCGAACAGTGAATTAATCATAAAACAGTTATTGGGCTGCATACCTCTAGTCAGATGTCCCCTGCGGGCGGGGTGGAAACGCATCGGATAGTACCATTCGAACATTTGTTTTCATATTTTCAAATGTCATATAACGAGTCAACTATATAATGGAAATATAGATGTTATCGGACACGAATGTGGAGCAGATTTTACTCGCATATCGAGTGTTTCCTCAATTCGTAATGGAAAGAATATACCAAAATAAAAGACTCGTGTCATATAACGAGTCAACTATATAATGGAATAGTGATAAACATGGCTATGTATTAGATAATAGTTTAGAGTTCAATCATAGGAAAATATATTTGACCACGTTTCGATTGGGTAATTGCCATATGGAGCTAGAATTCTCAAAACTGGGTATATAATTTTATTCAGATACATATATATATATATATATCCATTTTCATATCCACATTTGGTTCAAAATTTAACACCACATTTTTATTTGTAGTAGTACAAATAAATCCGGATATTTACCACTTCCATTTTTATTTGGTCGGAATCTGATATTTACCACTACCATTTTTAATTTCTCGAATACGAATGTCGGACAACTCGAATTATCCGCTACCAGTTCCCACCCAGGTTGTGGATTTGCATAAATGATTTTGATATTTAACAAGGTCTTGGGATCAACGTTAAACAGGTTTTGTGAACAATTCCGTGCATCGTCAAGGACCATGCCATACTACTCGCAAACAATCAAAAAGGAAAGATTTTGACATATGCGCTCATATGTTGAATCACCTGATGAAGCTGCTAAACTGAATAATCCTAGATGGTGAGGCGGTGTAGCTAGCGTCGAGACATCAATGCCAGAGGTGGGCGACATCCCTCGCCCCCACAAAAATGTTCTTGACGAGACTGTTGAATGTAACCGGGTGTCATTTGCTATAGCTAGGTTCCATTTTGGAGGCCATGGATCTGCCGGGGGAGAAGAAGAAAGATGCGGGAGAGGTCTCGCCTGAGGTGGAGAAAAGGTGTGGAGCGGAAAAGATGCAGCGGGATGAATCGGGGGTGCTGACCCTAAATAGGTCCCATTCCCTTGATATAGTGAGATTGCAGGCTGATTTAGTGGGTACCCCAAAAATAGCAGGCCGATATGCGTCCCTATCCAAAATGGTTCGAAAACGTATATATGCAGAGTTTTTGGGTTTTCGAGACTCTCGCAGAGATGTTGTAGCCTATACATTGTCAAAACTTGGGCCGGGCAGGGCCTAAAAAAAGCCGACCCTAAAAATTCAGTCCCGAGCCTGGCACTCTGGCCCGACCTAACCGTCGGGCCGCAGAAATCAGTCCCAAGCCCGAAAAATCTCGACTAGCCATTTTTTGCAAGCCAAAACCTGGTGCGGCCCGACCATCGGGCCAGAAAACTTAGGTCTGTGCCCGGCCCGATGGCATGATAAGGCGGGCCGGACTGCCCATGGCCAGGTCTACTGTAAACGAGTCTCACCAATGAATAGGTGCCACTTGCCAGCACGCGCAATACACGCCGACGTGCCCAAATCAAGGACGACGGATTCCCGCCCGTTTCTCCCCACTCCCACTCCCCGGCACGCCACTGCTTTGCCCTTTTTTTTCCTGCGCTCTGCTCTGCGCCGCCGAGGAGAGACGGAGAGGATCCGGAGCTTCGTTTGCCCTCTCTCACACACAACCGTGACGTTTCCCGACCCCTCACTCCACCTGTCTTCCTCCTTAACCCCCCACCCTAACCGCTCTATATAATACACAATAGTTTAAAATTAAAATTCATTCACAGAAAAATACATTTGACCTTTCTCTTTTCGGCTGGGTAATTGCCATATCAAGCTAGAATTATCAAAACTGGCTAAAATAATTTTACTCATATGCAGGTATATCCATTTCGTATCAACATTTGCTTAAAATTGAATACCAAATTTGTATTTGTAGTTGTATAAAAAAGTTCATATATTTACCACTTCCATTTCTATTCGTTCAGATTCAGATATTTACCACTACCATTTTTTATATCTCGAATACGCAATGTCGGACAATTCAGATTATCCGCTACGAGTTTCCAGCCCTGGCTGTGCAACTGCATAAATGATTTTGATATTTCACAAGGTCTTTAGGTCAATGTTAAAAATTGTACGAGAAAAAATCTGTACGGCGTTAAGGACCGGGCCATTCGGACCATTCCCAGTCCCCGGGACGCCACTGCTTTGCCCCTTTTTTCCTCGTTCGCCTCCGTCGGCTCTACTCCGCGCGAGGAGAGACGGAGAGGATCCGACTCCGGAGCTTCGTTTGCCCGCGCTCACACACAACCGCGACGTTTCCCGACCCTTCACTCCACCTGTCTTCCTCCTTAACCCCCCACCCTAACCGCTCTCCTATAACTCCCTAACCGAGCTGGCCGACCCAATCTGTTGCTAGGCTTTACCACTTGGGGAACAAACGACGAATCCAATTGAATTGAACGCACGCACACGCGACTCGATTCATCATCCATCTGCCGCGCGCTAGCTCCTGGGATACTGAATCTGGTCGTTGGTTAGTTTCTTCCGGTTGAGGCGTGCAAGCTACTGCGGGCGCCTCTTGCTCCCCGCCGGTTGGTTAACTAGCCGGCGACCCAGCGCGATTGAGCTCATCCTGCTTCGTAGGATTCCTTTCTTGGCTCCTGGTTCAGCACCTACTTTTGGGCTGTCTCCGAGGTGAAAGCAGAAGGCTTGATCAAAGGGGAGCCGACATGGCCACTGCCACCTCCACCATGTCCCTGCTCCCGCTCTCCCAGCTCAAGCAGCTCCACCACCAGAGGCGCTCCGTGCTCGTGCTCGGGCGTCGGAAGCGATTCGTCGTGCCGGTAAGAACCATGTCCATCACCTCTCTGTCTAGGCGCACGTCGATCGGCTGACGAACCAACCGGATGCTCTGTTTTTTGTGCCCGTGTTGCAGAGGGCGCGGCTGTTCGGCCCGGCCATCTTCGAGGCGTCGAAGCTGAAGGTGCTGTTCGTGGGGTGGAGGAGGAGGGCTCGAAGCACCCGGGGAAGCTGCCGCGGACCTACACGCTCACCCACAGCGACGTCACGGCCAAGCTCACGCTGGCGGTGTCCCACACCATCCACGCCGTGCAGCTGCAGGGGTGGTACAACCGCCTGCAGCGGGACGAGGTGGTGGCCGAGTGGAAGAAGGTGCGCGGGAACATGTCGCTGCACGTCCACTGCCACATCTCCGGCGGCCACTTCCTCCACGACCTCATCGCGCCGCTCCGCTACTACATCTTCCGCAAGGAGCTCCCCGTGGTACGTCCCTGGCCGTTAGCTTACTTCTTTGCAACAATTTTGGACCACAACTCGATGGACAATGTCTTTGGTACCAGCATGATTTCTGCACAGCGTGATCGATCTCGTTATCTTTCTTTGTCACCATTATTTTGTTCTCGTACGGTTCCAACACACGCATGCCAGTTAGGTAGAATCGTTTGGGTCTTCAATTAGGGTTCAGTTGCATTATAAACAGTCGAGATGCCCTTGATGGAAGTACTTGTAGAAGTTCCAGTGCTACACTCTGACTCTGCTTCTGGTCCGGCATGTTTGCAGGTTCTCAAGGCGTTCGTGCACGGCGACGGCAGCCTGTTCAGCAGCCACCCGGAGCTGGAGGAGGCCACGGTGTGGGTCTACTTCCACTCCAACCTCCCGCGCTTCAACCGCGTCGAGTGCTGGGGCCCGCTCCGCGACGCCGCCGCGCCCTACGACGACGAAGCTCCAGCCGCGGATGCCGCCGTGGCCCTGACAGCCGTGGACGAGCAGCAGACGATGCCGGCGGCGGGCGAGTGGCCACGGCGGTGTGCCGGGAAGTGCGAGTGCTGCTTCCCGCCTGAGTGCCTCATCCCCTGGCCGCACGAGCACGGCATGGCCGCGGCCACCGACGCCGGCCAGCCGCCGCAGTGAAATGGTCCGGACAGGGATTATTGTTCAGCTTGCCCAGGTACATTGATACACGGGGTCATCCAACGCAGCGCATGCAGTGGCGGCAACAACACCCATCTGCATGCGCTGCGCGATTCTTTAATTGTAGCTTCATTAGCTCAGCTCTAGCTAGCACATACAGACATACATAATTAGGCTAGTTAGTTAATCAAAGCCATGGGTGTGGGGGGATCTAGCATCGTAGCTTGTAAATAGAATTATTAGGTGGTGAGCAAACACATCATTAGGGGGTGAACTACGATCGATGTTGCTGCAAGCAATATCCACTATTTCATTTGTACAATGTTGACACTTGGCACTCGAAGTGTATTTGTGTAGCGAAATAAAACGTGTAATTAACTCGAGATGGTCAACTATAAATTCATTTTCAGTCATGTCGCGATCCGGAAGTATAAAGATTGCTGGGGACTCTGGACTCTGGAGTCGTTCCGAGTTTGGTAACTGTGCGCGATGTGTGCTCTGAAAGTGTGTTGGTAACGGTTGCTGTCGGCGATTGCGTGCCGGTTTGGGGAGTGTCAGGAACTTTCTCACGAGTCATCGATTCGATCGAGCTGGTCGATTGACAGTCACTGGGTTAAGTGGATGGAGCACAAGCTTCGCGTCATTGCTGGGATCGGCAGCTTTGTCTCTAGCCGTGGTTTTTTTTTTTGAAGGATCCAATACATAAATTCCAGAAACTCAGCGCAAATTACAAGTAGGTCCAGAAGAAGAAAGAAAACTACAAAAGGACCCAGAAAACTTGCAAAGAGCCCCTCGAAACAGCTGAAGAAAGCGCAATTGGATCCACGCCGCACCCCAAGCTCCTAGCTACCACCGGAGACGCCGTACCTCTCGCCGCCGGAAGAAGGCGCCGACACACCTTGTAGATAGCCGCAGAAGCCGTCCGCCGCGCCGCGACGAAACCTAGTCTCGCTGAACGAGTCCGGCCACAGCTCCATCTTCCCCGCTCCGCCCAACATCCAGCCGTCACCGCCGCAGCCAGGTCCACCACCACGAACTCCCAGCCACCTCCAAACAGCCCTCCCCTCGCCACCCCGCCGGCCAGAGAGCCATCAGGAGAGGAGACCACGAAGAACACCTGTAGCAAAACGGAATCACCCACCAGCACCACCACCTCCCCTCGCCACCGCGGCCGGCCGGAGAAAGGGTGAAGGAGAAGACCCGAGCACACACACCTGCACCACCAGAGCGCAGGGACAGAAAACCGCCCGATCCAGCAGATCGGCGGGATAGACAACCTCTCGCCGAAGCAGAGAGGGATAGCTCCGCCGCTCTCATCTCAGCGCCCCCCGAAGCTGCACAGAGAGAGGAAGAGAGCGACACCTTATTTATCCTAGACGGTGGCCGATCCATCCGCTCGCCACCGCCGGGGAATAAAAGCACCCTATCTACAAGCCAGGAGACGAGGACCAAGATCCCCACCTCCTCCCGCCGCCGGAGCGGCAGAAGGAGGCCGAGATCCGGCCCCGCTCCGGCGAGAGGACAGGGGAAGAAAGTCGCCTCCCTTTTCGCCTCAGTGAACTGTAGCAGAGGGGAAGGAAGGAAGCGAGAGCAGTTGTCTCTTGCCGTGGTTGTTCATGCGTACAAGCCTTTGCCATCTTTCGATCTACCGCGACAACGTACGGCTTCATTGCTCGCCACGTCGTCTCGAGTTCTTCCTGGCTTGCATGCATCACGGTGGCAAGCGGATTTTTTGTCAGTATTCACTTTTTCAGACAAAAAAATTGGAACCTTTTTTTTCTTCTTTTCAACATAAACTATACCTCAAATTGCCTAGTTTTGCAACCATTTGCCGGAAGTTCAATCCATCAACCCCGGTATGGCGGATTTCATATTGTGTGGAAGCTAGCAGCGAATGCAGAATTCCCATCCTCTTCAGCTTACAGGATGCAGTTCCTGGGATCCACCTCTCACACGAACACCACGGTTTGGAGAGCAATTCTTTTGCTAGGATTATCATCCAAGATAGGGTTTGCTTGACTTATATAGTCTTGTTTGGCAAGGTCGTGGTTACCGAACCAACGTTTGACTCGGTAACAACCCCATGATCCGAGCCAATCGGAAACGGATATTACAACTTACTCACTCCGTCCTAATTTGTAGGGCATAATCTCAAAAATAATTTGTCTAAAAACTTTTCACATCTTGGGCAGAATTACATTAAATTCTCTCTCAACTAGTCGCTGGTTACCTCTCCCCACCAATGCGTACTAGATTTTAGCTCCAATCAGCTAGCACCTTGGGCAAAGAGATTTGCAAATTGAGCCTTACAAACAAGAATGGAGAGAGTAATAAGTATGTTAATTAATTACTCAAAAATTAATCACAATTAAATTAAAAAAATAAAGCACAATTGCATGGGTTCGGCCCATCTCGCTCGTTCACGAAACATGAGACGCGCCCAAAATACCAGACATACATTGAAGAACGATTATAAATAAACACTTAACGTACAAAGGCACGAGGAAAATCAAGCCATACATGATTAAGGATCCTACCGAAGGCTATATATACTAAAAACCTCCATCCAGACAAATCGTCAACTTTCGCATTCACCGAACAACTAATTTCTTAGTTTCTACAGTTTAAACCCTAGATTCATCCTCTATTGTTAAGCACATTTATAACCTTGACGAGATCATCCTATTGCCAATAATTATACGATCTTGTGATCACATCCTGAATAAAGTCTGAGTGAATTTCTTCTACATTGTCTTTAATCCAGCTCTGTTGACCCGTGCCGCCAACCGAAGAAATAAACCTGTTTGCCATGCGCCAAACTAATACACCATGCAATGAACTGACATTGAGCCCCACATTTGTTTTCTTCGAGCGAGTGAAAAAGATCTCGGCAAATCCTTTACCGTGTGCCAATAGGAAGGTTCTCGCCAAAGAAGGCTTTGCCGGCATGCGCTCTCGATAAACTCTTTGTAGTGCGTATTGGCCCTTTTGAGCGTATTCCTGACACAAGGCAAAGACTGAAATCCTGTAGTGACAAAGTACACCACTATGTAACAGTTAAATTTCTTTCATATGTTTCTTCAAACTATGCAGTTTATTTATATTTTTCATTTAACTAGGCTCACTGGAATGCATGATCCATTTATAGTGTTTCTACGTCCAGCTGTGATGGCTGAGTTCTTGATATTTGCATTTACATAGGGAGAAACCCATGTTTAGTCAGTGGAGACTTTTTGCTCCAGGGCACCAGTGCACCCCTGTTGAATTTTTTTGAAAACCATATTTATAAGTTTCAAAAAATTCTGAAAACAAATCCGCGTATAGTCAATAATATATCCCACTAACGTGAAAAATGTCAACTTAAAAAACGTTGCATTCTGAGCTACACAAAAATGACAAATGTGTAGATCTAAGAATGTATATTTTAAAATCTCTAAATTTTACTAGATTTTTTTATTTTTGTGTAGCCCATAATATAAGATATCTCAGATTAGAATTTTACACGTTTGTAGGATACACCATGGGCTACATCTGGATTTTTTCAGAATTTCTTGAAACTTATAAATATGGTTTTCGAATTTTCTAAACAGGAGGGTGCACTGGTGCCCGGGATCACAGTCCACTTTCCGATGTTTAGGCCATATTCTGCAACTCTACATGCTATAAAAACTCATCACATGTGGGTTCCGATCACTACTTGGATCTCCATCCCGGGACGGCGAGACCGTCTTCTACTCGACTTCATAGGTTTACACCTATAGGTTCCGACAGATCGATCACACTACGTCACGGTAAGGATTTAAGGGCACTTCAAAGTGCCCCGAAAAGTC
Organism: Poa pratensis; assembly: GCA_947311845.1. Taxonomy (NCBI): domain Eukaryota; kingdom Viridiplantae; phylum Streptophyta; class Magnoliopsida; order Poales; family Poaceae; genus Poa; species Poa pratensis. Next base: position 8,861,864 of record CAMZMU010000084.1, read on the forward strand.
AAATAAGTGCCCTAGAAACTTATTAGGGCACCTTTTCAAGTGCCCAATATACTGGTGACTGGAAAAGTATTTAGGGCATTTTTTCAAAATGCCCCAAAAGGTTACACCTTTTAGGGCACTTCTCCGAAGTGCCCCAAATAGATTTTAGGGCATTTTGAAAACTACCCCGAAAACTTATTAGGACACTTCTCCAAATTACCCTGAAAAGTTTTTAGGGCATTCCCTCAAAAACAAGAGTGTGCACATTATATTAATACCCTAATATATTTTGAGGCATTGTTCGAAAATTCTCCAGATTTATATTATAATATTACACACAATTCATCACCGATACAATCAAAACAGGAAATCATCCAAATAGGATGTAAGAATTGCAGGTTAGATTACAGATCCAAAATAGACAAAGATACATGCAGCCGACTGCCAGTTGAGCATGATAAAATCTGGAACATGTAGATTACAGGGACATGTACTACTGCCATTATGAGATATGATCAAAGTTGCAATATTTTGATGGCATATTCTGTAGACAAAGATACATGTAGCAGGGAGTTTCCCTCTGGTAGTTTCACGGCCATATGTAGTGTTCATTCTTTATTCCTCACGAGACATTCATTGATGGCATATTCTGAGACTTAAACCCCTATAGACATGAAACATTCACAAATCACAACTTAAAAAGAATACATAAACAGAAGAACGATAGAAATGGTTGGAGTATAACAGAGAAATGAAATGATACGACATGAAAACTGATTCACGATCCATGCATCCATTTAACCATCCAAAAAACACCAGCGAAACAATTGCATAACATCACATCTCATAGCAGATGTAGCCCTCTGAAGAAAGAACAACTTGACTGGACATCAATATCACAGAACATAAAGCTAAATCAACAATGGGCAGCTCTATAGATTGCAATTCAGGCAAAAAAAAAAAACACAACAACTTTCAGTTGGGAAAATAAGTAATCAACACAAGAAAAGCCTCTACCTAAACATCTTAGTCAGTAGATCACAATTTATGAAGATTACGAGTTAAGTTGCATGTAAAACACTACTGTTGAAACAAGAAGTAAAGGAGTGTAGTAACAGACCGACGTAAAGCAGGAGGATTGCTATTATTGGCTGACCTCTGAAACACTAATATATCACAGTAGCAACCGTAAACCCCACAAGTAACACCATAACTAGATGCTTGCGCTACATACTATCTATTTATATCTGCTCTTTCTTAACATTGTTATCAATGGTAGAGAGTTGCAGCTGCCATTCCAAATTACAGTGAGAAGTAATAGGAAATTATGCAAATTTCTCATCACCTTTGCAATCAGGATGTGTCTCATGAATATTTTAAAAACATCTATAACTCATATTTAACCCTGCACTCATTGAAGTATTAGAATCCAAAGGTTTCAAAAGTACAAAACTACAGTGCAAATTATTATTTTTCAACAATACATTTCCAGCCAGCCGATGGCATTGACTGCAACTAGGTTATTAGGTACCGTGAAAAATAGAGGAAAAGGGGTAATTGCACTTACAATAATTGTTGCATGCATGGTGACTACACGCACTCGGCTCGACACCCTCGGCAGCAAGTTAAAATTGACGCCATCACCGAACACCTAACTTCTTAGTTTCTACAGTTTAAACCCTAGATTCATCCTCTATTGTTAAGCACATTTATAACCTTGACGAGATCATCCTATTGCCAATAATTATACGATCTTGTGATCACATCCTGAATAAAGTCTAAGTGAATTTCTTCTACATTGTCTTTAATCCAGCTCTGTTGACCCGTGCCGCCAACCGAAGAAATAAACTTATTTGCCATGCGCCAAAATAATACACCATGCAATGAACTGACATTGAGCCCCACATTTGTTTTCTTCGAGCGAGTGAAAAAGATCTCGGCAAATCCTTTACCGTGTGCCAATATGAAAGTTCTCGCCAAAGAAGGCTTTGCCGGCATGCGCTCTCGATAAACTCTTTGTAGTGCGTATTGGCCCTTTTGAGCGTATTCCTGACACAAGGCAAAGACTGAAATCCTGTAGTGACAAAGTACACCACTATGTAACAGTTAAATTTCTTTCATATTTTTCTTCAAACTATGCAGTTTATTTATATTTTTCCTTTAACTAGGCTCACTGGAATGCATGATCCATTTATAGTGTTTCTACGTCCAGCTGTGATGGCTGAGTTCTTGATATTTGCATTTACATAGGGAAAAACCCATGTTTAGTCAGTGAGAGACTTTTGCTCCAGGGCACCGGTGCACCCCTGTTGAAATTTTTTGAAAACCATATTTATAAGTTTCAAAAAATTCTGAAAACAAATCCGCGTATAGTCAATAATATATCCCACTAACGTGAAAAATGTCAACTTAAAAAACGTTGTATTCTGAGCTACACAAAAATGATAAATGTGTAGATCTAAGAATGTATATTTTAAAATCTCTAAATTTACTAGATTTTTTATTTTTGTGTAGCCCATAATATAAGGTATCTCAGATTAAAATTTTACACGTTTGTAGGATACACCATGGGCTACATCTGGATTTTTTTCAGAATTTTTTGAAACTTATAAATATGGTTTTCGAATTTTCTAAACAGGAGGGCGCACTGGTGCCCGGGATCACAGTCCACTTTCCAATGTTTAGGCCATATTCTACAACTCTACATGCTATAAAAACTCATCACATGTGGGTTCCGATCACTACTTGGATCTCCATCCCGAGACGGCGAGACCGTCTTCTACTCCACTTCATAGGTTTACACCTATAGGTTCCGACAGATCGATCATTAATTGGAGCGCCATCCGGAGACCGTCTTCTACTCCTCTTCATAAGCTTACACTTATATGTACTAATCTCAATCAGGGATCGGCCAAGGAGAGTTTTCACGTTTATGCAGCAATTGCAAGTCCTTGGCGCGGTACCATGAACCACACGATAGCCGACGACGCCCATGCTCCCCGCAAAAATAAAGATGACGCCAATTCTGCCGCCACCGCGTGCCTCCTGCCAGACGTTCTCGCGAGCATCTTTCTCCGCCTTCCGGCGAGCGATCTCCGCCGCTTCCGCCGTGTCTGCAAGTACTGGCGTGAGGTCATCTCCGACCCTGTTTTCATCAAGGAGTACGTGGACCATGGACTGTGGGCCCCGACCCACACAATCGTCTTCCTTCACGGACGTGAAGAATCAGACGCGGCGGCCACGGAGCCGCACAACGGCCACGGGTTCCTCTTCGACGAGGACTGGCGGCTCGTGGCCAGGTTCACGGCCGGCGACTCCGAGGAGATGGTGGGCACGTGCGACGGCCTCCTGTGCTTCCTCGACGTCCACCAGGGCGCCATCAAGGTCGTGGAGCCCTTCACCGGCGAGTCGCTCGCCCTGCCGCTGCCGCCGAAGACGGAGATGTTGCATGAGGGTGGCGCCTACTGCTTTGGCTTCGACCCCGTCTCGAGAAGGTACAAGATCTTCCACCTGGGTCTGAACTGGTTGCCTACCGACGACGACACCACGGAGCAAGGTCTCTACGTGTACACCATTGGAGGTGGCGCGAACTGGAAGAGGGTGCATGTCGCCCGCATAGGGGAGGCCGGCGAATCCTACAGGGACCCGGTGCTCGCGGACGGTTCCTTGTACTGGTCCGTCGAAACTGATGACCTTGCAAAGCTCACACGCTTCGATCTGGCGACAGAGGAAATCACGTCGGCGCCCTTCACTGACCTCCTTCCGGTGATGGATCATCAAGATCCGACGTTTCACCTGACGATAGACTCAGAGGCACGGATGTGTCTGATGACCGTCGGGTACTTCGGGGAATGGGACGTGTTTTCCACCGGAGAGGATGGCCGCTCGATGAAAAATGGCTACAGAGGCCTGACGCTGCATCCCGAGCGGCATTTCACCTCGCGGCAAGCGCTGCAACGGGGGCACCTACTGCTGCAGACCTATCGGGACGGTGGCCTATACGCTCACCCGATTGAGCCGGCGGGTCATGATCTGGGCTCGGGCAAGCTGCTGCTGAAGATACGCAAGGAGGAGGACAAAGAGCCGGCCAAGAGCGACAGGCGAGTGTTGTTCGTCCCGGCCCTTCTGAACCAGGTGCCGGAGATGGTAGTCCCACTTGGACGGAACAATACATCAAGCTTTTGCTATGCCCCGCCAGTCTGCCCTGCTCCCTTGGCACACCGATGTGGGTTTCCCTGTGGGTCGCCCCAACCTCCCCCGAAAAAACAAAAATGCAAGTAGATCATGAGTTGTGTACCCTTGTCTACAAATTTTACAGTAACAAAACATGCCATTAGCTATTAGCTTTTTCCTAGGGCAACTTAGATACCTCCTAGTTGTGTTCTCTTGTGTAATTTCTCGAACAAACGTGTGGCTACATTTGGGATTTACTCGTTCAAAAAATTGGTTATTTACCCAAAAGTCGTGCATCGTTTCGTCCGGCGCTACCGCAACACCCCGACGCGCGGGGTTGGGCTGGTAGCGCCAGACGAAATAACGGGCCTCCCAGACAAAATCGGCATATGGGGCACGCGACTGGGCGCCGTTTTCCGCTCGGGGTGCCCCATAGGGCTATGGGGGGAGCTTTGGTGGCGACGAGTGGAGATGCTCTAACATGTTCAGTTTTAGGCTATTTGCAGATATCACGCTTCGCTAGGCAACCAACTCAACTGATGGCACAGACCGGTAGGTGAGAGGCATCACAGCTACAACACTCTCAATGTTTGTTGGCTTTGCTGTAATGTCTCAACAATAATTGAGAAACTAAAAGCTCGGAAATAGTCACTTCATCAGATTGGCAACCTGAGAACTTTCTGACTCCTAACCTGCAAGGCACTAAACTGTTATTAATTTTGTTGGGATCAAACTACTGTATGTGCTTACACAATTTATCTTGTACTTTCACCTGACCGGCAGTTTGACTATACCGTGATCATGACAGAGTCAGCCATCAGTATGAGCTCATAGCAGGAAGTGGTAGTTGCATCTTGGCAGGAAATAATTGTTCAATTGATCGGCTGGAAGTTGGGATAGACAGTCTTTTCGACACGAATGTCATAATTACCTTAAACATACCTGATTATACATAATTACGTTACCATCTCGGTTAGCACTCTATTCAGCTGACATGTATATTCAGTTTTTGCCTTTCATGGCAGACACGTAATTTCAAAATATTAATTGACAAATAACTAAAAACAATTACCCAGCCCAAACTGGTGGGTACTTTCAAGTTTCGTACTTACCAGGACCACTACTTCCGATGGTGCCGCTGGTAATAATGACCTGCTATGGGAACTATTGGCTAAGGAAGTGCACCACCAGTCACCAGCATGTTACAATAGGTAAAGCATATGAATTATGATGTTTTACATGACTGGATCAACGGTGTTTATGGTCTCAACTCAGTGGTCAGTAGCATAATCAACATTGAAGCCAATTTCTTCTATGCGGTTTCACTATTTGTTACTTACCTGAAGTCGGACTTGTGATTGTTCACTTGTCAAATTTCTTCTATGGGATGAATTACTTCCTAAGGATGGGTTTTTCTATGAAAAAAAAGAAGATAACAGTGCTCCGTGATCTCTACATTCACTTACTTCGTGGTTAAATAGTATTGAGCTTGTTGTGGAACCAAATGTCGAGTTTCCATTACGAACCATGAAAAAGCATCTCAAATCCATTGTGAAATGCCCAATGTAATACAGCTATTTTATGGACAGGCTGATAAGATACTCTAGAGTAGAAACATAGTCTGACAGACATGTTTTACAAAAACCAATTAACTTCTTGCTAAAGAGTACATGGAAGTTAAAACATGACCTGTGACTACTTGTCTAAAATCAAACAATATAAAAGGCTAACCACGTTTAACATACCTGATTTATTATACATAATTACGTTTCCATCTGGGGAAGTTGTTTTGAGATGAGCTGCCATTTCTTCAGTGTTTAACATTCAGAAGGAAATACACTATTTACCACATGAAACCAGAAGATAAAGACTTTTCATAGTCTTCACTCACTTTTAGAATACCAATTTGTCATACTGGGGACATATTTCATACTACTGGGTAGTACTCATGTATTACTTTTCATGTTAGTGGAGCTCCAAAGCATGAATTGCATTTGGATACTAAGGTCAAGATTTTAGGAAACTTAATGTGAATTGACTTCTTCTGAACATAAGGGTTTATTTTGGGTGGTTCTTGTTGTACAAACATACCTTCAGAAAACGGCAACTAAAATGCATATTCTATTTGTTCCCGCATCTTTTTTCAGGTTTTAACCAAAGTGTGCTCCCTAGCTTTGTATTAGTACCGACATGTATTTACCAGGTTCCATATTCATATCAGCAATGAACTGATTAGCAAAAGCCTAAACATTTTGTGATGGAAGCTGCAGCAGGAAGATAAACTGCTTGTTGCATACCAAACTTGGTTGTATAAATATATATTGGAGCTTGCAACAACATTTTATTTTCTTACAATGTGGTTCCAGAGAAACATGCATGCATTGTGGGCACTACTAACTAATACTAGCTGATAGGAACACCAGGGCCCAGGGATTGAACTGGACGGATATGTGGCCATGTACCATATCATCCGTCTTAGGCGTAGTCTCCAGCAGCGAACCTGTCATGACTGAAGAAGGTGGCAGCGATCTCCTTCCCACCATACCACCTTCCATCCAACCTCCTCTTGCACCATGCCGCGTCGTCGAGGTGCCTAAACTCAACAAAGACTTTCCCAACTCCGGCGACAACCGGAGCAGCCCCGCCACCTTCTATAACAGGGCCAGGCCGCGGGACCACCACCTTGACCAGGTGACCAAACTTGTGTGCCTCTTCGGTGACATCCTCCAGAAAGTCCTGGTAGAACCCGTCGTCCTCGAGGCTGTCGCCCGGCGAGAGCATCTCGGCCAGGCATACCACCTTGCTCGCCCCTTCGTCGTCATGCACTGGAGATTGTCGACGGGGTGATTGCTCCAACGACTGTGGTGCTCAGGGCGCTGATAAGGAGTGGCGGCGGTGGATGGCTGGTGGTGTTTGCGGGGATAAGCGGCGGCGCCTCGACGATGACAAAAAATCACAAGCGTCGGCCTAGTAGTACCGTCCGCCTGCTTGATCTGTGCGATTACTTGGGTTTGGGTAGGGTCTGAGCGAATCACCTGCACCTGCTCCAGGCCTAGAATTAGAACAAAATAAGAATTTCCACAGTTTAGAGCTATGACGATGATGAAGCAACATACAAGGGCAAGATTATGAATTTCCCCCAATTTAGCAGCTCGCTTAATTTGTTTTTTTCTACTCCCTCCGTTTATAAAACGATGTCTCAACCTATCTCAAATTTGTATATATCTAGATAAATCATGTGGAAAAAATCATGTGGCGGTCCAAAAAAATCTCAATTTAAGAGTGAATTTCTCCAGTTTAGCAGCTAGCTTTATTTGTTTTCGTGAGTTTTAGCGGGCTTGGTTCATCAGCTCAACTTGCAGATCCGAGGCGATTTTGTTCAATTCAAATAGATGATCAAGTGGCTAGCCCAACAAATAAATACTCGATCTAAGAGTGGATTAAGGAAGGGGCGGGAGATGCGAACCTGCTGCTGCTGGCGGTGGCGGGAGGCGTCGTTGGCCGTGCGGCGTAGCTCAAGCTCAAGGAAATTATCGAGGCTAGCCAGCTGGTGTTGGTAGGTGTGGCCGTCGGGCGGCGGTGGGGAGGGGGAGGGGGCCCGTAGTTTTCGTAGTTAGCCATGGCGATCGACGCGACGGCGGCGGCGGCGTTAGGCGGTTCCGTCGGTGGGGAAAGGGCTCGATGGCTTCGTGTGGGGAGAGGAGCCGGTCGCGCTGTAGTGTACTACTAATTATAAGGCTGGACCCCTACGCCCCACACCAGTTTTTATTAAAGGCCGGCCGGTTCCAAATAGGATTCGGTTCCCTCGTCCTAAAAAACCCAAATCTAAGCACTTCCGGGCTCCACTGCTCCCTGTATTTTTTTTAAAAAATATCCAAAAATCGTATTTTAAAGTTTTAAAAAAATGTGAAAAAAATCCTGAAAGTTCTCAACGGTATATAGTGTTTCAAATCTCTAAAAAAAATTAAGATTTTGTTATTTTTGTGTAGCCCATAATATAAAGAATTTCGCGCTGCCATTTTGCATATTTGTAGGCTACATCATGGACTACACCCAAAATTATTTTCAATATTTTTTGGTACTTCTAAAGATTTTATAAAAAAATTAAACGGATGGGAGCATTGGAGCTCGGGAGCAAACATGACTTTATAACATGTCCTTCTGTACTTTGGAGCACACGCAAACATAAGAGCAACTCCAGCCGTCCCCCCAAGACGCCCCCAGGAAAACTTTTTAGTTTCAGTTTTAGGCTCGGCGACGCTTTTCGCCAAAAAATGCCCCAGCCACGTCCCCCAGCGTCCCCCCAGGACGTCAAAATAGCGCCGACAAACCCAGGCGAAACCCGGTGCGCTCGGGGGCTCTTGGGGGCGCCAGCGGAAGCTTTGTCGAATCATGTTTCCCCACATGTCTTTTTTCTTGGCACACTCAATCATTTCTCTCACGAACTTTTGGTTGGGGTAGGGTGTGGCTGGGAAGGTGCCCTCCCCATGCGCTCCTATTTCAGCCGGATGAAGCATTTGCCCCCCAAGACACCAACTTTTTTTTTTTTGCTTCGGTGGTGGTCTTGGGGCTCCAACGGCTGGTGATGCTCTAAGTTATCAGGGTATTTTTATTTTTTCCATGGCAGTTTTTTTCTCTGGTTTTTTTTGTGTTTTTTTTCGTCGGATCCTAATCGTGCGGCCGGGGAAGCGTCCCGCGCCCGTATGCGCGAACGAACGTACGTGATAGCACACCTGAAAAAAGACTTCTTTTAAGGTCCCTAAGAAAACATACTATAACCGTTTTTGGAAAAATAAACAGGAGTTTTGCCTCGTCTGGGGTTAAAAGGGTATACTGAATTACCCGTTAATTGGCATAAAACTAGGTGAAAAAGCAATACAAATACTCAACTTTGGTAGACAGCTTCACAACGGTGAAGATTTGGTGCACATAATCATTTTTTTAAATCAAATATTATATTTTCAAGTTCTAAAAAATTATAAAAAGAAATCAGGATGTAGCTAGTGATGTATACCACAAACGTGCAAAATCTCAGTTTAAAATAAAGTGTATTCTGAGCTAGACAAAAAGACAAAATTGTAAACCTATAAAGACAAAATTGTAAATCTATAATATAGTGATTTCAAAACACAAAAATAGTCAAACTTTGTTATTTTTGTGTAGCACAAAATACGAAACATTTCAAATTTGAGATTTCGCACGCTTGGGGGATACATTATTATCAACTTTGAGGATTTTGTTTCAAGATTTTTGGAACTTATAAATATAGTTTTAATTTTTTTTAATCTGTAGGGAGCAGTGGAGCTCGGGAGCCAAAATAACTTTCCGGCTTCACAACAGCTAAGTCAATTTAGCAAGCAAGCAAATTAGCAAGTTTACAACGACAGTAGAGAATTTCACGGCAGTGCTAGGCAACTTTACAATGGTGCTACACAACTTCACACTCATACCAATTACAGGGTAGTTTAGAAATAACATACTAATTTCACAACAATAATAGTAGGAAAATTCAAGGAAGCGTATGCAACTTCACAAATAACCCCACCCCCGGCCACATTTCTCTCCTCCGCCCGAAAGAGGTTGAGGCGGCCGTCGCAGAGATCCTATGGAACCACACAACCCCTCGCAAGCAGACGTGTTCGTGATCGACGCTCGTGCGTTGGGCTACGCCGCCAAGCGGCGTCGAGTAGCTCGACGATCTCGGTCTTTGCGCCTCTTGGAGCGCCCGGTTTGGAAATGTGAGGGTGCAGAGGTGGGTGCACTCGGGATCTAGCAAACGGGACAAGACCAGGGATGTTGGGGGCCTAGGGTAGGAGAGCCGGCGGAGCTCTAGAGGGATCGTCAAAGATGGTGTGGTCATGGGTAATTGGTGGGTTCCGAATAGGAAACATAGGTTCACCCCAGTGCAGCTGCGCTCGGTTCTGTTTTTTCAAGAGGGCCCCAACATCCCTGGAGGCCAGGGATCTCAATAGACCATAAAGTCTAGCTGCCACTGTCCCCAGACGCTGCATCAATGACTCCTCGTCAATTCGTAGCACAACTAGACACAGTCTACTTGCGACTCTCATGTAGCAATGATCCATCGAGACGCATGTAGTGACTTTATCAACATCAAAATCCGCCAGGTTAGTCTCTCAAAGGCGTTTATAGGGATAAGGTGTGCATGTGTGCTTTCATAGGGCTGAGTGTGCTTGTGTTTGTGACCGTCTTGTTTGTACCGTGTTTCTAAAAAAAAGAACTAGCCATAGACTCTCATGTAACACTGATCTGAATTGTCCCCCTCCTCTCGAGGGCCGCCAGGGGGAACCCTAGATCCCCCACCGACCAGCCCCCACTCTCCCAAGCGTCAATCTTGCACAAGGGTGTGTGAAGTTTGTACATGCATACATACATACATACAGTTTGTGAAGAAGGCTTTTATCACACATCGTACAGGCACGCTACCCAAGAATCAATCTTGCACAAAGTGTGTGAGGTGCTGTGTCCGTGCGTCGTGTTGGTTGTGCGCCCTGCCTTGCCCTGGCACATAAAGTTCTGCTCTTCTGTATGGGATTCACTCGTTTCTTTCAATCGGGTGCCACAACTAAAAATATGCAACTACGAGTTGCTTTGGACTGAAGAAGTTCAGCCGGGGAGTGAGACATGCTAATTGGCCTGAAGTTCAGACACCGGGCACCCGTTGCATTCAGCTGCAATCGACTGAGATACTGAAAGTAAAAAATGCTCTGGGCCCGTGTAGTTGGGACGAATAGAGGTGGCAGCAGTAGTAATTTCTTCTGAGAACGAACAGAACTGTCAATTAACTTTCCGAGTCATTACAGACTATAATATGACACCACATCACAACAAACAGGGATAGCAAAGGAAATAGTACCTCTAGCTAAAGCACAACTAACATGAAGGAAAAGAGTGAAGAAACTGGAAACTGGCTTGCTAAAGAGAGGATCCCTGAAACAACAAGGCCAACATAAGACATGTCCCTGCCTTGACCTTTAGCTTGTGAACAAGTTTCAGACAGTCTGATGTCACTATGGTGTATGCTCTTTGCGGATGATGTGGTGTTAATCGATGATAGCCGGGGGGGTTAATAGAAAGTCAGAGTTGTGGAGGCGCTGGAATCGAAAGGCTTTAGGCTTAGTAGAACTAAAACTGAGTACATGAGGTGCAGTTTTAGTACTACTAGGCAGGAGGAGGAGGAAGAGGTTAGTCTTGATGTGGGCAGGTGGTACCTGAGAAAGACACCTTGCGATATTTGGGGTCTATGTTGTAGAAGGATTGTGACATCGATGAAGATGTGAGCCATCGGATCAAGACTAGTTGGATGAAGTGACGCCAAGCTTCTGGCGTCCTCTGTGACAGGAGAGCGCCACAAAAGCTAAAATGCATGTTCTATAGGACGGCGATCCGGCCTGCAACGTTGTATGGCGCAGAATGTTGGCCAACCAAGAGGCGACATATTCAAAAACTAGGTGTAGCAGAGATGTGCATGTTGAGATGGATATGTGGCCACACAAGAAAGGACCGGGTCCGGAATGATGATATACGTGAAAGAGTTGGCGTAGCACCGATTGAAGAGAAGTTTGTCCAACACCGTTTAAGATGGTTTGGACACATACAACGTAGGCCTCCAGAAGCGACAGTGCATATCGAAAGGATAAAGCGGGCTGAGAATGTTAAGAGGGGTCGTGGTAGACCAAACTTGACATGAGAGGAGTCTGTTAAGAGAGACCTGAAAGATTGGAACATCACCAAAGAACTAGCCATGGACAGAAGATGCGTGAAAGTTAGCTATCCACGTGTCAGAACCATGACTTGGTTTCGAGATATGGGTTTTAACTCTAACCTATCCGACTTTTTTTTGGGACCGAAAGGATTTGTTGTTGCTGTTGCAGTAAAAATCTCGTCGTGAGCATCGGTTGCGTTAAACAACTTACGGCCCATACTAAAAAGCAACTTAAGGGCCAATTGGACAAGACGAAACCAAGCGAGATACGGGCGGCCCCTTGGATTGGGCAATTGGGTGTCCTACATTCCTCCCGTGCCATCTGTGGCTACCCCACGCCACTCCCCACTCCCGCAGGCGAGGCGAGGGAGGGAAAGGAAGCGCGGGCCCTCCGCCGACGGCGAGCCCCTCGCCGACCGGATCGGGCCAAGGCCCTACCCCCTTCGCACGCATCGCCGGACATGGCGACCCAGAAGCGGCTCCCGTACACCACCGCGGGCGCTGGCGGCGGCGGCGGAGCGAGGCGCGGCTCCGGCACGGTGCCGCCGGTGGTGGTCCTCGTCTTCCTCTTCGTCGTCGCGCCGTCCATCTTCCTCGTCGCGCGCAGCGGCGGCCACGTCCACGTAGCCTCCGGTCCGTCCCGCCTCACTCCCTAAGCCATCCTTTCCTCTTCTGAAAAAATCACCTCCTAAGCCGTAGATACGTACGACGAGGCCGCGCCATTGGTTCCTCTCAATTCCGGCTCTCGTTCCGCGACTAGCAGCACCTGGATATATCGGTTCCCATTTGAATTCGTCTAGGCTGTGAATTTTTATGCCCTTCCTGGGTTTGATTTGGTTTTTTTTTTTTTGAACAGGAACCGGCAAATATATTAGGGAGCACAGCACAAGTTACAACCAGGACCAGAAGTTGGTGATGGTACTGCGGGACTGGAACCCGTGTAGATTTGATTTGAGTGGTTTAGGATTGCTATTCAGATATTCATATGTTGGGGCCTGTGGGTTGGATGGGAATCGTAGCTGCAATCGTGTCGCTCAGTCGTGGAACCAAAATGCAGTAGATGGAACTGTGAAGGATCATAATCCTTTGAGAGGCTCTGTTTCAAGTCATCTGGATGTCGTTCTCCCCTGTTACTCTCTTGTTGTAAGATTATAATATGTTACTTCCTAGGTTGGATGTTTGAAGGGGGCGCTAAGAGGCTGCTGTTAGGAGAAGCCGAGATGCATAACAGTGACATTGTTACTAGTGAAATAACAAACCTAAGTCTACACTTCTCTGTGCAGACTGAATCATGACAGGGAGAAAATTATATGATTCTCTTAGGCATGATACACTCTATATCTCTATGCGTTGTCATATGCTTAAGCTTTATTTACCTGTATTTGTTACCTATTAGGATTTAGGAACATTGTTGTAATATTTTGCGTGCAACATTTTATTAACTTGAGGCCAGTAAGTGATGTGATTTTTTGTTCATCTGCAGATCCCAAGGGCGCGGATGGCAATCAGGTATTTATCTTTTCAAAAAGGGAGCCAATTGTTTTATTAGCCTTAGTTTTTAGAATTCATCTCACATTGAATTAATAGCATCTCTTTTTTACAATTCGTCTCACATTTAACTCTGCCCTGCAGGAAACAGATTGGCAACAGCAACTGGTGGCAAACAATCTGAAATCTGTTTTGTCTAAGGAGGTCAGAACATCCTGCAGTCAGGAGTGTACATGCCCATCTTTGAATTCAGTATTTACTTTCTATGAGGCTGTACTTAGTTTAGATTGTCTTGTTCTCACCTCACGGGAGTTCATTCAGTCTGTAATTAGTGATCCGGCCGTTGCAATTATTCACTAACCATGCACTGTTATGCTATTCACAAAGGAAACATTAAGTTTCTTCAGTTCTACTATTCTTACAGCCATACAATATTTGGTTTTCAGGTGATCGATGCATAGTTGCTAGTCAACAAGAAACAGGAACTTTGAATCTTGATTTTTTTAGGGATCATCCATCTCCCTCTTGGAAAACTGATGATCTAGTTGATCACAAGATGAACACTAGTTTGGATGTTGATGACAAGGCAAAAGCTGAAAACAGTAATGCAGAACATGATTCACCTCTAACATATAAAGCACCCAAAGATGGTTCTGGTATAGACATTATTTTCTTCAAACTTTTCATCTACATAATTCGTCTCGACAGTAGAGAATAAAGGTCCTTTTCTACGCAGATGAGCATCAAGTTGACACAGCAGCAAAAATAGCTCGAAGGGTATGAAGCTTGTATATATGTTGATGCATTCTTGTCTCTCTTGATAACTTGATCTAAATTTCGCTCATATGACCTCTTGGTACTATTTGGTTGATACAGAAACTACGGGAGAAAAGGCGGGAAAAGAGGGCAACGGATTTGGTACAGAAAGATGATGAAGCACATGTTAAGCTGGAGAATGCGGCTATTGAGCGATCAAAGGCTGTAGATTCTGCTGTCCTTGGGAAATACAGCATATGGAGAAAAGAGAATGAGAATGAGAACTCGGACTCAACAGTTAGGTTGATGAGGGACCAAATTATTATGGCTCGTGTTTACTCTCTGCTTGCAAAATCAAAGAACAAGCATGATCTCTATCAAGAACTGCAGAGCCGAATCAAGGAAAGCCAGCGTGCTGTTGGGGAGGCTACAGCTGATGCTGACCTCCATCACAGGTGTGTTGCATGTGCATCTATTATTGCATATTTCTTACATCAGTTACCTCGTACCCCCTTTTCACAATTATGCTACTTTACAGTGCACCTGACAAACTGAGAGTGATGGGTCAAGTTTTATCCAAGGCCAGAGAAGAAGTGTATGATTGCAAGATGATAACTCAGAGACTAAGAGCAATGCTTCAGTCAGCAGATGAACATGTCAGGAGCTTGAAGAAGCAGAGTACATTTCTTAGCCAGTTGGCTGCAAAGACAATTCCAAACAGCATTCACTGCTTGTCTATGCGCTTAACAATAGATTATTATCTCCTTCCTCTGGAGAAACGAAAGTTCCCAAAAAGTGAAAACTTGGAAAATCCAGATCTCTACCATTATGCACTTTTCTCGGACAATGTCTTGGCTGCCTCTGTTGTTGTGAACTCAACCATCATGAATGCTAAGGTACTTTTCAATATTATTCTATCAATGCACTCTAGTATGATAGCTGTTTCGGATAATAATGGTTGATATAACTTGTTCAGGAGCCCGAGAAACATGTTTTCCATCTTGTGACCGATAAGTTGAACTTTGGAGCCATGAACATGTGGTTTTTGCTGAACCCACCTGGCAAGGCCACCATCCATGTTGAGAATGTGGATGAATTTAAGTGGTTGAACTCATCATACTGTCCTGTTTTGAAGCAACTTGAGTCCGCTGCCATGAGAGAGTATTATTTCAAGGCTGATCGTCCCACCACTCTTTCAGCTGGTTCTTCAAACCTAAAGTACCGTAACCCCAAGTACCTATCCATGCTGAATCACTTGAGATTTTATCTCCCACAGATCTATCCAAAGTTGGATAAGATACTTTTCCTCGATGATGACATAGTTGTGCAGAAAGATTTGACAGGATTATGGGATGTTGATCTCAACGGAAAGGTCAATGGTGCAGTGGAGACCTGTGGAGAGAGTTTCCACCGTTTCGACAAGTATCTCAATTTTTCAAATCCACATATTGCTCGGAACTTTGATCCTAATGCTTGTGGTTGGGCTTATGGGATGAACATCTTTGATCTGAAGCAGTGGAAGAACAAAGATATTACCGGCATCTACCACAAGTGGCAAAACATGGTGAGATAGTAATATCATCATTGGATTTCATTAACACATTGTCATATCTCACATTGTCCTACTGTTGTTTCCTTCTGCTAGAATGAAGACAGGGTTCTTTGGAAGCTCGGGACGCTCCCACCTGGCCTCATGACGTTCTACAAGCTGACACATCCCCTTGATAAATCGTGGCATGTCCTCGGATTAGGATACAACCCAAGCATAGACCACTCAGAGATAGACAATGCTGCCGTCGCTCATTACAACGGGAATATGAAGCCATGGTTGGAGTTGGCAATGACCAAGTACCGGCCATACTGGACAAGGTATATAAAGTATGATCATCCTTATATCCACGGATGCAACTTGAGTGACTAGAAACAAGAGAGGATCACCCACCTGGAACACAAGTGTTCCCCTTCTCCCCGAGGTATTTATGTAATAGATTAAGCAAACTAGGTTCAGCTGGAGCTATTGGTTGCCTATGCATGCCCTCTGAAAATTTCCGACAACGATGTGTTAGTCTTAACAGTTCCTTTGTTCAATTGATGTGCAGCTTTGTTTCAGCAACAAAATCACGATAAACCTGTTAAATTTGTGCCTGGGGTAAGTGTTGCTTAGCACTAGCAGTAGCAGGATTTATAGAGTAATGATTATTGTAAGGATTGCACCAACTTGCTGTGGCTGTGCGCCAGATAATTTAAGTGGTATCCAGAATCAAAATCATCAGTTAGATGGGTCAAGGGATACAGATATAAACCAAAAAGAAATAGATAGAATTAACCACCGATTTCTGCCTTGTGCAACCCTCAAAGCTTGTCAAAGTAGTAGTGTGCCAAGGGAGCAGGTGACACTGGCCGGGCGGGACATAGCGTAACGTCCTTGCATTGCCCTGTTGATGTTGGACTCGTCCTTCCGGTAAAGGGACTCTAAATCCTTGTTTAGCACCCTGCTCCTGGTTAGACCTACTAGGATGATCAACCACTGGGTATTGCATCCGGTCGTCATCGCGTATAGACCAAGGTTAAATTGAGGAAATATCTGCATATATATCGTCCTTCTACTATAAATAAACTGTACAATAACAATGAACCTAACCAATATATGTTTACAATATTTTTGACTGTTCGTTAAGAAACGAAGAAGTGACAGACTCACCATTTGACACTGTACCGTAAGAAAGTGCATTATACATGCGTTTTAATCAAAGTTATTCAGATGTTTATTTTTTTGATGAAGTTGAACATGTCTAGTTTTATTTTTAGTAATTTTTGAAGACGAATAATTGTGATGTACATATTAATCCATATGGATAAAATTATGGGGTCAAATATCGGCCATGTTGGTCCATATGATGGTCTATATCGTGTGCTACATGTGAAAACATATTTTTAAAGGAGCACCTACCGTAGTTGACTTAGAAATAATTACTCCATCCGTCCCAAAATATAAGACACTTTATTTTGAAGATCTGTAATGTGCTAATTTGACAATTAGTATATACAAAACTATATGGATTGAGCTTTATAGATGGTTAATTCTATTTGTCTTTTGAAATACAATATGCGTTTTTCGCCAAAAAAAAGTCTGAGCGCCTTAGATTTTTTTTGGGATGAAGAGAGTATTACCCAGTCGGTGTTGATAACCACCTGATCAAAATAATTGTGTACTTGCATGAACCTAGATGTTTAGATTGAATGGTACTTAGTGTCAACTTCGACTAGTGTTTCTCAGTCACTTAAGAATAGCAAACCGTTTCTGAAATGGTATGCTACTCTGATGCATCCATCAAACAAGGGCTTATTCGAGAGTGGAAGTATCATCAGATTATGCTACTATCATCGATGCCATGAAATGTAACACACTACCACAGATGGTAAGTCGAAATATAAACTGAGATATAGGTAAACCGCCGATGTCTGCCTTTGTAATTAGTGTAACCCTCAATGCTTGCCAAAGCAGCGTGCCAAGGGAGCAGGAGACAGCGGCGGCGCATAGCAATAGGTCTGTACATCGATCTCATTTTGTGGGACTCTTGTTGGTCTACTACCTTCGGCTGCGGTGACCGGGACGAACAACCCTCGTGTATTATTGAAACTGGAGGTGACAGGCGTGCTGTTAGTGCCCCCTTTGTAGGCGTCCGGCCAGCGCTTGGCCATCTCAAGCACCAGGTTTCCCAAGCCAAGATCATCGCTTGCTGGGGCAATGGGATAAGCGTACAGGCCACCATGCCTGAAGTCAACCAGCAGAAGGTGACCCCGGTGCAGGGCTTGCGGCCACGAGAGGCGCTACCAATCAGGAAACCTCACGGTGCTGCTATCCGCCCAGCGCTCACCTTCCACGATGAGCAACACCTTCTGCTTAGCAACCCTCTCAGGGGTCATCAGGCACACCCTAGTGTCCGAAGCCTCGGAGAGGCAGAACACCGAACTGAATGGGTTTGGAGTCCGGCTAATCGGCTGCCTGAATTTGATCAACTCCGACGTGACCTCTTCCGTCGCCAGGTCGAATCGCTCGACCTTGCGAATGCAGCCCTTACCTGTCACGGACCAGTACACGGCTCCGTCGACGATCATAGGGTAGCCATTGTAGTCGCCTGGCTCTGCACGGGCGACATGCACGCTCCTCCAGTTCGTGCCTTCTCCGATCGTGTACATGTACAGACACCGTCCTTGTTCCAAGACCCTTGATAAGTGGAGGATCTTGTACCGCCTGGAACTGGGATCGAAGCCAAAGCAGTAGGTGTTGTGGTTGTGCCTGTGGTCCTGCCACATCACTTCCTTCCTCTCGAGTGGCAGCGGCAGGGTGATGGACTCGCTGGTGAAGGGATCCACGATGTTGATGGCGTCTTGGAGCACGTCGAGGAAGCAGAGCAGGCCATTGCACGCGCCCACCATGTCCTCCGACTCACTGACCGTGAAACTGGCCGTGACTTGCCAGTGCTCGTCCAGGAGGTACCCTACCCCGTTGTCCGGCTGCTCGGCACGCAAAGCTCGGAGACTCTTGGGAAATTTGGCTCTATAGGCTGGACTCTTTCCAGGAAAGAATACAATGGTGTGGGTCAGGTCCTGTGGCCCGTGGACCCTGTGCTTGTCGAAGAAAGCAGAGTCCAAGATGACCTCACGCCACTCCTTGCAGACGCGGCGGTAGCGGCGGAGGTCGCTCGCTGGGAGTCAGAGAAGGATGCCGGCGAGGATGTCTCAAGGGAGCCGCGCGGTGGCAGCATGCTCGGACGTTGCTTGGTTCTGGATGGAATCATGGCGAGGCATTGCAATGGAACTAACCCTTGGCTGACTAGAGCTCAACGCTTGGCTGATTCATTTTAGGTCGAATACATATAGCTGTAAAACCTTATGAAGAGGAGTAGGGAACGGTTTCTAATAGTCATTGTGGGAGAGGTTCCTCATTTTAAATTTTCATGAAAGGGCCTAAGAAGCACTATTGTCGCATGGTGGAAAAATCTTTTCCGACCTCGAAAAAACATGGAGAGTGGATAGGAGAGGTCATTATAGACCGAGTCCATTGAGGGCATTCAACCCACCGTCTCTGCAAGACATGAATTGGCGTAGGAGCTTAAACCTCTAGAGGCCAACATATTCTCTACAATACAATACATGGTCTGCCTCTCCGATCCTTTGTGGCGCCAACCTCACATTTGTCTCCTCAGCTTGCATTTGTCTACAATACAATACTGGCTCCTGTGGTCGATTGTTAGAAAAATCTTAGCTTGGCATCACGTGTCATAGCGGTGAGGGCTTTGTCGGCTGTCTATGGTGAAATTGTCTCTCGCTAGGGGCGTGCTAAGCGTCCCCCGGGGGATCAATGATTGACACGTGTCCCGCACCAGCGCAAGTCGCTCGCAGACCCCCGCACGTCGCTTTCCCAGATTCTCACACGAGTGGACCCGACGCTCCAAACAACCATCCCCACGACCGCAAAAAAAAACCTTTCACTCCACAACGATTGCTAATCTTTCAGGTATCGTCTCCGCAATACAGCATCACCGGAGATTAAATTGCAGCGACGACAAGAGTGGTTTGGAGCACCGTCTCCACGGCTCGCAGCCTCGTCGCCAACGCATGAAGCTCCGGCACCCACGCTTGGTAGCAGCGGCAGCAACGCCGCCGACTTCATGTAGCATCCCCCGACTTCATGTAGCATCGATGGCCGCCAGTCGTAACAGCGCCGCTCGCCCATTGGTAGCACCGGTAGCAACCTTCGGAGCAGCCCCACCAGCATCAAATAGCATCCGTGGCCGCCAGTCGTAGCAGCGCCCTTCGCCCTTGGTAGCACCGGCGACCACTTCGTAGCAGCGCCGCAATCTTCATGTAGCACCGGCGATGGCCCTTTGTAGCACTGTCGGCGAGCTTTGGTAGCACCGGTGGCCGCCCGTTGTAGCACTGCCGGCGAGCGTCGACAGCACCGGCGGCCGCCCGTTGTAGCATTTCCGGCGAGCCTCGGGAGCACCGGCGGCCGCCCGTTGTAGCATTTCCGGCGAGCCTCGGGAGCACCGGCAGCCACCCGTTATAGCATTGCCGGCGAGCGTCGGGAGCACCAACGGTCGCCTGTTGTAGCATTTCCGGAGAGCCTCGGGAGCACCGGCAGCCACCCGTTGTAGCATTGCCGGCGAGCGTTGGGAGCACCGGCGGCCGCCCTTTGTAGCATTGCGCACCGGCGGCTGCCCTTTGTAGCAGTGCCGACGAGCGTCAGTAGCACCGGGCGCTGCCCTTTGTAGCATTACCGGCGAGCGTCGGTAGCACCGTCACCACCTGCTCGCCGCGCCGCCGATTTCCATGACTCGGGCTCTTTACAGCACCTCACACTCACGCTCGTAGCAGCGCAACCGATGGCAGGCAGCACCACGGGCGGACGACAGCACGACAGCCGGCTTCTCGGTGGTGGTCGCAGCACTGGAGGCGCCGCTCGAAGCACCGGACAAGCAGCCGGTGGCCGCCGTTGCTGGGACCGGGCTCGCTGGTCGCAGCCGTTGTGGTCACCCCTCCCTAAGAAGCACCACCGCGCGACCATGATTCGGGTAGGGGAATAAGATAGTGCTGGGCACCGGCGCCTCTGACCGCAGTGGCGCGCCGGTCTCGCGCTGTGAGCAAGCATCATGCAGGGGAGGTGGTGCAGGGCAGCAGGGAAAGAGGTGCAGGCGCCATCTAATGGGGATTGCGGGGAGGATGCAGACCTGCGGGTGACTGCGGACGGAGGAAGGAGAAAACGAGTGGAGGAAATAAAGATAAGGTTGGCATAGTGGGCCCCACGCACGTGCTGTCTTCCGCTCCCTTCGCCACGAGCAGGACGCGTGTCGCGCGTTGGAGGTGGAGGACGAAGCGCGCAGGATCCCCGGGGGATTACAAGGCTTTTCCCTTGAGTAATGTTGACGATGCAACCTTGGCGTTGTTTTTCTTCTTGCGGTGTATGGGGGTGGATCTTGTGTGAGACAGGACGACTTGTTCCTTGATATCCGATTGTTGTATCGGGTTTTGTCTGATTTTCTGCTAATTAACTGGACACACTGAGATGAGCACCGTACCGTTAAACAGAAGAATACATGTGCAGTGAAAATAGGTTCGGCTGGCGGACATGCTGCTCGTCGGCTCGCTGGGACACTTACGTGGCTTAGATACAACAAATGAGTTAGGAGAGGGCAACGATTACTAGCAGTAGACATATATTATCTTTTTTCCCGGAATTAGGGCGTTGACACCGACCGCACACAAGAGAACGCTGGGTTGGATATTGTTGCAACAGGTAGGTTGCTAAAAACAAAAACTTGGAGTACGCAGCATGTTTTTTGTTACTGTAAATTTTGTAGACAAAAATACAGCTCATGCATGGTCTACTTGTTTTCCGCAAGAGGATGTTGCGACCTACACGAAAACCCACATCGGTGTGCCAAGGGGGCAGGGAAGGCGGGCGGGGCATAGCAAAAGGCTGTTAAACAGGTCCATTTGTGTGGGACTATCTCCGGCACCTTGTTTAACGCGGCCGGGACGAACAACCCTCGCGTATTGCTCTTAGCCGGCTCTTTGTCTTTCTTCTTGACTATCTTCAGGAGCTGCTTTCCCGAGCCCAAATTATTACTCGCAGCTGTAATCGGGTGAGCGTACAGGCCACCGTCCATATAATCCTGCAGCAGTAGGTGCCCCCGTTGCAGGGCTTGCGGCCACGTAGGACGCCGCCCGCGGGGCAGCGTCATGCCGGTGCAGCTATTTTGTGTCCAGTGGCCGCCCTGTCCCATGAAAAACACGCCCCAATCCTTGTACCACCCGACAGTCATCACGCACACCCGTGCGTCCGAATCAGTCATCATACGAAACACCGTACCGTGATCATCATCCACTGGAAGGAAGTCAACGAAGGACGTCGACGTGGTTTCCTCTTTCACAAGATCGAAGCGTGCGAGCTTCGCAAGGTCATCTGCATCGACGGACCAGTACAATGAACTGTCAGCGAGTAGGAGGTCACTATAGGATTCGCCGGCCTCCGTTGTGCCAGCGATATGCACCCTCCTCCAGTTCTCGCTCCTCCGATAGTGTACACGTAGAGGCCTTGCTCCGTGGTGTTGTCTGTATGCAACTGGTCGAGACCCAGGTGGAAGATCTTGTAGCTCCTCGAACCGGAGTCGAAGCCAAAGCAATATGCGCCAACTTCATGCAACATCTCCTTCTTCGGCGGCAGAGGCAGGGCGAGAGACTCGCCGGAGTAGGGCTCCACGATGTTTATGACGCCCTTGTGGACGTCGAGGAAGCAAAGGAGGCCGTTGCACGTGCCCACTATGTCCTCTGACTCGCCCGCCGTGAACCTTGCCACGAGTCGCCAGTTCTGGTTGAAGAGGAACCCATGGCCGTTGTGCGGCTCGGTATCACCGTCTGTTGCGCCGCCTCCGCGAAGAAAGACGATGGTGTGGGTCAGCGGCCATGGTCCATGCTCCATGTAGTCGTTGATGAAAACAGGGTCCGAGATAACCTCACGCCACTCCTTGCAGACACAGCGGAAGCGGCGGAGGTCCGTCGCCTGAAGGCGGAGAAAGACGCTCGTGAGAACGTCTCGGGGGAGGCACACGGTAGCACCAGCATTGGCATCTTCGGTTGTCTCGTGGTTCATGGTACCGCGCCGGCCGCCGAGGACTTGCAATTGGATAAACCTGAACTCTCGTTGGCCGATTCCTGAATCCTGATTGATTAGTCACATATAGGTTAAGGTTGTAAGGTTTTGAGTAGGAGTACAAGCGGTCTCGGGATAGAGATCCAATTAGTGATCGGAACCGACCTGTGATGAGTTTATATATAGCATGTAGACTACGTCTCAAACATGGGTCTCGTCCTGAGTGAAATATTAAGAACTCTGGACATGAGAATACATAGTATAGCTCTGGGGAGTAGAAGATTGTCGGCTAATTTCCGATCGATGAGATCTGCGAGTCTGGTTTGATGAGTTTATAACGTACTCCATAGGTTCCAAAATAATTGGAGTTAGGTTTGTCCTAAATTTAATGTCTTTACGTTTTGACCCAAATTATAGAAAACGTGTCAAAATCTATAATGTCAAATCTATATACGTGATATAAAGCTCGTCATAGCTCCATGCCACTTCCGTCACGAGTGTCGTGTCATGATGCCAACACATAGTGAAAGTGCTACAGATATTAGCTGTTGGTTTCTTCGGTTGACGTAAGGTCGTTTCACAAACAATATTGTCATGAGAAACTAGCAAGTCCACGAGTAGTTAGCATAAACATATCACATTTGTAGCAAAAAAAGTTCGATTGGTACCACTTTACGTTCTCGTAGCAGAAATATACCATATTTTAATCGGCCGCTCTCAGAAAAGCAAATCCGATGACAAATTGACACCGAATCTGACGCCTCGGGCCCACATGTCAGGTGACGCGGCACCAGCGCTGATGGCCCAATTAAAAATAAAAATAAAAGAAAAATTATTTTGGGTTCCTAACTGCGCAATCAACGTCTCACATGCCACTACATTATTTGTAATAGTTATGGCTACGGAATATATTTGTAATACTAATGCTTACTGTAAGCATTATATTATCTTGTTCAGTATTGTGTTAGACGGGAAAGATAAATCAATGAGAAATAGATACAATTAATCAATAACTATTTCCTTCAAATTTGGTGCAACCCTCAAAGCTTGCCAAAGTAGTGTTAGGAGCATGAGACCTGGCGGTGTTTGACGGATCCAGGCAGCAGCGAAGAAGGTAAACAAGGAAAATTGGTGGGGTAAATCTAGCTAAAAAAGAATAGCATGACCATGTAAAATATTTAGAGTTTCTTAGCTTGGCTTCTCAGCCACTATCTTCTCAGCCACTCAGGCTTAAGATGATCACTGGTTTACATAAGTAAGCAGAAACAGAGATCCCGAAATAAGTGATCTTAAGCCTGGAGTCGTCCTGAAAGTCAGATCTTGCTGCCAACCGTCATCTTGCGATCTTAACCGTTGGTCCTTGTCGGAAGGATTCGGTAGCGGACCTTTTTTGACGGAAAAAACAGTTGGGAAGGCCCCTACCACGTAATTTTCATTTTATAATAAAAAGAGGGTGAGGCAAAATTAGCCATTGTTGCACGCCATCTTTTGGAGATGGTTAGCTCCGTGCATCGCAAGAGCAAAGGATTCCTTTAAGAAATGTCATCATTCTGTAGCGGAACTTGCCGGGGTTTTTAGTACCTTGCTCTTCCGAACGAAATCCTGATCTACAAGTAGTGTGCCAATTGAGCAGGAGACAGTGGCGGGACATAGCCAAACGTCCTTGCTCTGCCGTTCATGTGTCGGACTCGTACCGGCTCAGGGTTAAACAGGACCGGGAAGAACAAACCTCGTCTGTTGCAGCTAGTCTTGAGGTCAGCGTTGTTAGCCAGCTCATCCTCCTCCATCATGATGAATATCTTCAGCAGCAGCTTCCCAGAGCCCAGATCATGACCTGTCTGTTCAATCGGGTGAGCGTACAGGCCATAGTCCCCATAGTCGTCCAGCAGTAGGTGCCCCGGTTGGAGAGCTCGCGGCTCCGTCGGCAGACGGCCGTGAGGCAGCTTCACATCATGGCCATTGTACATGTACACCGAGCAGTCGCTCTCTCGCACGAACAATGCTTTCAGCATCCCCCGCCCACTATATCCCGCCAGGTAGATCCATGCCTCCGGTTCAATTAGGCTGATCTGCTGGCTCATCTGAATTGAGTTCGTCGTGACCTCCTATGTGGCGAGGTCGAAGCGCACGAATTTCTCCTGCCAAGCCGTAGCCGTCCCTATCACCCACCAGTATACCGATCCGCTGGCGCAGACAGGTTCGCGCTCGGAGTGGCTAGGCTCTACGCCGGCGACCTGCAAGCTCCTCCACTTTCCGCTCCCTCCGACCGTGTACACGTGAAGCAGCACTTGCTCCGCGGCACTGTGCGAACCATAGCCTTTGTGCACGATCTTGTATTGCCTCATGTTGGCATCGAAGGCGAAGCAGTACGCGGTGCCCTCGAGCCTCTTCGCCGTCTCTGGCGGAAGCGGCAGCGCGAGCGACTCGCCGGTGAAGGGCTCCACGATGTTGATGGCGCCCTGGGCGACGTCGAGGAAGCAGAGCAGACCGTTGCACGTGCCCACCATGCTCTCCGACTTGTCGGCCGCAAACGTGGCCGTGAGTCGCCAGTGCTCGTCGAAGAGGAATCCACGACCCGTGCGCCGCTCGGAGCCGAGGAACACGATGGTATGGGTCGGGGCGGCGCGCGGTCCTTGTACCTGGTGGGCGTCTATGAAGATTGGATCGGAGATGAGGTCACGCCACTCCTTGCAGACGCGGCAGATGCGGCGTAGGTCGCTCGCCGGGACTCGGAGCAGGATGGTGGCGAGGACATCTCGCGGAAGGCCCGCGGTGGTGGAAGTAATCTCATCGGCGGCCAGGGCCGGTCCTGAGATTTCGGAGGCCTGGGACAAAACTAGAATTGGGGCCCTCAATTTAAACATAAAAATAATTAATATATCCTTAAATTTTACTCATACATAGTACAATGCGTCAAAAATAACATATTAATATCAAATTAGATGGTTACTAATTTCATTCGGGTTACTATTCCGGTTTGGCATTAGGAGTGGAATGTGAAGATAACGTAGATGGGCTAAGAAGTCCAATCGACAAATTTTGGAGTAAGTCCGTAGTTACTAAAATTAGAAAAACTAACCGTGTAAATTACTGCAAAGACTAAAAAGAAAACAATAAAACAGACACGAGCCCACGACATGAGCATTTTACCTTGAAGAGTCCACGCCATTTCTTATATACCTATACCCTAAACGTCTTCATCCACTGTTAAGTACATTGATATTGAAGGAAACAAGAATTTCATATGCAGCAACACATCTTCACGTTCATGGATGGCGGCTACCTAGGGCACAAGGAGAAGAGAGGAATGAGCAGTCAACGCTGTCTCCGAACTGAACCGACGGTCAAAACGCACGATGGATTGGGCTGCCATAAGGGCCTCTTTAAATCTAAAATATGGGCATATAGTACCACATACACAGCTGGGCTGAGCTGGGCTGGGCCCCAAGTTTAGGTACTGCAATGTAACTATACGGTTCACTTCCAACGCTCTGTCCTCCTCGACTCTTCTTCCTCAGATCTTTATTCTTCTTTTCATGGCGACAAATCCCTGCATAGTGCAGACTGCAGTGCACTTGCACATCTGGGCGGGGGCCCTTGGATCTGGGGGCCCGGGGCGGTCGCCCCCCTGACCCCCCTCAGGGCCGGCCCTGTCGGCGGCCGTCGCGTGGCTGTAGATGGAACCGCGAGGAGACATTGTAATGAAATCAATGCGGGATTGCTTGGCTGATCTTTTTCAAGTACAGGACGGTTTCCCGATGGTATTGCAATTGGTGGGCCGTGGGATGATCCTGTGCCCCTCGCTCAGCTTCGACCGAATCAACCGCGACTTCGTCGAGGGCTCCTATTTACTCTCTTTCCCTGATTTCTTCACGTTAGTTCGCCCGTAGGATAGAGTTTCTACCGTTTCCCCGGTTTCTTCATGTGAGTTCACGTGATATTGCAGTTCACGTGAGTTTATCCTTGATCTCCAATGATTATTCCAAAAAAAAAATTACGAGAAAACAGCTCGGCAGCTTTTCATTGCGTTTAGAAGAAGAGTTCAAATATTACAGCGGCATGGCATTAGCCAACAGAAAAAATGAGTAAATAAAAAACATCAGTCCGGTTCCAGGGGTCTATCTACCAGAGCCAACACCCTTCTTCTCCCGACATTTACCCAGTCCCTCGCCTCGGCAAGGGTCGTCTGAAGAAGCTGTGCGGGCGACGACATCTTGTGGTTGAAGATCCTCCCGTTACGCTCTAACCAGTACCGGGCCGGCAAAATCCGGGGCCCCGTACGAAACTATAAAACGGGGCCCTATGTCAAACGAAAATTTGAAGTAATAAATAATTCTAATATATATGTCATAATATTTTACTTAACAATTAAATATATTAATAATTATAGCTATTGAACTCCAAGTTGCAAAATGTTTATTTGAACATCGTCATTTTTTTGTGTTCTTTGAAATGAAATCTTCAAGAATCATCAACATCCGCACCATGTGAATTATTAAAGTTAACATCAATGTGATCTTCTTCTACCCCAATATAATCTGTATCATGTCTGGAATCATTGTAAGAAACAATTGCAAGCACAAGGGTAGAAGGATGAACATACCTGATTATCAGATGACACTTGTGATGTTTCTTTTCTAATAAACTTGTCCATATCACCGTTTTGAGATTCAATTAAATTATATTGTTTTTATTTTCTTTTGCGCTTCTGGGAACCGGGCCGATGCTTCCCCATGATCTCTACCAAAAGGTAATACGGATTTGGGCGATTAGCCGAAGTTAATCGGAAAAGAAGAATTAGGATTTAGAGTAGGAGTAAGTTGCCTGTTCTGCGCTTTTGGCGATCGCGGATCAGCAGTCTGCATTTCCTGTGTGTATCGCCCGTGCCCGTCGACTCGCATGGATGCGATGGGCGATCCTGATCCGTAGCGAGCCAGGCAGCCACCCAGCGAGCGGGAATCAGGGAAGGGATACGGAGCGACGGGAGGCAGGTGGCAAGGAATCAGTGTACCGATCGATTTTCGTATTCCACTATTCCTTTTCGATCGTGACTCGTGAGACGTGAGCGAGAGCGACAAAAAAGCCTAGCAGCTCACGGCCAGCTCAATTCACGTGGACTAAAAAAGCCCAAGAAACTGCTAACTGTGTTTGGTTGCATAGAATTGGGGCTCGGAATTGAATTGGGGTTGAATTCCAAATCTGAGTTGGAAATGAATTGGCCTCAATTCCAAATCAGTTGAATTCTTGTTTGGATGCACAACATCGTGGAATCGTGGAATTCTTGTTTGGATGCCGGCCGGAACTGAGGAGGGGCGGGGCGGCGGCCGGCGGGGAGGTGCGGGCGGCCGACGGGCCGGTGCTGGGAGGCGGCAGAAGGCTGGTCGAGGACGGGGCACGGTGGCCGAGGCGGAGAGGAGCCAGCGCTAGCTGCGGTGGAGGGAGACCGGGCGGAGGAGGGCGGCCGAGCTCGGGCTCGAGCTCGTGCGGGAGCAGGTCGGGCGCCGGGGAAGAAGGAGAGGGCGCGGGCAGCTCCGGCGACGGGGAAGGGGAGGCGCGCGGGAGGAGCGGTGGCGCGAAGGGCGGCCGGCGGGGAGGTGCGGCCGGCCGGCGGGGCGGCGGCAGGCGGGCCGGCGGCCGGCGGGGCGGGGCAGTGGCCGGCGTCCGAATTCCGAGCGTTTCCGAGCTAGGAGGCTCGGAATTGCTCCCTTCACAAAACGATAGCTGCGGAGCGGGCTCGGAATTGGTCTCCAATTCCAGGCCCAAATTCTGAGCGCAGTCCAAACGACGGAATTCGGAATTGGGGCTCCAATTCCAATTCCGAGCCCCAATTCCGTGCAACCAAACACAGCATAAGTGTAATCTGCCTATATAAAAATTTGGGGCCCCCAATTTTTATGGGCCCTGTGCGGGCTGCACAGTTGGCACCACTGTGGGCCCGGGCCTGGCTCTAACCACAAGGACCACCAAATGAGAGGCACAATAGATCGCCAAGTCTTTGCCGTATCTTGGTTTAAGCTCGAGGAAGTGCATTGCAACCATTCTGTTAGAGATGTCGTGGCCGCCGTTGGCGTCAGATTGGGGGGAAGCCGTGCTCTGTCGATCACGAGCTGCCAGAACCGAAGTGAGTACGAGCAAGTTGCCAACAGATGGACCGTCGTCTCCGGCTGTGTACCACACAGGGCACAGAGAGGATTATGCGGCCATCCCTTGCGAGCGAGGTTATCTGCAGTTTGGCAGCGGCCTTGCACAGCTAACCAGGAGAAAAAACGGCATTTGGGCGGCGCATCGGCATGCCATATCAGCTCAGTGAAGGAGGGACGGATGGTGCAATTGAATTGTGCTTCGTACGCCGATTGTGCCGAATAAATTCCATTAGCAGTCCACTTTCAACGGAGGCTGTCAGGCTCATCATGCAGAAGCTGGACGTCGAGGAGCAGCGTCCAGAGCTGCGTAAACTGAATGACAGCAGGTCCTGATAGGTCGGCCTTGAAGTGTCTCACCCATTTTTCGTCCATCATCGCCTTGATCGTGATTCGCCACAGAGTGCAATGCTTGAACAACTCGGGGAAGGTTAAACTGAATTTGCCCACTTCGTGCCAAGGATCAATCCAAAATTGTGTCGCTGCACCATTGCCAATGCTGAATTGCACCGAGGCCTCGAACAAAGCTCTCACCTTATCATCGATTGGCAGGGGAAGCCCAGCCCCATGGTTTGTTCGTGGACATCCAACTCTGCCAAAGCCATCTACATCTCAGAGCGATGCTGCGCGCCGCTCAATCGGGTATCCCAGGCCCCCGTATTCCTTCGGCGAACAAACCCTTTTCCAAGACAGCGGCCACCGGTAGCGACATCTTTATTAGCCCAAAGAAAGCCACGTGCAGATTTGTTCAGCTTCTTCCACAGCCAGCCAGGGGGGTGCACGATCATAATCTGAAAGATTGGCATGGCGAAGATCACCGAGACAAGCAGCATCAGTCTTCCAGCTGTGGATTGGATCCGCTTCAACGATATCATCATGTTCAGAATCTTGTCAAGAGCAGGCTGCAGGTCCGCGCGGCGCAGGCGGGTGACAGATAGCGGCATCCCCAGGTATGTGTAGGGCAGCGGTGACTGTGGACATTGTAGCTCGAGAAGCAACGGCTGAGTGTCAATACCGTCGCATCTGATCGGCGAAACTGAATTTTTCCTGAAATTCAGACCAGTAGCTTCCCCAAAGACCTCCAAAATTCGCTTCACCGCCGTGGCGTCCTCCATGGTTGGGCTGATGAAGAGCGCGACGTCGTCTGCATATAGCGAAGCCCGGTAACGCGGTAGCTGTCCTCCAATGGGGCTGAGAGCACCGAGCTCATCTGCCTTGGCTAGCAGCGCAGATAGAACAGATGTGCCTACTTAAAGCATATATGAGTAGTGCCTAAGAAAAGAACGGAGGGATTATTTTGGATCTTGAGCGTGCCCTAACACAGCTCTAGAGTCTGTCGACGGTTGTAAGAGACAAATTCAGACCCAAAAGGTACGAGGAGACAGAGTTTGTGTGCTAAAAGACAAATGTGTGAATTTACATTAATATATACTTTATAGTTATTTTTCATCTTTGTGTAGCTCACAACTAGTTAGTTCAATAAACTTGTACATACACGCATGGAATATACATATGTAGATGTTGATTCGATAGATGCTTTTAAAAAATATAATTTTAAATGTCATCTTCAAGTTTTTGAAAATAGCAACCTCCTTGGGGCCTTTCATGATATTTTTCACCAAAAGGGACTAAGAAGCTAGATCGTCGCATAGGAACCGTTTTTCTATCTCAAAACGCGAAGCAAGGGGAAGATGTGATTATAGGTCAAGTTCGTGGAGCGAGGCATTCAACCCACGCACCCACCGCCCCTTGAATTCGCGTAAGGAGCCTAAACCTCCACGTGGAAACATCTTTTCTACGATATAATATGTGGTTCGACTCAGTGATCCTCCCCAGTGCCAACCTCGTGTTTTCTCCTTCTTAGCTTCCATTTAGAATCAAAGATGCTCTCTGATAGGCAACTGTGGCCGATTGTTAGACAATAGTTTGACATCACGTGTGAAAGAACATTTCTTAATCCTTTATGATTTTGTGTGTGTTAGACAACAACAATAGTGATGATCTAATCATGTGTTAAGTGATACAGATTTTTATATGATTATATCTTGTACCCTCCAAAATACAAAGTGAAAAGAGCTCGCCCTGTTTTTATCCTAAATTCAGCCTCAAATGCCGAATAATTTGGGGGGGGGGGGGGGGGGGGGGGGGGATTATTCCAAAAAACCGGCCCTCCATAGTTTTGGCTAAGGACTCGTTTCGTCAAAGTGGGCGGCTCACTGGAATGTGGGTGGATATTTGGGATCAATGCAAGACAACAAAATAAGTGATCGCCTAGAGTCGTCCTTGACCTTCGGATCTTGCTGTGAACCATCATCTTGTGATCTTCGAAACATAATCTTGACAAGTATTGTGCCAAGTGAGCAGAAGACACCGACGGGAGATAGACAAACGTCCTTGCTCTGCCGTTCATGTGTCGGACTCGTACTACGGCCGGCTCCTGGACCGGTATGAAAAACCTCGTCTGTTGCAGCTAGTCTTGAGGTCAACGTTGTTAGCCAGCTCATCATCCTCCTCCAACATGTTGAATATCTTCAGCTTTAGCTTCCCAGAGCCCAGATCATGACCTGTCTGCTCAATCGGGTGAGCGTACAGGCCATAGCCCGATAGTCGTCCAGCAGTAGATGCCCCTGTTGCAGAGCTTGCTAAGGATGGCAATGGGTAGGGTACGGGGCGGGTAGAGAAATACCATACCTACACCCATGTAGTTAATTGGTACAAAAATTTACCCATACCCGTAACCCACGGGGATGAAACTTTACCGTACCATACCCGTTGGGTACCCAACTGTAGATCAAATAGTACACATGTTATTCATAATTTTACATTCACTTTGATAAAAGAAATGCATTTATCTCAACTCAATAACATATATTTGAGTACATGACAATTATGTCAAACTCAAATTGACAATTGATGACAACTTGACCAGATGATGAATCATAAATTTATAACATCGTACTAAACAAAGCTAGCAAAAAAATTATGGTATATGGTCGGCCATTCATTCATGTTTCAGATGGCGCAACCTCTCAGCGGGTGAAACATAAAAATGCTAGTGCATAGTTGTGCCGAAGTGGAGCGCCAAGGGAGCTGAACATACAGTCGGGACGTAGGCGAACGTGCTTAGGGCATGTACAGTGGTATTGACTCAGCTGTCTATAAAAACTCCACGTAGCTATTTTCGTGACCTGGAAGAGAGAGAAGGTAGAAAATGGACCAGCCTGTCGATAAAAATACCGTCGGTCTGTTAACTTGTAAATCGCTGCTTACCAACGGCCAAATTCCCATTGTACGAAGGCTGTCGCTAATACAGCGGTTCGATCACCCACGTTCTTGGCTCCTGAGCAAATCGTGCTAGATAAAAGGCAGGCTGCTACTACGTTGTTTAGACGCTCTGAAGACAACTCCACTGTACGGGATGCATATGCCGCCGTCTACAAGTGACATGGCAGGGCCTTGCAGACAGCAGCCGTCTAAACCTTTGTACATGCCCTTATACCCACATACGGATCAGTGGCCGACTGTTGTGCTCTCGACCGTTGCCTACCACGAACCGCTAGGAACTGGCCGCTGGACCTGGACGAGCTCTTGGCCGGCTCCTCCTCCATGCCAATCCCAATCAGTAGTTTCTCGCACTCCATGTCAAGTCCGTGAATACTTCTTCTGTTCACGATCTTGTGAGCGTACAGAGCTCTGTTCTTCTCTTGTAGCAGCAGGTGTCCCCGTTGCAGGGCGTGCGGCATCGGGAGGCGCCGCCCGAGCGGAACGTGCACGGCATCGACATGGTAAGCCATGGCGTTCATATTACGCGGCCAGTGGTCGTCCTCCAACTCACCGATCAACCACTTTATTCCGATGACGTACTCCTGGCCCTGCGGCCACCACGGATGATGGCAAACAATCCGTCGTCTGTCGACGAGCTGGCACTCGACCGATGTGATCTCCTCCGTCGCCAGATCGAGGCGCGCGTACATCGAAATCCCGGTTTCATATTCGTTGTAATTCCAGTACATGGCCCCGCCGTCGCACACCGCGTCGCTGTAGGAGTAGGAGGCATATGATGCAGTGCTCACGGTCCTCCAGTCCTTATCTGCTCCGATCGTAATCAGATTCACGGTACAGATGCCATGGTCTTCAACATAGTGTTTCTGCAAGATCTTGTATTGCCCTGCCGTGGCGTCGAATCCGAAGCAGTACGAGTACCTGTTCATATATGATGTCGTCGCTGGCAGGGCGAACCCCTCGCCGGTGAAGGGTTCTACGATCTTGATAGTGCCTTGCAGGTGGTCGTGGAAACAGAGCAGGCCATTGCATGTCCCTATCATCAACTCATGCCTGCCAACGGTGAATCTTGCTGTGAGTCGCCAGCGTTCGTCGAAGAGGAACCCACGGCCGGTACGGTCCGGGGAAGATTGGATCCTTGGACCATGTGCGCCTTGGTGAAGATTGGATCGGAGATGACGTCTCGCCATTCTTTGCAAACGATGCAGAAGCGGCGGAGGACGCTCGCCGGGAGGCGGACCAGGATGTTGGCGATGACGTCTCGCGAGAGGAACGCGGCCGCGGCAGCATTGGTGGCATCGGCGGCCGTCACATGGTTCTTCGACACGCGCGAGGCATTGGAACTGCAGCACACCGAACTGTGCTTGGCTGGTTCCTGAATCGATCGTGAGTGCATAGGAATAATACGCCTCACCTGACTCCTGAGGATATGAAGAGGACTCGACCACGGTTTGTAGTTGGAGTTGTAAAGCACCTTGACAAAGACGAGTTCTACTTTCTAAAGTACACACATGAACAAACGACTAACAAAACACATGGATTTTTTCTCAATTTTAAAATAGCACAGAAATATGTTAGCATGAAAAAAACATCAAAAAAATGCATGCTAACTGAAACGGGAGAATAACTAAAAAGGTAATATAGGGCAATAGTATATAGGAGTGATTATCCTTAGAGGAGTAGTATTAACAGGAGATAATCTTGCTAATTGGAACTCACATAGGCGTATTTTTTTTTTCGAAAGAGCAAGGCAACTTTGCATCTTGTTTGGTTCATCGTGATGGCTACAGTAACAATAAAAAAAATGAGACGGTCCAGGTTTTCAAGCCTGTTTGTAAACCACTGTAAAACTCCTTCTATCGTAATTAATATAGCAGCTCTCCTACAGTTATTCTAAAACAATAAAAATCAATCAAATATCTATCATTGATTAGTGCTTAAAACTTAAAACTTAGTGCAGATCCATGAGAGGCGCCCCAAGTCCGGATGACAATGGGTACCTGATACCCGCAAACCCGACGGGTACCCGCCTTAAAAGAAATGAGGGTTTGGTGTAGAAAAAACCCGCGGGTGTGCTTACCAGGGAAAACTCAAACCCGTCGGGTCTAGCGGAGACGGGCATGGGGTACCCGCTGAGTCGCTGACCCCACCTGTCATTGAGTAGAACCCTAAATATTTATCCTCACAGCTCGACAGCTCCCAATCCCCTCGTTTCTTTTCCTCTCAGTCTCATCTCTCCATCCCGCAGCCTCCTAGATCGATCAATCCATCTCTTCTTCCTCCCATAGATAGACAGTCACGGCGCCCGCACCTGCCTCCTGCCTGCGCCGCCCTGTCGCTCCTCCGTCACCCTTCCTCGATCGCGGCTCCGCCACCCTTCCTCCGCCGCTCCTCCGCCGCCGCTCCGCCGCCCTTCCTCCATGCCGCCCTTCGACCGCCGCTCCTCCGTCGCCCCTCCTCCGACCGCCTCTCCTGTGTGCTGTGTCGCGTGTACCCATCGGGTCTTGAGAACCCGGCAGGTGGCAGGTATGGTGGAGCTCTGGACCCGCCGGCGGGTATGGGGGCGGGGGCGGGGAGGAGAGCCGGGTGCGGGCATGGGGTGCCAAACCCGGCCCCGAACTCGGCGGGTGCCATTCGTATCCCCACGTATGAGTCTA
Source organism: Poa pratensis (assembly GCA_947311845.1). NCBI lineage: Eukaryota > Viridiplantae > Streptophyta > Magnoliopsida > Poales > Poaceae > Poa > Poa pratensis. The sequence continues at coordinate 8,896,718 of CAMZMU010000084.1, forward strand.
TAGCTCCTGTGTGACCTCTCTCCGCGGTTTTTGAACAAAACACGACATCGTTCGAATCAATAGCTATTGTGCGACATTTTTCACGGTCTAAACGCTCTTAACACTGTCGTGCGATGTTTTTAAGGAAATCGTTATTCAGGTGGATGGATCCCACGTATTTGCCTGCGGCATCTAGACATTGAATCTTGAGCTGCCCGTGCCACCCCATTCCCGACCGTTCCCCACCATCCCCTTTTTTTCTCCAGCGGCGGCGTCCAGTTCGTTCTCCGTCGGCATTCGATTTGTGATTACGAGTGTCCTGGACGAGGGGCCACGAGATGGAGCCGCCAGATACTACTTCGAATAGGTAAAGCATCTCTTTTTGTCTGGATTTGAATATAATTTGCTTCTCGTCCGATATCGTACCTCACACTGTCCATTGATACGTTTCAAACGTATCTATAATTTTTGGTTGTTCCATGCTTATTATATATCAGTGCCACATGCTTTTATAATGTTTTTAAATCATTTTGGCATATTTTCTGGAACTAACCTATTAACAAGATGCTCAGTGCCAGTTTCTGTTTATTATGTCTGTGCATTGCAGAAAAGGTCCAAAATCCAAAGTGCTCGAAAAAATCCGAGAAAATTACAGAAATTCTTTTTCGCTGGAAGACCCCGGGAGCCAGAAGACCAAGTCTGGGGGAGGGCCACAGCCTCCAGACGCCCCCAGGCGTGGTCCAGGCTGGGCCGCGCCTGGGGCTCACCTGGGCACCTCGTGCACCGCCTCACGTCGCCTCTTCGCCTATAAAGACCCTCCTGACCTAAAAACGACGACCCCGAAGGATTTCTCCAGTAAAGCTCCCGAGCTCCGCCGCCACCAAAAACACTAATTCGGGGGACAGAAGTCTCTGTTCCCCCGGAGCCATCTTCATCGCCATTGCTGCCTCCCACGATGCGCCGGGAGTAGTCCTTCATCGGGGTTGAGGGCTCGTACCGTAGCTATGTGGTTATTTCTCTCTCCCATGGTGTGATCTTTATGTGATAATGAGCATTGTTAGTATCGCTAAATTCATGTGTAATGTTTATGCTACTCAAGTGATTTTATCTAGTTTCCGGAGTCATTGTTGACAACACGGTACCAAGGATGACAGTGTGGGTACTTGTGTGTGACTCTATGAATAATAGTTTCTTTGTGAAATTGTGGTGTTTGTTTACTCAGTCTTTGCGGTGTGCTTTTGTAGCCCTACGCATAGTACTCTTGTTTTATCAAGAAGAAGAATAATCCCGAGTAGCACTTGCTTGCGTTCAGTTGTGCTAACGTGTTGAGAGACCACTAGTTAAAGTATGATCCATAGGCCTTGTTTCCAATCATCAGAACATCGGATTTAGTCACTTTTGTTACATGCTTGCTTGCTGCCATTTTTATTACAGATTACAAGAACTACTTGTTTCCATCCATATCACTTGCATTTTACTATCTCTTCGCCGAACTACTGCACCTATACAACTGACAATTGTATTAGGTGTGTTGGGGACACAAGAGACTTCTTGTATCTTAATTGCAGGGTTGCTTGAGAGGAATACCTTTGACCTCTACCTCCTGAGTTCGATAAACCTTGGGTTACTCACTTAAGGGAAATTTTCTTTGATGATACTTTGCCTCCAATATATGATGATTATAATGATTGTGGTATTCTAGTTCCACCTATTATTGAGGAGAAAGTCTATGTTGATTATGATATGTCTCCTATATATGATGTTTACAATGATGAATATGATATTTTTAGTCCATCTACTATTGAGGATAAAATTCATTATGATTATTCTATGCCTCCAATTTATGATGATTACAATGATGGATGTGATAGTTTTACTCCCACTATTACTAATGAAATTGATTATGCTTGTGTGGAGAGTAATGACACTTTTATGCATGTGGATCATGATAAGAATGCTTTATGTGATAGCTATATTTTTTAGTCTATTCATGATGCTACTAAAAATTATTTTGAGAGAGTAAAATAGGTTATAGAAATCTTCATGTTATTAAATTTCCTCTCTTTATGATGAAAGTTTTGAGCTTTCTCTTGTGTTGCTTTTATATGCTGGTTGCTTTAAGACAGAATGGTCATTATGAGAGAGGGAGACACGGTTTCATATATCCCAATAATATTAAGTCTCCTCTCTTTATGTTGAAAGTTTTGAAGTTGCACTTGTTTTGCCTTCATATGCTAGTCACTTTGTGCTTCATTGATTTGTTTTCTTACAAGACTCATATGCATAGGAAGTGTGTTAGATTTAAACATGTTTTATATATGCTTCTTTATGCTCTCTTATATGTTCAATTCTTATTCTTATGAGAGCATCATTAAAATTATCATGCCTAGCTAAAAGGCGTTAAAGAAAAGCGCTTATGGGAGGCAACCCATTTATTTTTGCTTTCAGTTTTATTTTTGTTTTCTTTGTGTTTGGGTGTTGTTGCCTTGGTATCAACTCCCTTGTATCCTTTTTATTTTCGTTTATGTGCCAAGAATAGCCTCTAATGAGAGGAAAGTATGATTTTGAGTTTGCTTTCCAGAAACAGATTTCTGTTTGTCACCGTACGAAAATCCAAAAAATCACAGAACGTGATCTGGGACTGTAAATTGTTGACATCAAGCATCTGGGTTTTGTCCACCTTTCGTTAGTTTTGAGTTTTCTGATTAGAGTTGTCCTAGTGTCTCAAAAAAATATCTTTACGTTCTGTTATGTTTTGGACAGATTATGTCTTAGTTTTGCATTGTGTCTTTTACGAGTGTTGAGTGAGGTTCTTTTGATCAAATATCCCCACTTAATTCTTTGTGACAGTAGCTAATGTTGAAATAATTATATGCAATGTGCCAATTGAGAACTGAAGGTGGATTATTTTGTTTGAGAACTAACCCCTATAATAAGTTTGTGAGAAGTTTTGTGTGAAGAAAGTTTTCAAGTGTTGAGAGAACGAAGTGATGAAAGAAGATCAAGAAGGGATTAAAGCTCAAGCTTGGGGAGGCACTCTGGAACTCCACCAAATATTCAAGAAGTATCAAGCGTCTAAGCTGATCAAGATTGTGTTGGTAGCATGTCACTACAAAAATTATTCTGTTATCATTTACCTACTAGAGGACGAGTAAGAATTAAGCTTGGGGATGCTGATACGTCTCAAACGTATCTATAATTTTTGGTTGTTCTACGGTTATTATATATCATTGCCACATGCCTTTATAATGTTTTTATATCATTTTGGCATATTTTTGGAACTAACCTATTAACAAGATGCCCAGTGTCAGTTTCTGTTTATTATGTCTGTGCATTACAGAAAAGGTACAAAATCCGAAGTGCTCAGAAAAATCCGAGAAAATTACAGAAATTCGTTTTCGCCGGAAGACCCCGGGAGCCAGAAGGACAAGTCCGGGGGAGGGCCACAGCCTCCAGACGCCCCCCAGGCGCGGTCTAGGCTGGGCCGCGCTGGGGCCCACCTGGGCACCTCGTGAAAGACCCTCCTTGCCTAAAAACGATGACCCCGAAGGATTTCTTCAGAAAAGCTCCCGAGCTCCGCCGCCACCAAAAACCCTAATTCGGGGGGACATAAGTCTCTGTTCTAGCACCCTGCCGGGACGGAGAATTGCCCCCGGGGCCATCTTCATCGCCATTTCTGCCTTCCATGATGCGCCGGGAGTAGTCCATCGGGGCTGAGGACTCGTACCATAGCTATGTGGTTATTTCTCTCTCCCATGATGTGATCTTTATGTAATCATGAGCATTGTTAGTATCGTTGAATTCATGTGTAATGTTTATGCTACTCAAGTGATTCTATCTAGTTTCCGGAGTCATTGTTGACAACACGGTACCAAGGATGACAATGTGGGTACTTGTGTGTGACTCTATGAATAATAGTTTGTTTGTGAAATTGTGGTGTTTGTTTACTCAGACTTTGAGGTGTGCTTTTGTAGCGCTACACATAGTACTCTTGCTTTATCAAGAAGAAGAATAATCCCGAGTAGCACTTGCTTGCGTTCAGTTGTTCTAACGTTTTGATAGAGACCACTAGTTAAAGTATGATTCATAGGCCTTGTTTCCAATCATCAGAACATCGTTTTTAGTCACTTCTGTTACATGTTTGCTTGCTACAATTTTTATTACAGATTACAAGTACTACTTTTTACCATCCATATCACTTGCATTTTACAATCTCTTCACCGAACTACTGCATCTATACAACTGACAATTGTATTAGGTGTGTTGGGGACACAATAAACTTCTTGTATCTTAATTACAGGGTTGCTTGAGAGGGATACCTTCATACCTTTGACCTCTACCTCCCTGAGTTCGATAAACCTTGGGTTACTCACTTAAGGGGAAATTTGCTCCTGTCCTACGAACCTCTGCACTTGGAGGCCCAACACTGTCTACAAGAATAGAAGCGTGCGGAGACATCATCCATCGCCATTAAAAACAGGGGAAACTTCCAATTCAGTCTCGAATTCTTTGTATCTAAGGCTAAGCTAGGTGATGGTATATATCGTGCAGAACATTGAGATAGATAGAGTTGTGAGATGGGAGGTCGATTTTGAAGAGATTTATCCCAAGAGCTGCAGACCATGGAAGAGAAGGTCGTGAAGAATGCGGTGGAGAAAATTTGGCAGAGTGTTCTTCGGGTTCCGTAGCAAGAAGTAGCAGTGTCACGCTTTGATGATTGGAAGGGCGAGTATTTGAGAATTGAGGATGGAGAAGAGATGGTTGAAGAAATTGATCGGCAAGATGGCTGAACAAGCAAAGTGGTTGCTTTTCGTGTAGAGCTCGTTGATCTGAAATCAGATTCAACGTTTGGATATGTGCCCTCAAAGTTGGCTTCGCAGATGTTAGATGTGTTGGGAATCGCAGCAGAAAACAAAAAAATTCCTAGCAACGAAAACCTTATACTAGCCAGGATCTATACTATGCAGATATACTATAACGGAGGAGATCGATATACGTACCCTCGTAGTCCGATAGCGGGGATTACGCTCCCACAACAAGCGTTGTCGAAGTAGACGACGTAGCCGACCTCGAGGTCGCGAAGATCTTGGCGCGACGAAGACGACGATGACGGTGGTGACACCGACCTCATGGTGGTGGAGGCGAACTCCTCCAAGCGCCCCAAACGTGGCGCCTCGCAGGGCTTCACACACATACGGTGAAGATGATGACCTCCGGGCTCTGATCCAGCCGAGCAGCGGAAGTAGAAGACTTGGGCCGAACAGAACCAGCAGCACGGCGGTGTGCATATGGTGGAAAAAACCTCAACCCGTGCGTAGCCCCAATTGCGGAGCCACGTCTAAACCGGGAGAGAGAGAGAAAGAGAATTTCTGGTGTATATTCAATGGCAAGGGGGCACCTCTATATATAGGTGGAGGGAGGCTGCCAGGCTTGGTGGCTTGGCGGTGTGGGACTATTCCCACACCAGCCCACACCAGCCGCACCACCACCTGATGCGCCGGCCTAGGTGGGCCCCAAGTGGCCCACCTAGGGCTGCCATCCCAATCCGCACCATGGGGGGAAATTTCCCCCCTCATGGGCCTTCTTCTCATGGGAAGGCCCATTTAGAGTTGGGGCTGCCATAAATCCGAAAATAAATAAATAAAATATATTTAACTATTAATTACATTAATGAATATTAAATACATATTATCTAATTTATTTCGGCTCTGAAAACTATTTCATTGCCCTCCGATCCTTATCGGATACTCCCGAACTCCATCGGAAATGCTCCGGAACACTTCCGGTGTTCTTCTCTCTATTTTCTCTTCTGCATCCAATCTAAATAAACGTCACTCCCCTTAAGTGTGTCACCCTTGCGGTTCGAGAATACTCCAGACATGATCGAGACCCGTTCTCCGATCAATGACTATCAGGGAGACCTGGATGGCAATGATAGTCCATGTGCATAACGAATAACTTTGTTGTTCGAACCTTAGACATCAAGTCTTAAACCTTTTGCCTGGCGATACTTAGTTTGTCCGAGACTCGATCTTAGGCATCGCGATACCTAGCTTGATCTCGTTACCGACAATACTATTATTTACTCGTCCGTGATGTTACGTCCTCGTGACCTAGTCACATGCTTGCAAGCTCATTAACGTAATCTCTCCGAGTGGGCACATAGTATCTATCCTGCTATGTGGATTGGCAAATCCCGCTCTTGATCTCTCGTCTTAACATACTCCCTTTCGATACCCGAGAGGAACAACGTTATAGTCACACTATTAAGATATGACGTTTGATGCAATCAAAGTATCTTTCAGAAATAGTAATTAGAGTTAATCTCACGGTCGAAGGCGTAATGACTACGTCCTACAAATATTGTGCGTGTCCATCAATCATTCTCCCAATGACACGACTCCATTGTCAACTGACATAAATGTCACATGATCGGGAAACCTCGATCATCAATTGCACAATGGACTAGCTAAATAGAGGCTACTATGGACTTGGTTGTTTACGTATGATGCATGTAAAATGCATAGATGAACTTTGCATTATTTTACTTCTATTCCAATCATATTTGCATCATATAAGGGTTATATCAATGTTTTATAATGATTTTGGGAATATTTCATAGTTTTCCCATTTATTTGGAATTAACCCTGTTTTCCAGAAAACGTCTTTTTTAGTGTTTCAGACTTTCCGGGAGCTTCGGGACTCCAAAAAGGGCAAGGCCAAAGAGCACGGTTCAGAATTTTCGAGACGAACGCAATGGGCTTAAATTGAAGACCAGAAGCCCAACAGGCTGGAAATTAGAGGGTCCCACGCGGCCTACTGTACCTGGCCGCGTGGGCCCACCTCTTTTCCCCCTCGGAGCTCCGTGGCCGTCGATCTTTGCTCCACCGACATAGTCTTGACCTAAAAACGCCTATAAAAATAGCCCCCCGACGTTCTCTGGAAGGAGCGCCGCCGAAACACAGAAACCACGAAACAGAGACCTGGAGCTGCAGATTGGAGGGGGAAAACTCCGGCGGGGCGCTGCCGGGGTGGTCTCCATCTTCTCCAACGACTTCTCCACCGTCTCCATGATGAAGGGGGAGTAGTCCACCCCCTGGACTTGGGTTTGTGGTGGTAACTTATGTATCTCTCCTCTCTTTGAGCTTCACTAATTAGTACCGTATGAGCTGCTGAACATGATTACGGTCATCTATGTAATTCCTATGGTGGATATTGTGGTATGAGATGATTTGTTATGCATTTACTGTTGTGTTGGAACTTTTATGATTTGTCATACTTTGGAGATATTCTATGATGCATGTGATGGTTTGATTTATGCATAATGCCTTGTTTATCCTTGTCATGAGGTGATTGACACCACCAAGTGTGGATAGATGAGAGAGATGTGGTCATGCACACGAATTATGAATCATTGCACTAGTGTTTAGAATATTGTCCATTATGAAGTATGATGTATGTAGGTACGGGATGGCCGATGTGACACGGCATATGTATTGAGTGACATGTGAAATACAGCCCAACATCCTTTATCTGGGGGTAAAAAGGAAGAGTATGATGTGGGAGTGACAGCAACCACGCTAGCCTTACGAGGGTGACATAGCAACACAAATGAGTACTTCTTTCAACTATGTGTTTTAGGACATATAGCCGTCATAAAAGCTACCATTAAAACATGACAATTGTGTGTACTTTATCCATAACATGATAATCACCATAGATGAGAGAGAGAGGATTAAGTGAACCCATGAACCCATGTCCATTGTTCCTATAAGAGAAAACCTTTGTCTTGTCCTCTTGCATTGAAGAGGATTGGGACACTTTTACATTCTTGTTTTGTTGCATTAAACTTCCATCCATTAAATCAACCATCTTGTTCTTAAACTTGTTTAGTGCATAATCAACTAAAACTTGTGACACTTTAGTTGTAGGGAATAGATAACTTTTCCTTCTTGCTCCTGCGGATCGATACCTTACTTCCACATTGAGAGGTGCTACAGTGATCCCCTGCTCTTGGGGGTTATCAAGTACTTTTCTGGCGCCGTTGCCGGGGAGCGTAGCGCTTAAGTTTCTATTCTTGTGTGCACTAGACTTTAGATTTATTTTATCTTGTTTTATATCTTGCAATCATCTAAGCTTGGGGAGGTTCCTTTAAACTTGTTTGGTTGTGAGTTTCTCATTAGTTTTATATATATCAAAAACCCATAAAAATTAGAAAATGGAAAACAACAAAAAAATTAGAGAGCTTTATGAAATTTATCTTGAGTTAGGACATGATGAGTTTGAGCAGAAAATTAAAAAATCTATGGAAAATCATTTGCATGATGGTAGCAATGTTATTACTATAAATTCTTTGCACACTATTGCTAATGCTATGGAAAAGTCTAAGCTTGGGGAAGCTAGTTTTTATAAAAATGATCCTTGTAGTTCCCCAGCTTTGGAGGAGAAAATTTGCTTTGATAATACTTTGTCTCCTATATGTGATAATTCTAATGATACTTGTGATATTCTAAATCCACTACTGAAAGTATTCCTTTTGAAATACCTATGGAAATTGTTGAAATGGTTATGAATGAACGTTATGCAGGGGATGGAACAGTCCATCCACATGATCACTTGTTGAAACTTACAGAACTTTGTGAGTTGTTTGAGGTTGCAGGTTTATCAAGAGAAGATGTCATGAGGAAATTATTTCCATTTTCACTTAAGGACAAAGCAAAGAAGTGGTATAGGATGCTGGATGATCGTCCTTCGAATTGGAAACAGCTTGAATCTCTCTTTTACTCTAAATTTTATCCTCTTCATGAAGTGCATCTAGCTAGGAGTTACATTTTCAATTTTTATCCTCATGATAGAGAAAGCATTGCTCAAGCTTGGGGAAGACTGAAAACATTAATACTCAAATGTCCTAACCATGAGCTTCCTAAGGAAATAATTGTTACTAATTTTATGCAAGGCTTTCAGGTCATTACAAGGATTATCTAGATGCTTCTTCAGGTGGTTCTTTCACAAGTAAGAAGGTTGAAGCTAAATGGGATCTTCTTGAAACAATTCAACGCAATACTGAAGATTGGGAGAACGACAAAGGTAAAGAATCAGGTATAAACTTTGAGTATGATTGCATTAAGTCTTTCGCTGAAACTGCTAGTTTTCATGGGCTTAGTGCTAAATTTGGTCTTGATTCTCAAATTATTGTTGATTGCTGTAAAACCTTTGCTTCTCATATTAATATTCCTAAAGAGAATTGGGACATGTATCATGAACCTTTTAAAGACACTTGCTTGGAAACCGAAATTGTTACTAATGATTGCAATAAACATGCTCAAACTTCTGAAAATACTATTTCTTATAAGCATGTTAATTTTTGTGGAGCACTTAGACCTTGTGAAAAGAATAAAATCGAAGAGGAATATTGTATTCATCATAGGAATGAAAAAACTACAACATGGTACAGAGCTCTAAGTGATTTGGCTGAAAAAGTGTGTGCCCGCTATCCTTTTATTTGTGAACTTTGCTATAAAGAGGGTCATTTCGAATTTCAATGCTCAGGTTCTAATAAGGATATTGCGGGAGACTTTTGTGATAACATGATCACTCCTAATCAACATGATGAACTTACATTATTTTTGGGGTGTGAAGAGTTATCAAGAAAAACTTCTTCGTTAGATATGAGTGCTTTTGATATGAATAGCGTGTTACATGGATGTTATCTCTATTGTGTTAATAATTGCCATGCCAACACTTACATACAAAATATTATAAAAGATGGAACTACTTTACCAAAATATGAAAGGACTAATGTTTGTTTTACTCTTATTAATGAAAAAGAGGAAACGGTATCTTCCCCTAAGCATGTTGCTCCTATTATAGTTGTTGCTGATGAGTCTGATTTCGATGATGATCCTATGCCTGTTACTTATAGTAGTGATCATGATTGGGAAAAGCATAGTACTTTTGATATTGAAAATCTCTTTGGTACTAATTCTGAAAATGATGATGCTAATAATTACAATCATCCTCATAAAACTTGTCATAGTTATGGAAGGATCACCCAAAACCATCCAATTAATATACAACTTGTCTATCATGTTCGAGTTCTTTACAATGATCCTACTTCCATTGCTATTAATAATAAGAACTTTGCTTATGTGGAAAATATTGATACTTTTATGCATATGGATCATGGTAAGAATGTTTCATGTGATGGTTATATTGTAGATTTTATCAATGATGCTACTGAAAGTTTTTATGAGAGAGGGAGACATGACTTCATATACCACAATAATATTAAGTCTCCTCTCTCTTTGTTGAAAATCTTGAAGTTGCACTTGCTTTGCCTTCCTATGCTAGTCACTTTGTGCTTTATTGATTTATTTTCTTACAAGATCCCAATGCATAGGAAGTGGGTTAGACTTAAATGTGTTTCATATTTTTCTCTATGTGAGCATCATTAAAACTATCAAGCCTAGCTATATGGCTATAAAGAAAGCGCTTTACGGGAGGCAACCCGGTTGTTTTTATTTGTGATTTTCTTTGTGTCCTCTTGCTGTAACAAGAGACTTAGTGTTTAGTTTAGATTCTGGAATTTTTAATAAAGTGCCAAGTTTTACTCATTTTGGTATGAAAAAGTTGCTTATAGCATTCGGAGATATTATTCCTGCACGAATCTGTGCACGGTATGATTTTTAATTCTTATTCTGTAACTCCGAATGAGCTCATATTTAAACTGTACTGGCAACTTTTCATCCTCTGTATGCATGAATTTTTCGGAATTTTCCGACAAAGTTAAGTAGGGTAGAAAAATACGTTTTGCTGCTGCTATTCTGGACAGATTCTGTCCCATTTTGTTTGATGCATGCTTAGAACTTTTAACATGAATCTTTTTATCCAATTGAGTTTATGAGTAGGCATACAACATTATACACTTTCTGGACATTCATATGAATTTTTGTCTAAGGATTATATGCAGCAAGGAATCTATTTGTTTATCACTACTAATGTGCCCCACAGAAAAAGAAATGGGAGAAACGGTGTTTTGAAGTTTTTTCACAGGGATTAGAGGAGATGCACCAAGAGCTATCCAAGGATGGTGAAGACCATAAGCTTGGGGATGTCAAGACAACCCCACTAGACCAACACACTCTCGGTTTGCACACGTCTAACTTCTGTTTTTCGATCAAACACTTTATCGTATAAACTTGGAGCGTCTGTTTTTTGCTTTTGTTATTTCGGTTTGTTAAATAACACCACCTGTAATACCCCGCAGTTATAGGACTCGAGAGGGTAGAAATAGGAACTGCATTTGTGCATACATGCATCTTTCGGTAAAATCTGGATAATTTTCGCGCTTTTGTGATAAAAGAGTCGGGAGTCGATATCAGACGAGTGTCGAGGGTCTGGGAGTCAGGCATCGACAGATAGTCGAGAGGTGTCGATTCACCCCACTACTCATTTTCAAAACCCTACTTTTACAAAATGGTTATGTCAAATTTTGACATGATCTATTTATAGATTGTTATATTCAACACATTTCTATTCTTTCCTAATTCTTTCCATACACACACATAGAATATTTCAATAACACAAGATATATAAATTATAACAAAAAGGAATGAATCATTCCAAAGAAATCAATACAAGACATACACATATCATTTCAAACATTCAAATGATTTACAAATAAATGATCATATTTTTCAACAAGTTCAAATATAAATATAACAAACATGTTTGAATCCATTTTCTTTACAAAAATTCATCAACATGTTTACAAACAAAAAAATGTTACAATCTATTCTTTACAACTAGATTTACAATTACATAATTACACCAAGTGTGAGCTTACAAAAGAGTATAAATAAAATCCTAAAACTAAATCTTCACTTCTGAAATTTTCAGAAGATCTTCAACCTGCAAAATAAACATCAAAATAAAGGAAATGGTTATGGTTAAAATGTTGCCAACACCATTTGGTGCTGGCATGTTAATATTTGAAATCTGGTTTAGCCTAACCAAAACTATGGTTTGGTTAGACTAATGTGGAGCCTGCAAATAAAATCCTGAGGCAACAAAGGGACTGATCTGTTTGATCATGCTCAATAAATCCAAAGGCAACATTAGGGGCAAAGGCTTAAGCTTAGCACTTAATAGACATCATCTTTAGGCAACAAACATCAAAGGCAACAAGTGCTAATTGAGCATTATGATCTCCTGATCATTTAAGAAAGGCAACACATAAATCCACAAGCTCCACTTTAAACCAGAAAACAAATGCAAGTAAAAGAGGCAACAAATTGGTATCACACTTGCCATTAATTGACAAGTGGATCCTAAACCCACATCTTAAGCTAATTACTAGCTTAATTGGCCACACACTTGAGTTTAATTAGCAAACCAACTATCTTTAGCATCCCCAATTCTCAGCCAAGCATTGCCACATAGAAATCTGGACCAGATAGGAGCAATGAGTCAAGAATGACTCATAGCTATCACCAGGGGGAGATGAACTACGCAGCAGCAGAGCTGAGCTGATCTCCTAGGTGAAAAGGAGTGCAGGAATGAGTCAAATAGAGCAGCTCGAGGCAAAGAGGGCCACTGTAAGTAGGTTAGTCACCACAGCTCAGTTATCCTGGTGTCACAAGCACAGAAGTGCTCAAATGTGTATAAATATAGACCCAAGCCGTAGCCACAAGAACACACAAATTCACAGCCATCACAACACATACAGTGCACAACCATCATCACATCCAGATCACAAATCCATCTGTTCTTCACCAAGAACAACCAAAAACCACAAGCCAATCATGGAGATCACCTAAACCATCTACCACAAGCCACTAAACCCAAGAAGGAGGCCAGTAGCAAGAGAAGACAGTAGAACCACAAGAAGCAGTCCAGAAGAGGTGGTTGAACCCTGGAGCAAGATCAGATTCTACCGTAGCTTTATCTGCTCTACACCCAAGGTTGTTAAACATATGAGCTAGAGAGTGATTTAGCAGGTTCTGTAAATGACAGAACCATGCATGAGTGATTTTTAGCATCTGTTCTTAACAGAACCTTGCAAGCAAGGTAAGGTGCTATAGAAAAGTAATTAGCACAGCAGAGAACTTCTGTTTTGTGCTAGTAATAGGACAGAGTGAGACAGGAAGTGCAGTTGAGTGCAATATCATTTTGTTTGAGCATCTACAGAAGCAAGGGGTTGATCTTAGTGTAGCATATGTTCTTATTTTGCTTAATAAAGCATCACCCACATGACAGTGAACCAGCAGAGCTGGATTAGCTGCTCATATCAGAATTGTGCACTTAGAAGAAGCACAGGAAAGCATAAAAATCATTTTTAATCAAGAAAGCTACTGTGTAACTCTACAAGGAGGCATCACAGTGAGCAAAACATGATCAAATCATGCTCTAAACCAATTAATCATCACAGCTAGCACTAGTTCTAGCTCAGAATTATTTTTCTAAAGAAAATTTCATCTTCTGTGAGCAAGAAATGCTCCCAACATTGCATCCAGAGGCAATGGATGGATCTAAACCTGCTAGATCTACACCATTCACCTCTAACGTGTGCACATAGAGGAGGCAGTGCACATATCCGAGAAATTCATCTAGAATCATCCTCTGTTCATCACAAAACCTAAAACAACCGAAGCTAATATGTTCAAATCAATTCTTACAGCAGCATCTCGAGCTAGCTTAGGGTAGAGAGTAGAGAAGAGAGGGAGGAGAAGAGATTTTACCGTGCGTCCATGGCCGTAGCTCCACGGCGGCGAGGCAGTGCTCGCGCTACCAGTGGAGGGGGCACACGGAGGTCGTGGACCAGCACCACCACACCATGGCGGCACAGAGGGCGAGCTCTGCACCCAGCCACGGTGAGCACGCCGGGGAAGAAGGTCACGAACGGCGGCAAGCCGGGCCAGCACCGAAACCCTAACGGGTTGAGCACGGCCGCGAGAGGAAGCGGAACTCAAATCGCTCTGGCGAGGAGGAAGAGCAGAGCGAGGGGAGTATTTTGCCCCACGGCGGCGGCGGAGGAGATGGCCGGAGCTGGCCGGAGCGTGGCGGCGACGGTGGGGGCGACTCGGTCGCCAGGAGAGGTCGAGCACGGGCGCGTGCCCGTGCGAGTGAGAGGTGAGAGAGAGAAAGGGTTGGACTGGTTCGGTTGAACCAGTGTTGACCAGGGACCTATTTGTAATTTTTTAAACTTACAAATTTCTTCCAAATTTCAAAACTTGCTATAAATTCAAATAAAATCATAAAAATAAGTTAAAAATATCTACAGATATCAGAAGAAAATAAGTAATCCAAATAAAATATCTACTTGATTTATTAAAAACTATTTCTTGTAGCAAAAATTCAAATGATCCTTAAGTGGAAATGACTTTGAAATATTTCAAATTATTTTCAAAAGAAAATAATATGGGAAAATTATATATCAAGTTCAAAGTATTATTTGAACTACATTATGACTGTCATGTTACTCATCCTAACTAAAAATCAAATCAAAGAATTTTTAAAGAAATCCTTAACAAAATTCTGGGGAATTTTGGGAAAGAATAAAAATCATCTCATTATATGCATATTGGCATGTATTTGGTTTTTCAACATTGTCTCATACAGACAATGATATTGATTTTCAGAACACGAAGGTCCCAATTCGTCGGAAGCTTTAGACTGCATTACCTGTCAGTCTCAAGGCAAGTTCCAACTTGCATGTCCTACTTGATTAATTTTATCAAAGTAATTACAAAGTACTATGGTTTATCATTGCATGAAAAAGAAAAACCTATTTTCGAATGATGTGAAATGCTATACATATATGGTTGGCTGGCAGTGGAACCACGGATTGATGTTGTGGTGGAGGTTCCATTGTACGGGAAAGTATATACCTAGGATTAATAACCCATGGCCCAGTGATCCTTGCGCCGTATTGAAGCATCAGCCAACAGATTCACTATGGATGGGCTCGTCAGAGGTTTCTTCCCTCGTTCACATATCCTCGGCAGGCTATTACCTGGTTGCGTCCGTTGCGGCGGCCAACTGCGTGGAAGCGCGTGACCTTCCCACTCGACGGAGTGACTGGAATAGAAGCTTGGGAGGGGTGGCGGGCCAGTGGTCTTAGTTACCAGCCGCGTCACAAATGGGCGGATATGTGTTGTGCGGGGAGGCGACTCCACATGACTTGTTGCCCTGAGTTCTGGCTATAGCACACATGGTGTGCGAAGAGAGCAAAAGGAGCCAGGCTGCTGTTGGGTAAAGTGGTGCAGCTCTGCAGAGTTAAACAAAGAAATTGTGACTGTCACATCCTTGTTCCAGGAGGGAACTACAGAACGCTGCGGGAAAGGCATCCCAAGTGATGACTAAAGACCCGTGGAGGCTGGGGGCATAGTTTTCTAAAATAAAATAGACCTTTTCCTAAAAATGTTTTACAAAAGATTGCATATACATCCATGACTTTTTGGTCAGGATGGTAGATAGTGCATCATACACTTTATCATCTATTATTTGAACTTGCTGGGTAACGCTAGTGTTGCTCACCCTTTTCCTCCGTTGATCTCTGCTTAGACTCTGATGAGATCGCTGAAGACGACTTTGGAGCATATCATGCCGACGAGGTGTATTTTGAAGCACCTGATCTGTCTGGAGGAATAGAAGGCGTCGACTACATCATCGCCTACGGAGCCGACGACGCTGAAGAGGAGGAGGTGGAGACTTAAAGTTATCATAGTAGGAACCTGGCCGAGTCAGACTAGACTAGTACTACTTAGCGGCTGAGCCAAGATGGTTCTTAGTTTGCTGTTTTCTATCGCTTGTAGGTTGACTCCTGTCAACATCGCAATAATAGACATTCCTCCCATGTCAGAGGAAGACGTCGATGTTTTTATGCATTTCTGGCTTGTAATCTTTAGCAGTGTGTAATAAAGTGGACCCGCAATGTTTCTGTTGTACTACTCTGAGTGATGTAATATTTACGGATTAGTCCTTCCGTGGGTGTTATGTCAACGACTTGTACACTACAATATGCAGTGGTGTGCTGGGTCACCGCAGATGGTATCAGAGCAATTGCTAGACCTTAGGTTGGAAACCTATTAAAGGGAAAAACCTGTAGGTGTGCGAGGCCTTAGAATGAATTGAGTTTTAATTTGTTATGATTGATATTCACTTGAGAATAGCATTATCATGCAATTATTACTTCATTTCAATTCTGATATCCTTTTTGGCTATAACAGCTAGGATGGAGAAACGAGGTCCCAGGAGGTCGGTTCGTGTGAGAGATGCTGAGTTGGGCAAGGGTGTTTTTCGGGGAAGTTGGGCGGAAATGCTTCAGCAACTGATCTATTTTCTTGGTATCAAAACCAAGGTGATAGTGAAAGTGATGAGTTTTTACGATGGATCAATTTTAGCCCTGTACCGTGTAGCACTCAAGTTACCACCTGAACTTAAGATGGGATTCAAAATGCCCTTTGGAGAAGCGAAGAATGTGGAAGTAGCTTTCCAGATTGCTGCTGTCAGAGCAGTTACTGAGATAAGGACATCCAAGAGTTATGCGTTGGTGGAAACACCGTTTAACGCTATTCCGAGTGCGAATTACCGGCTTGAGGGTCCAGTGGATTATAAGGCTTTCCTGAAAACTAATCCACGTGATGTGGCTGAGTTCATGGACAGTTGTCTCAAGATGATTCGGGCGTATCATAAGACGTTCGGAGTAGTAGCAGGAGAGGTAGAAGCCATGATAGAGCAGTACTCCAGTCCTGAAGTTATTCAGGAAAAGTGTGATATACTGAGGTATGAAGCAGAGAAGGGATACACTGATCCACCACCCACACCAACTAGGTTTGTGGAGGAAGTAGAACCCGATACCCCAATTTATCCTGACTATACACCACCACACTCTGGTTATGTTTTAGTTGAGGAAGAGAAGGAATGGCAGAATTGGGAACCTGAAGTACCAAGTGCCACAGGTTGGGATGAAGAACCTTATCAGGGCACACAGAGTGATCCCATAAGAATTCCAGGAGATCCGGGAGAGCCAGAAGTTACTAGTCATACCCCTAGGAGGAAGGCTAGAGTTGGTGAGTCAAGTAAGCCAATAAAAATAGATTCTGAGGAGGAAGATGAGGAATGGAAGTATGCGTACGAGACTAAGTACTACCCGAAGACGGAAAAGGGAGACGAATCACGAGGGTATTTTAATAACTTTGAGGCTGTACCAACTGGGTACGATGATGGAGGCGAGGGTTGTGGAGATGAGGAGGTTTACGATGGGGAAGCAGCGACATACAAGTATCTTGATAGTTACTTTGCCATGACGGATATGACGTTAGAAGCAAGCCCATCCGACCCTGAATATCAGCCTACCATTAATGTGAAGTTACCCGGGATTCTCAGGAGGACCAGGCGTAACTGTCACTGGAAGCCTGGGAAGTATGCGGAAAAGTGAAGAAGAGCAGGACGGAGTGAAGCAGTAGTTATGTAATATGTTAATATAGGGTATTGTATGTATTGTTGTAAGGACGCTGGTAGCAATAAGGGAGACCTACTCACTTTTAGAGTGTGTTACTATTATGTACCCATGTTTGTAATCCTACATGTATAATACATGGTATATGTTTGAAAAGTTTTGTGTTCTTTGGATTTTTCTGTTTTCCATTGTTTGACTAGTACTTGTGCATTGTAACATCCCAATTTTCACAAAAATTTAAAACTTTTCATTTGCATCATGCATCATGTCATTGCATCATTGTTTGCATTGTGTTTGAATTCAAATTATGAAACTTAGAGAAATTTACCTCAAAAACCTGATTTGCAAAGTATCTGCAAATGTCTTTTCAAACTATTTCAAATTTTCAAATAAAGATCTTGAAAATTATACCCCCAATACATGATAAACATGTGGGGCATGTTTTTACAAAAATATTGAAAGTGGTTTGAGTAAATTTGAGTATGAAATGCAAAAGTTATTTGTTTTTGTGTAAAAACAGAAAAAGAAAATAAAATTCTGGAAAAAAATGCGTTCCTACGCTAACTGGGCCAAGCCCACCTATCCCTCCCCTTTTCTTCTGCGCGCGCGCGCCCCGCAGCGGCCCAGCAGCCCACCTCCCTCTCTCTCACTTCCATGCGGGACCCACCCCTGAGGCGTATCATCCCCAACCTCCCGACGCGATCTTCACGGCACCGTATCCAGCTCGAACTCGAGATCAATCCGGTCGATTCAAACGATCTTATCTCGTGCCCTTGGTGGCTCTAAGTTGACGAGGGAATATCTCCCCGGAAACAGTGCCAGAAACAATGCTTGTACGTCACACGTCAGTTGGGAACCCCAAGAGGAAGGTATGATGAGTGCAGCAGCAAGTTTTCCCTCAGTATGAAACCAAGGTTTAATCGAACCAGTAGGAAAACGAGGTTTGCTTCGAAGGTGTTGGTGAAGGAGTGTAGTGCGGCGCAACACCAGGGATTCCGGTGCCAACGTGGAACCTGCACAACACAATCAAATTACTTTGCCCCAACTTAACAGTGAGGTTGTCAATCTCACCGGCTTGCTGAAAACAAAGGGTTAAACGTATCGTATGGAAGATGATGTTTGTTTGCATAAAACAGTAGAGAACAATGATTGCAGTAGATTGTATTTCAGATGTAAAAGAATGGACCGGGGTCCACAGTTCACTAGTGGTGTCTCTCCAATAAGATAACTAACATGCTGGGTAAACAAATTACAGCTGGGCAATTGACAATTGATAAGTGCATATAACATGCATGTGTGAGTTGTGGTGTCTACTATGAGATCCATTTGGGCATTACGAGAAAGTACATAGACCGCTATCCAGCATGCATCTATGCCTAAATAGTCCACTTTCCGGTTAACTTCCGTACCCCTTCCAGTATTAAGTTGCAAGCAACAGACAATTGCATTAAGTAATGTGCGTAATGTAAACAATACATTCATCCTTGAATAAAGCATTGCTGTTTTACCCCTAGTGGCAACAACACATCTACAACCTTAGAACTTGCTGTCACTATCCCAGGTTAAATAGAGGTTGAACCCAACTATCATGCATAAATACCCCCTCTTGGAGTTACAAGTATTCACTTGGCCAAGGCTTCAACAAGTAACGGAGAGCATGCAAGATCACAAATGACATAGACATGATAATATAATATTCAGCTCCACATAGGTATCAATATAAGTCAGATCCCAGCAAACACAACATGTAGCATTACAATAAGATGATCTTGATCATGATAGGCAGCTCACAAGATCTAAACATGATGGCACAAGTGGAGAAGACAACCATCTAGCTACTGCTATGGACCCATAGTCCAAGGATGAACTACTCACGCATCACTCCGGAGGCGGGCATGGCGATGTAGAGCCCTCCGGTGATGATTCCCCTCTCCGGCAGGGTGCCGGGGAGAGCTTCAGAAACCCCCCGAGTTAGGGTTGACGACGGCGGCGGCAGCGAATATGTTCTGGATGAAAGGCTCGGTGTTTTAGGGTTTTCTCGTCTCGGGGAATAAATAGGCGAAGGGGCGATGTCGGCGGACCCCCGAGGGGCCCAAACCACAGGCTGGCGTGGCTGGGCCCACTGCCGCGCCGCCAGGTGGTTTGGCCACCTCGTGGCTCTCCTTCGTCTCTCCTTCGGACTCCGTGTACGTGCTGGAAAAATAGGGACTTGGCCTTTTGTTTCGTGCAATTCTGAGAATATTTCCAGAAGTAACTTTCTGAAACCAAAAACAGCAGAAAACAGGGAACTGGCACTGTGGTATCTTGTTAATAGGTTAGTCCCAGAAAAATGCATAAAAGTGATATGAAGTGTATATAAAACATGTAGCAAATGATATAATATAAGCATGGAACAGCAGAAATTATGGATACGCTGGAGACGTATTAGCCCTCTGTCTCCATAAATAGTCCACGACTCCCTCTTCTAAAACCCCCAGAAAACCCTAGCTATTCGCCTCCAGGCTGCGCGCATTGATCCGCCGCCGTCCGCCATTGCCGCCGCCATATTTCGCAAATTCCGGTAAGCACCGTCGATCTCGAGCCCTATCTCCTGTCCCAATCTCCTTGTTACGTCCTCCCGCATCCATGTGATTTTTAGCGTGATTTGTTTGTGCTCCAGAGCGACGCGAGCTTCATCGACACCCATCACCGGCCGCGGAAGCAGCTCCGGCAAGCAACACAAGGAGAAGGACGCCCGCGACATCCTCGACCTCGTAACCAACTTCGCCGCGACGCCCTGCACCCAGTGGTATGCGCCAAGCCCCCCCGTTCACGCTCTTTAGAACTCCTACGTAGTTCCGGCGATGGCGCCACCGTAGGAACTAGGGTTCCGGCGAAACTCCGGCGGAAGCGCCGATGACCTTTTGGTCTTGTAGATCTAGGCCGTTGGATCAATTTTATACGGTATAGATTAGATCGCATCACGAAGCGGTACCAGCCAATGGGGAGAAGCCACGTCGTCAAGTCGTCCGCGAAGTCGCGCCGCATCCGTCCGCGTCCGCGCCGCACCCGTCCGCGTCCGCGTCGCCCGCGATCTGCAGAAGACCAGTCAACGGGGAGCTCCGCACCAATCAGAGAAGGACACGTCGCCAGGGACTTCAGCGCGAAGCTTTCTTCTGTTTTTCTTTACAATTTAGCCCCTGCGCATCACAGATTAGTCCCTGCGATTAAATCTATCATTAATTTTTATCCCTTTATCAGAAAATTATGAAATTTATATTTTTGGATAGCTACTGACGTGTAGAAACTTTTGGCATTGGTAATTTTAGGTTTTGTCGAATAAATTTTGTTAGTATTTTGGACATAACTCTAATTTAAAAATTGATATTTGATTAATTTCTTTTGTTATAATTTTATATGTCTAATTTCTGGCCGTAGGAATATTCAGTAATTTTATAAAAGTAATTTTCTACGTTTTAGTAATTAATTATGATTAAATGCTTTAGGTGGTAATTTAATAGTTAAAATTGATTAAAATTATCTTTCTTCATATATTCGGCCAATAAAAAGACTTAGCCATATTTTTTATCATACTAGCTATAAATGTACTTAGAAATATCCTGCCCTCCAAATAGAGTAACTTTCTTCCTTAGAAAATTTTGGGTAATAAAATTTTGACAACACTTTTACTTAGAATTTTCCTTAGAAATTTCAACACATTAAAAGTACTAAAACTTGTCCTTAGAAAATTTTTAGCATCTAGAAAACTTAGGTGTTTCCTTAGAAAATATTCTAAGTACTTGCTATAACAAATGTTGGTCCTTAGAAAAATTTATCAACTATTGTTTTCATACCTTTTTCCTTAGAAAATTTTAGCACTTCATATTTTGTTTACTTTCCTTAGAAATTTATTTGGACTTGATGTGTTAGCTTTAGTCCTTAGTTAAAATTCGAACCAAGTGTTAGGACCATGGTCCTTAGTCATTTTTGGACCTTCTTGAATGTCTTTCTTTAAGTTAGATTTATTTCATGGCATGGCATGCATGCATCTCTAGTCCTTAGAAATATTTTGCACATCATGCATGACATATTTTCCTTAGAACTTTTATGAAAATTGTTTGTTCATTATGTATTGTTTGTTGTGTTAGAATCTCCGGAAGGAAACGAGGATTGTTGCAGCTGTTGTTGCTATTCTGCTTGTTGCCAAGGCAAGTGGCACACCCCATAAATTTCCTAAGTATTTTTCTATGCATGACTTAGTGTATTTCTTTATATGCATGTGTAGGATAGTATTGCTATGCTGAAACTACTATTTCCTTTACACTAGTTGTGTCTAGAATCCTATTGATAACTTAGTAGAAATATTGATCCTATGCAAAAGTGTTTTATTGAAAGCTTAAATTCTACTAAGTTAATTTACCACCTGGGTGGATTTGGGCTTGCATGGCTGTCAGAGTTGAGTGTTTATTCACTTGTGGATTGCCACCCAGGAATAAAGGGACCAATGTTTTCTCTAAGTGAAGTTGCTACCGTGCACCATTAGTCAAATGAGCTCTGGCTAGATGGATTAAGTTGCGTGGACTCCTCCCGGCTTGACAAGCATATGTAGAGGATGTAGGTGGAACGGGTCAAGCCGGTATGAGATGGGAATATGCTTCTGAAAAGTCTCGTCTCAACTCTCTCCTTTTCCTTAGCACAATTTGAGTGCTTGAGGATAGTTTGGGTTTGTTGGGTCTAATGGTGAAAGTGCACAACCTCTGCAGACTTAAAACTAAGTACTTAGCCGTGTCCCCGGTTACGGACAATTCAAGCAGCTGATCAAGGATGGCAACGGAGGCTCCCAACATCTTATTTCTCTAAGTAAAATTTTGATGGGTGAACAAGGGTAGATGAGACTACGGTTTTCAAGCCATCTCTCAAATTGGAAGAAAAGTTTTACAAAGTGTTAGGCAAAAATTGGCTTTATGCAAAATAGCCTTGAACTCTACCAGCCAAATATGCATATAGGTTATTAGAGTTATGCCACTAAGTGTCCACATAGTGTCACTTGCCATATCCATTTTTAATGGTATCTGACCCACTCTGTTGCAAATTATTAATTGTTGCAGAATTTTCTGACGATGAGTAAGGACTACGTTTGGGTTTTGAGTCTACAACCAACATGTTTTCGCCTGTGGCGCATCATGAAGATGGAGGCTCTTTCAAGATTTATTTCCGCTGCTTTATTGTTTTAAGCTAGCTTTAAGCTATGCAAAGATGTATCGAACCATTTATTTTTCTAAGTCTGGATCATTCGTGTAATAATTGATACAATGTTGTGGTATTCATCTTAAACTGTGTGTGCAAATAAAACGATCCAGGGGTTTGCACTATACACAGGTACCTTGCCATTTTTCTAAGTGCAGGTACATTACATGCATGGAATAGGACTCGAAGTGCATATGCATAATGTAATGGAGAGTTCTGATTCGATGTAACAGGACTAGAGGGTAATGGCGTACATCGGTGAGGAGAGTGATGTGCAGAGGCAAGAACGTGAACTTAAGGAGAAGCAAGATGCAGATGCAGGAGGAATACCACAACCGCCAAGGCCAATCACGGAGCAAAGTTTCATGCAGTATATGCAGATGGTGGAAGAAGGCAGGCGCCAAGACCAGGAAAGGCAGAATAAATTTCTGCAAGATTTGCTGGAAATACAGGCAGGACGAGGAAGGGATGAAGTACTTAAAGGAGTGACTTTATCAGATTTCCAAAATGCTAGACCCATACCATTTGCAAGAGCTCCAAACCTATGGACGCAGAAGATTGGGTGGCAGATACTGAACGAAAGCTCAACACAGTGGATGTTCTGATGAAGAGAAGGTTAGGTATGCAACTCATTTGCTTACCGGACCAGCAGCATCATGGTGGGAAGCCATAGTGGCAACACTACCTGCTGATCATGTTGTAACTTGGGAGGAGTTTAAGAAGAGGTTTAGGGAAGCACATGTTCCTGAAAGTATTATGGAATTAAAAAGGAGGGAGTTTGAGAATCTGAGACAGAATGAGTTACCTGTTGGACGTTATGTCAGTGCGTTCAACATATTGTCAAGGTATGCATTAGATGAAGTAGACACTGAGGAGAAAAGGAAGAAGAGATTCATGAAGGGTCTGAGTCCTTTTATGAAGATGCAGTTGAGGTTGACAAAACCAAAGGAGTTTCAGGAGCTGGTAGATGCAGCAATAACATTGGAGGATGATTATAAGTTACTCCAGGAAGAAAGAAGGAAGAAAGCAAGGATGGAACCAAGGAAGTTTCAAGTCCAACGACAACCACCAAATCTACGTTTTAGGCCTAAGCTCAGAACTGAAGGAAGGAAACCTATTCCACGAAGCTTCAATCCTGTTAACAATTTGATATGCAATAACTGTGGAATGAGAGGACATCTGATGAAGGATTGTCAGAAGCCCAAATCATCTGTTTTGGATGTGGACAAGCTGGACATATCAAGCCTGATTGTCCAAATAAACAGAATCAACAGATAAGCCGAGGAACTGGTGGAGGAAATAACCAAGGTGGAGGAGGATTCAAGCCAGGAATGGAGGATTTGGAAGGAATGCAGCAGATAAGGGCAAAGGGAAGCCATATGGAAGGCTGAATTGCACCAGTTTGGAGCAAGTCAACAACACCGACAACGTGGTGATCGGTACGCTCAAAATTCTTTCTCATCCTGGCAAAGTTTTGTTTGATACTGGAGCTACTACATCTTTTATTTCGCAACAATTTGTGGATGCATATGGGATTAGATGTCAGCCGTTAGAAGTACCCATAACGGTCATGTCGGCCGGGGAAAATTGTTAGTAACGCAAGTCAAAATGGATCAAGTAATTATGATCTGTGATCGCGTATATGACGCTGATTTGCTAGTAATTCCCATGAAAGATATAGCAGTCATCTTAGGGATGGACTGGTTATCTGATCATGGAGCTCAAATAGATTGTGCAGAAAAGACAGTGTCTTTGAGAGGACCAGGAGGTATGAGAACAGTATACCAAGGGGATAAGCATAGTCAGTTAAGAGCAGATTTACAGTTGAATGCTATGAAGGAAGCTAAGATAGAAGAAATCCCAGTGGTTAAGGAATTTCAGGATGTTTTTCCAGATGAGTTACCAGGGATGCCACCGGATCGTGAAATTGAGTTTACCATAGATTTGATTCCTGGTACAGCACCTATTGCACAAGCACCATATAAGATGGGTCCCAAGGAATTGGTACAACTCAAAGAGCAATTAGATGAGTTGGAAGATAAAGGATTCATAAGAGAAAGTGTATCACCTTGGGGATCACCAGTAATATTTGTGGATAAAAGAGATGGAGGAAGAAGAATGTGTGGAGATTTTCGTAACCTGAATAGTGTGACCATTAAGAATAAATACCCGTTGCCAAGGATACAAGATTTGTTTGATCAAGTAAGAGGAGCAGGGGTATTTTCTAAAATAGATTTGAGGTCAGGATACCACCGATAAAGATTAAACCTGAGGATATTCCCAAAACAGCATTTGTGTCAAGATATGGACATCATGAGTATTTAGTAGTACCATTTGGTTTAACCAATGCACCAGCAATATTCATGAACTTGATGAACAAGATTTTCATGCCATACTTGGACAAGTTTGTGATAGTGTTCATTGATGATATATTGGTGTATTCCAAAACCAAGGAAGATCATGCACAACACTTAAGTATTGTGTTACAGACACTAAGGGAACATCAGTTATATGCCAAATTTAGTAAGTGTGAGTTCTGGTTGGATCAAGTGGAATTTCTTGGTCATGTGATCAGTAAAGAAGGGATTGCAGTCAATCCGGAGAAAGTAAAAGCAGTATTGGAATGGGAAGCACCCAAGAACCCTAAGGAAATTAGAGGATTTTTGGGAATGGCCGGATATTACGGAGATTTATTGAAGGATTTTCTAAGATAGCCGGGCCAATGACAAGTTACTCAGAAAGAATGTTCCATTTGAATGGACGAGAATGTGAACAAAGTTTCAAGAACTCAAAGAAACTGACAACAGCACCTGTGTTAGCAGTACCAGAAACTGGAAAAGTTTACACAGTATATTGTGATGCATCTAAAAATGGATTAGGTTGTGTATTGATGCAAGATCGCAAGGTAATTGCTTACGGATCAAGGCAGTTAAAGCCACATGAACTTAACTATCCTACACATGATTTGGAGTTAGCAGCAGTAGTTTATGCTTTAAAGCAATGGAGACATTTTCTTTATGGAAAAGGTGTGAACTATATACGGATCATAAGAGTTTGAAATACTTCTTCACACAAAAGGAACTGAATATGAGGCAGAAGAGATGGTTAGAGTTAATCAAGGATTATGACTTGACAATAAACTATACTCCAGGAAAAGCCAATGTAGTGGCAGATGCATTAAGTCGTAAAGTGAATTGTAATCCTTTGATGGAAGAAGGAATGCCCAAGGAATTGAGGAATGAGATACAAAGAGCTGGTATTGAAATCTGGGAAGGTCCAGAGTTGAATAGTATTGCAGCTATGGAAGTTATTGAAGAAACAGAGATGGAATTGAAAGAAAATATCCTTTATCGGCAAAGAGAAGATGAATTCATAGCTGAAGAAATCCGCAGGATTAAAGAAGGTAGAAGATCTGAATTCACCTTGAAGCCAGAAACTGATTCATTATGGTATCATGGTAGAATATGTGTTCCAGATATCCAAGAGATTAAGAGCATAATTTTGAAAGAAGCACATGAAACACCATATTCTATACATCCAGGTAGTACTAAGATGTACATGGATTTGAAGAAGACATTTTGGTGGAATAATATGAAAGGGAGATTGCAAGATATGTTGCAGAATGTCATACTTGTAGACAAGTTAAAGCAGAACATCAGAGTCCCGCAGGATTATTACAACCACTACCAATTCCCAAATGGAAATGGGAAGAAATCAGTATGGATTTTATCACAGGATTACCCAGAACAAGGAGAAATAAGGATTCTATATGGGTAATAGTGGATAGATTGACAAAAACTGCCCATTTCATTGCCATTAATCAGAAAGATAACGCAGCACAATTGGTAGATTTATATGTGAAGGAAATAGTTAGCAAGCATGGAGTGCCACAAAGTATTGTATCAGATCGTGGATCCATATTCACGGCAGCTTTTTGGAGACAACTTCACAAGCAGTTGGGTTCAAACCTAAAGTATAGTACTGCATACCACCCACAAACTGGTGGACAGACAGAAAGGACAAATCAAATCTTAGAAGATATGTTAAGAGCCTGTGCACTTGATTTTGGAGGATCATGGGATGAACACTTAGCTTTAGCCGAATTTTCCTATAACAATAGTTATCAGAGTAGTATTCAGATGGCACCATTTGAAGCTCTTTATGGAAGGAAGTGCAGATCACCAATATGTTGGTTTGAAGTAGGGGAGAGTAAAGAATTTGCACCTGAGTACATAAAGGAACAACAGCAGATTGTGGATATTATCAGAGATCGTCTCAAAATAGCTCAGAGTAGACAAAAGAGTTACGCTGATCTATCCAGAAGACAGTGGGAACCAGAGGTACAAGATATGGTATACTAAGAGTTAGTCCTACTAAAGGAGTGAAGAGATTTGGAGTAAAAGGAAAATTGAGTCCTAGATACATAGGACCATTCAGAATTTTAAGCCAGAAAGGTGAGGTAGCCTATGAATTGGAGTTACCTGCTATATTATCACAAGTTCACAATGTGTTCCATGTATCTCAACTCAAGAAGTGTTTAAAGCCACCAGAAGGACCAATTGCGTTTGAAAAGTTGAATTTAAAGCCAGACCTATCATATGAGGAACAGCCTGAGAAGATACTGAGGGAGAATTGGAAAAGATTAAGGAATAGAGCAATTAAGTTCTGTTATGTTCAGTGGAAGAACCACTCAGAGCAAGAAGCAACTTGGGAAAAAGAAGAAGATTTGCGACGAGATTACCCACAGTTGTTCAGGTACCCAGAAAAGAAACTTCGGGACGAAGTTTAGTTTAAGGGGGAGAGGATGTAATACCCCGCAGTTATAGGACTCGAGAGGGTAGAAATAGGAACTGCATTTGTGCATACATGCATCTTTCGGTAAAATCTGGATAATTTTCGCGCTTTTGTGATAAAAGAGTCGGGAGTCGATATCAGACGAGTGTCGAGGGTCTGGGAGTCAGGCATCGACAGATAGTCGAGAGGTGTCGATTCACCCCACTACTCATTTTCAAAACCCTACTTTTACAAAATGGTTATGTCAAATTTTGACATGATCTATTTATAGATTGTTATATTCAACACATTTCTATTCTTTCCTAATTCTTTCCATACACACACATAGAATATTTCAATAACACAAGATATATAAATTATAACAAAAAGGAATGAATCATTCCAAAGAAATCAATACAAGACATACACATATCATTTCAAACATTCAAATGATTTACAAATAAATGATCATATTTTTCAACAAGTTCAAATATAAATATAACAAACATGTTTGAATCCATTTTCTTTACAAAAATTCATCAACATTTACAAACAAAACAAATGTTACAATCTGTTCTTTACAACTAGATTTACAATTACATAATTACACCAAGTGTGAGCTTACAAAAGAGTATAAATAAAATCCTAAAACTAAATCTTCACTTCTGAAATTTTCAGAAGATCTTCAACCTGCAAAATAAACATCAAAATAAAGGAAATGGTTATGGTTAAAATGTTGCCAACACCATTTGGTGCTGGCATGTTAATATTTGAAATCTGGTTTAGCCTAACCAAAACTATGGTTTGGTTAGACTAATGTGGAGCATGCAAATAAAATCCTGAGGCAACAAAGGGACTGATCTGTTTGATCATGCTCAATAAATCCAAAGGCAACATTAGGGGCAAAGGCTTAAGCTTAGCACTTAATAGACATCATCTTTAGGCAACAAACATCAAAGGCAACAAGTGCTAATTGAGCATTATGATCTCCTGATCATTTAAGAAAGGCAACACATAAATCCACAAGCTCCACTTTAAACCAGAAAACAAATGCAAGTAAAAGAGGCAACAATTTGGTATCACACTTGCCATTAATTGACAAGTAGATCCTAAACCCACATCTTAAGCTAATTACTAGCTTAATTGGTCACACACTTGAGTTTAATTAGCAAACCGACTATCTTTAGCATCCCCAATTCTCAGCCAAGCATTGCCACATCGAAATCTGGACCAGATAGGAGCAATGAGTCAAGAATGACTCATAGCTATCACCAGGGGGAGATGAACTGCGCAGCAGCTGAGCTGAGCTGATCTACTAGGTGAAAAGGAGTGCAGGAATGAGTCAAATAGAGCAGCTCGAGGCAAAGAGGGCCGCTGTAAGTAGGTTAGTCACCACAGCTCAGTTATCCTGGTGTCACAAGCACAGAAGTGCTCAAATGTGTATAAATATAGACCCAAGCCGTAGCCACAAGAACACACAAATTCACAGCCATCACAACACATACAGTGCACAACCATCATCACATCCAGATCACAAATCCATCTGTTCTTCACCAAGAACAACCAAAAACCACAAGCCAATCATGGAGATCACCTAAACCATCTACCACAAGCCACTAAACCCAAGAAGGAGGCCAGTAGCAAGAGAAGACAGTAGAACCACAAGAAGCAGTCCAGAAGAGGTGGTTGAACCCTGGAGCAAGATCAGATTCTACTGTAGCTTTATCTGCTCTACACCCAAGGTTGTTAAACATATGAGCTAGAGAGTGTAGCATATGTTCTTATTTTGCTTAATAAAGCATCACCCACATGACAGTGAACCAGCAGAGCTAGATTAGCTGCTCATATCAGAATTGTGCACTTAGAAGAAGCACAGGAAAGCATAAAAATCATTTTTAATCAAGAAAGCTACTGTGTAACTCTACAAGGAGGCATCACAGTGAGCAAAACATGATCAAATCATGCTCTAAACCAATTAATCATCACAGCTAGCACTAGTTCTAGCTCAGAATTATTTTTCTAAAGAAAATTTCATCTTCTGTGAGCAAGAAATGCTCCCAACATTGCATCCAGAGGCAATGGATGGATCTAAACCTGCTAGATCTACACCATTCACCTCTAACGTGTGCACATAGAGGAGGCAGTGCACATATCCGAGAAATTCATCTAGAATCATCCTCTGTTCATCACAAAACCTAAAACAACTGAAGGTAATATGTTCAAATCAATTCTTACAGCAGCATCTCGAGCTAGCTTAGGGTAGAGAGTAGAGAAGAGAGGGAGGAGAAGAGATTTTACCGTGCGTCCATGGCCGTAGCTCCACGGCGGCGAGGCAGTGCTCGCGCTACCAGTGGACGGGGCACACGGAGGTCGTGGACCAGCATCACCACACCATGGCGGCACAGAGGGCGAGCTCTGCACCCAGCCACGGTGAGCAAGCCGGGGAAGAAGGTCACGAACGGCGGCAAGCCGTGCCAGCACCGAAACCCTAACGGGTTGAGCACGGCCGCGAGTGGAAGCGGAACTCAAATCGCTCCGGTGAGGAGGAAGAGCAGAGCGAGGGGAGTATTTTGCCCCACGGCGGCGGCGGAGGAGATGGCCGGAGCTGGCCGGAGCGTGGCGGCGACGGTGGGGGCGACTCGGTCGCCAGGAGAGGTCGAGCACGGGCGCGTGCCCGTGCGAGTGAGAGGTGAGAGAGAGAAAGGGTTGGACTGGTTCGGTTGAACCAGTGTTGACCAGGGACCTATTTGTAATTTTTTTAAACTTACAAATTTCTTCCAAATTTCAAAACTTGCTATAAATTCAAATAAAATCATAAAAATAAGTTAAAAATATCTACAGATATCAGAAGAAAATAAGTAATCCAAATAAAATATCTACTTGATTTATTAAAAACTATTTCTTGTAGCAAAAATTCAAATGATCCTTAAGTGGAAATGACTTTGAAATATTTCAAATTATTTTCAAAAGAAAATAATATGGGAAAATTATATATCAAGTTCAAAGTATTATTTGAACTACAATATGACTGTCATGTTACTCATCCTAACTAAAAATCAAATCAAAGAAATTTTTAAAGAAATCCTTAACAAAATTCTGGGGAATTTTGGGAAGGAATAAAAATCATCTCATTATATGCATATTGGCATGTATTTGGTTTTTCAACATTGTCTCATACAGACAATGATATTGATTTTCAGAACACGAAGGTCCCAATTCATCGGAAGCTTTAGACTGCATTACCTGTCAGTCTCAAGGCAAGTTCCAACTTGCATGTCCTACTTGATTAATTTTATCAAAGTAATTACAAAGTACTATGGTTTATCATTGCATGAAAAAGAAAAACCTATTTTCGAATGATGTGTAATGCTATACATATATGGTTGGCTGGCAATGGAACCACGGATTGATGTTGTGGTGGAGGTTCCATTGTACGGGAAAGTATATACCTAGGATTAATAACCCATGACCCAGTGATCCTTGCGCCGTATTGAAGCATCAGCCAACAGATTCACTATGGATGGGCTCGTCAGAGGTTTCTTCCCTCGTTCACATATCCTCGGCAGGCTATTACCTGGTTGCGTCCGTTGCGGCGGCCAACTGCGTGGAAGCGCGTGACCTTCCCACTCGACGGAGTGACTGGAATAGAAGCTTGGGAGGGGTGGCGGGCCAGTGGTCTTAGTTACCAGCCGCGTCACAAATGGGCGGATATGTGTTGTGCGGGGAGGCGACTCCACATGACTTGTTGCCCTGAGTTCTGGCTATAGCACACATGGTGTGCGAAGAGAGCAAAAGGAGCCAGGCTGCTGTTGGGTAAAGTGGTGCAGCTCTGCAGAGTTAAACAAAGAAATTGTGACTGTCACATCCTTGTTCCAGGAGGGAACTACAGAACGCTGCGGGAAAGGCATCCCAAGTGATGACTAAAGACCCGTGGAGGCTGGGGGCATAGTTTTCTAAAATAAAATAGACCTTTTCCTAAAAATGTTTTACAAAAGATTGCATATACATCCATGACTTTTTGGTCAGGATGGTAGATAGTGCATCATACACTTTGTCATCTATTATTTGAACTTGCTGGGTAACGCTAGTGTTGCTCACCTTTTTCCTCCGTTGATCTCTGCTTAGACTCTGATGAGATCGTTGAAGACGACTTTGGAGCATATCATGCCGACGAGGTGTATTTTGAAGCACCTGATCTGTCTGGAGGAATAGAAGGCGTCGACTACATCATCGCCTACGGAGCCGACGACGCTGAAGAGGAGGAGGTGAGACTTAAAGTTATCATAGTAGGAACCCGGCCGAGTCAGACTAGACTAGTACTACTTAGCGGCTGAGCCAAGATAGTTCTTAGTTTGCTGTTTTCTATCGCTTGTAGGTTGACTCCTGTCAACATCGCAATAATAGACATTCCTCCCATGTCAGAGTAAGACGTCGATGTTTATATGCATTTCTGGCTTGTAATCTTTAGCAGTGTGTAATAAAGTGGACCCGCAATGTTTCTGTTGTACTACTCTGAGTGATGTAATATTTACGGATTAGTCCATCCGTGGGTGTTATGTCAACGACTTGTACACTACAATATGCAGTGGTGTGCTGGGTCACCGCACCACCACTATCATTTATATATGAGAGATCTACTGCAAGTTTGGGTTGAATTATGTTGGATGCTATTAAATATATTGGGATAGGGATGTTTGAGTTGATTTTAAAAGATACATATAGTTGCATAATTCATGTGCTTTGAATGAATGTTAATTTGCAAGTGTGTTGTCAAGAGCTATCTTTTACCATGTTTAGATGTTGAAGTTTAACTTTACTTGGTTTAACATGGATTGATTAGTTCTATGGACACTTATGCATGCATTTAGATGGTCAACTTTCTCCCTATTGCTAGCCCAAAAATTACAACAAGTAAAAAGCTTGTTTCCCAACACCTTCAACCAAAGTTTTTCCAGTGAGTCCACCATATCTACCTATTAGCTTTATGCTATTCAAGTATGTTTATCATGTTATATTGTGTTATCCACATTTCTGAATTTAAATGCTTATGTTATTGATTGTCATGGGAAAAATTGGTTAAAAGCTCTCACGAACTTGATGCACAATTTACTTTTATTGCATTTAATAAGCATGAACCATTGTGATTAAAATTATGAAGTTGTGGGCTTGACAATAGTTTTGGTTGAGAGTTAGCCCATATGTGTTGTCACATGGCAAGCTTTCAACATTGCACTTATTTATATTTAGTTGATGCCATGTACTTTTGTTTATGGATGCCTATCATGGGTGAAATGAATGTGGATACTTAGTAAGTTCAAAGAGTTGGTATAAATGGTTAGAGAAATATCTGGGCCGCTAATCTAAGCCATGCATCGTTCATGGTGGAAATTTACAGCATAACCATAATGTTCATTCAGTGATGCACCTCATAATAAAAAGCTATACCTGTCGGGGGAATACTTTCTGGATTAACCCGCGGCCCAGTGCGACTTAACTTACTCGCACGGATGAAAGCCCACTTGGGAACAAGCCCAACATTGAACCGCCATAAGGAGAAAGATCTAGAAGATAAATCCCGGAGGACGTGAAGACCAAGTAGTCTCCGAGTAGGCCTCTGTGGATGTATTCCTTATGGGGGAAGTTTCCTTTTGTAACCTAGCGAGCCTCTGTACATATAAAGAGGACTCGCAGGACTTAGAGCGAGTCAAGCTATCAAGCCCAAACCCTAGCTCATACGGCGAGTACCAGATCGGATCGCCTCCATTGTAACACCTCGATTATCATATCAATACCAATCTAGGGTAGGCAGGAAGTAGGTCTTTTACCTCACATTGAGGGGGCCGAACCTGGGTAAATCTGTGTTGATCTTTGTTCCTGCGATCCCAAGCTCGGAGATGCTTGACTCGTGTAATCCCACACCTACGAAGTCATCTATGACACCTGACGTGACAAACCCACGACAGTTGGCGCCCACCGTGGGGCCTGCGGTCAAAAGCGTCACGTTCCGCGCAGGATCGAAATCAGGCTTCAAGGACATCGCAATTGGCCAAGTTGAAGACATCAATGGGGTCCCCTTCATCGACGACTCAGAGTGGGGACCCGAGGCAGATCGCATCGAGTTCGGATACATCGTTCCCATCGGATCAGTAAAAGTTTTCGTCGGATCCGTCAGTCGCAGATCTATGGACGCGACTCGAGGAAGCGAATCGGTGCGGGAGCTGCGGCCGGTTAGGGTCCGCGTGTTGGAGGAGCTACAACAAGCTACGGCAAGATTGCCCGTCCCCGTCCCATCAAGACCTGTTTGGGGATCTCTACCAAATCAGGGAGGAGACCTCAAGATTGAAGAGATTGAAGCTATCAGGACGGAGCTTTGTGAAGAAGCACAAAGACTCGCGGCTGAGCGCAAAAAACTCCAAGAAGAAGGCCAACGACTCCGCCACTGCCAGCCGAAGCACCAGGCGGTGCGAACCAAGATGACATCTGAGCGCAAGAAACTCCAAGAAGAAGAGTGGCGACTCCGTCGTTGGCAGCAAAAACATCAGATCAAGATGGACAGAGGAAAGATAAAATCACAGCTCCACGGCAACCCAGAGAGCAACGTGTACGCCGCGATAGGGATATTATCAAAGATAGCACCGGTTGGAGACACGCGAGCTGATAAGGAAGCTCGCCATGCGATCGACCTACTACAAACTGCTGCTTTACAACAAGCAAATATGTATGGAGTCACGCCCAATGAGCCGCAAAGCGAGGTATCATGGGGAGGAGGAGAGTACAGCATCGAAGAAGTGGTCAACCAGTTAGCAGGTTTGCAGGTATCATTGGAAAAAGAAAATAAGATAGAAGGTAAGTCGCAGACGTCCGGAGCGACTCAGCCATCCCAGATTGAAACTGATTCAGATTCAGCGCCAGTAAACTCCTATTCATTATTGAAAGGACCAGCATGTTTTGGAGAAGAAATACGGCTCACTCGTTTTCCCCCGAATTTCGACGAGTCGCAGCGAGTCACCACCTACCGCAGTGACCAAGACCCTGCCTTATGGATAGAAAACTACGAGGCAAGCATGACAGGGCCTGATGTGACTCAAGAAATACGTGCAAAATACTTCCACTTGGCAATACAGGGAGAAGCTAGGGATTGGCTATTAAAGCTGCCATCAAAATCAATAAACACATGGGAAGACTTGAAGGACAAGTTCATTCGCAGATTCCAAACAGAAGATATGAAAAACCTTAGACAATGCATTCAAAAAGAGGACGAATCAAGCGGCGACTGGATCAAGAGAGTCGCGGAGATCCTTGGCTCCGCCAAAAACTTAACAGTACAAGCTGCAATACAAGCTATGAGGAAGAACTGTAGATTTGAGCCGCTGGTGCACAAATTAAGTCGCGCTGAGCACAAGATTGATAGTTTCGACCAGCTTTTGGCAACGGCTGACAAGTATGCAAAGACAGATAGAGGGACAGACGGCTTATCACAGAACCCAACGGGGAAACTACCAGTCGCGAAGACAGAGCGTCGCGCACACCAGATGCAAGAGCAAGGGAGTGATAAGGCCTTACCCCCTAATAACTGCAAGGGGATCTTCGACGTGCCTTGCGACTTACATCGCAGGAGAGATGGCAGGCCAGCAGGTCACACAAAGGCGCAATGTCATTATTACCGGAGGTGGAAAGAAGGCGACACGCCAGATACAGCTCATAGCAGATCGATGCACCACAAGAATAAATCTAGCTCTCATCAAGAGCCTGACGTTTTACCTAGAAGAAACATAGGACAGTTTCATACAGTGGAGGTACAAACGACGGATGGAAGCCGGAGGAGCAGTCAGATTTCAACGTCAGAAAGGCATCGTCGCTGGACAGAGCAATCGGTTATTTGGAGTCGCGGCGATCATCCCCCAGAAGTAAGAGATCCAGGACAGCCAGCTCTGGTGGTCACGCCAGAAGTCGCGGGATACAAGTTAAGTAAGGTCCTAATGGACGGAGGAGGAAGAGTAAACATCCTATATCAAGACACGCTCCGAAGAATGAATATACCCGAGACAAGGCTGCGACCATCCAGGAAAGAAATTCAAGGAATAATCCCAGGAGCTGTTACGCGACCCATCGGAAAGATAACACTTGAAGTTAGCTTTGGAACAGAGCGGAACTTCCGCTCAGAGCTCCTAGACTTTGAGGTTGTAGCAGTCAATAGCCCATATCATGCGCTGTTTGGCAGAGAAGCATTCGCAAAGTTTATGGCTAGGCCGTGCTATGTGTACCTAAAGCTCAAAATACCAGGCCCTAGAGGTGTCATCACCATCAATGGCGATAAAAGAATAGCTCAAGAGTGTGAAGAAGGCGACAAGGCCATAGCCAGAGCAGCTTGCATCGCAGAGAGCGCGACCATGCACGAGTCGCAGGAGAATTTTGATGACATCGTGAAGGCCAAAAGGCACCTGCCTGACTTGCGACTACAGATTACAGCCGCAAGGGAGGCAAGGAAGTCAAAGGCTACGAGCCATTGCCAATAAGGAGACATCCCAAGCGTCGCGAGTTGTCATCAGCAGCCGCAGCAAAATTATTAAGAGTTTACATCATCAAGCTGGCCACTCAGGGCTAAAAATTCCAATTCTGGTCGCCACTCAGGCGCGACCGACCCAATATGACACTTCTGTTCGCCACCTAGGCGCGATCGACCCAATTCTGGTTGCCACCTAGGCGCAACCGACCCAATTCTGGTCGCCACTCAGGCGCGACCGACCCATGTAACATCTCTGGTTGCCACCTAGGCGCAACCGACCCAATTCTGGTCGCCACTCAGGCGCGACCGACCCATGTAACATCTCTGGTTGCCACCTAGGCGCAACCGACCCAATTCTGGTCGCCACTCAGGCGCGACCGACCCATGTAACATCTCTGGTTGCCACCTAGGCGCAACCGACCCAATTCTGGTCGCCACTCAGGCGCGACCGACCCATGTAACATCTCTGGTTGCCACCTAGGCGCAACCGACCCAATTCTGGTCGCCACTCAGGCGCGACCGACCCATGTAACATCTCTGGTTGCCACCTAGGCGCAACCGACCCAAGCATCACTTCTGGTCGCCACCTAGGCGCGACCGACCCTATGTATCATATAATGATTCTGAAATAAAGCATCTCAAACTACCAATTGAGTTGTGAGTCTTTTATTTTTTAATCATTGGTCCCTTGGGGGTGCGGCAGCTTTTTAGCGCGGCCTATTCCTTGGGATCGCCAAACAAGTGGCATTTATCGTGATTATACTCAACCTCTCTTGGATGCGACTTGCACTATGCGGCCAAAGTACTGGGGGTGCGGCGTCAATCGAGTTTGATTGCCTATCATGGCCGCTCTCGACCCTGAACACGCACTTTTTACCTGGGAAATACTGAGCCGCGCAAGGGCCTAAGTGAGGAAAAACCGAGACAAATCATAAGGACCAGCCTATTGGTCGAAACATGTACTGCCAAGAGTACTTAAGCAAACCATAATATTGTCTTATGACACATAAACTCTAACAATTATTACAGACCGCTAAGGGCCAAGGCCATCAAACCATTGTTTTCTCTTCTTCACTTGTGCGCAGCTTTTGGCCGGTGGGAAGGAGGAACAGGCGGCTTACCAAGCTTGCCAGAAGGAGCAATCGCAGGCTCGCTGGAGGGCTCTTCAGTCGCGGGCTTGGGGGCTGCAGAGCTGGATACGCCTGGAGAGGGGTTCTTGTCCTGCGGAATCACCGCGCTGGACGACGGAGCGGGTAACTTCTCCCATCTGCGTTATACTTGCCCATATAGGTCGCAAGATCAATCCCCTCCACCAGTTCAGTCGCATGGCCGCGCATATCCTTCCAAGTTGTCGCATATTCTGAGGCCGTCAGTTCGGTGCCATCCACCTTCTTCGAGGGCCTACCTTTTGCAACCTTGGCAGCATCAAAAGAAGGATAGTACGTCTTGGCCAAAGCAAGAACATGAGCCGCGCCGGTGCGAGCTGAGGACTCTTTCCAGTCCAAAAAGAACTGAGGCGCCCTAAGCAGTCTTTTCAGCAGCCCTTCAGAATCACCGGGGACTGGCTTGGTCGGCAGCAGGCACTTAGACAGTGATTTCATGGCGTCACAAGCCTTCGCGAAAAATCGCGGATATACTCCAGCTGCTCTGAGTACTGCCGCGCTGCTCCTTGGCATCTTCACCTACATCAAGGCATGTCTCCGTCAGCTCTACAACACACAGGCAAAGATAGTAGAGAAAAAGATGCAGTTACAAGTCGCAATACATACCAGTTAATTCTTGAGTCATGATGCACACTTTGGCGTGGACGAGGTTATGGGCATCAGAAACTTTCTTCAACTTTTTCTCAAGCTCACCAATGGAAACAGCCTTAAGCCTTGCGTCCTCATTGACATCAGCAATGGCGTCTTTCTGAGCACTGACTTGGAGCTCCAGCTGCTGGACCCTCTCATGGAATTTCTCTTCAACAGTTTTAAGTCGCAGCTCGGTATTTTTGGCTTGCTCAGAAAACTTGAAGCTTTCATCAGATAGCTCGCCCATCCTGGTTTCCCTCTTCTTTAGCTCAGCGTCACGCTGGCCAAGGAGCTCGCGTAGCCTCTCCAGTTCAGAGGGAGTATCCCCCAGCTGCTTTTCCAAGCAATTTTGGCAGCTGTTATGGAGCTTAGTTCCTCCTATGAAGGGAACATCAGTCAGTAAGTATATATCAACAGCTAAAAGAGAAGCATCAAGTCTCCCTTTACAGTCAAAGAAGAAACTTGATCCTTGGGGGCTAGAGACAGATAACTGGAAAT
Organism: Poa pratensis; assembly: GCA_947311845.1. Lineage (NCBI taxonomy): Eukaryota > Viridiplantae > Streptophyta > Magnoliopsida > Poales > Poaceae > Poa > Poa pratensis. The sequence continues at coordinate 8,934,954 of CAMZMU010000084.1, forward strand.
AGAAGTTTACCTTATAAGCCGCAGACAGGTCAGACAGTGCCTTGCGGAGCTCCATGGCTTGCTTGTCATTTGAGGCAATGATAGCCTCTGACAGTTTCTCAGCGCGGCTTGTGGAGGAGGAAGAAGCAACCTCAGCATGTAGAATTGGCGACCGCAGATTGTCCGCCTGGCGACTCAACCACTGGCGTATCAGCATCCTTGGCCATTACATCTATGGAGGAGGGGTTGACCTTCTCCACGTCCTGGATCATAAGGGGATCCGTTCTATCCTCCAGAGCCACCTCTTGGGGGCTGTGTCAAGAACAGGGCCAGGTCATCAGTGGTGGCCACGCCCTCTACCATGGCGGTATGAGCCGCAGGTGATAAATGCGGCTCAACCGCGGCTCCAGGCTCAGTCGCGGGTTCAGCCGCACTTCTGAAAAAAGCAAGGGCATTGTGTGAAGAAGAAGAACATAAGCCAGAATAAAAGTATTGAAAGCACAGGGAAAAGTTACTAACTCTGGAGCCATCTTCACAAAGGCCATAAGTTCACGCTTGACGGTGAGGACAGGCCTTGGGTCCCAGAATCTACGAGTAGAGTTTTGCATGTCAGTAGAGGAAAAAGAATAAGCATTCAAGATGACAAGACAGCAGAAATTACCAGAGTGGGGACCCATGTCTTCTTCAGCAGAGGCGGTGGCTTTGAAAGCACGCCTGGCAACGAAGGAGATCGCGCCCGTAGCAGGTTTGCGACGCTTCGTGGCCTCGGGGTTTTCCAGAGCATCAACCTCTGGTTCTTCACGAGATAGCCTCTTGGAGGCTCTACGGGGAGTTGGTTCAGCCGCGGCAACAGAACTCGCGGCTGGCACTGGACTCTCGTCCTCGTCCAGTTCGGTCTCTTCATCATCTGAGGCCGCAGAGGCAACAGAAGGGATATCAGCAGTCTCGCTGCCCTCTAGAGTGGGCAGCAACTTCTTTCGTGCGGCACGCTTGGGAGCAGCAGTGCCGGCGACAGTCGCAGGCAGCGACCAGTAGTTCTCGTCAGCCTGGATGAGAGAAATATAAGTTGCAGTATTAAGAAAAGGAATGCGACTCAACTACGAAGGCGAAAAGACAGAGAAGAGGAGTTACCTCAAAAGGCTTGTTGTTAACACTGAAAGGGGCAAGCCCCACCTTATCGAAGGAGATGTCCTTCTCCTCAGTCACGCGGGTGACAAATTCCACCCAATCCTCAGGCCTCCAGTCCGAAGCCTTGATACGATCAACGTCAGCAGAGGTGCCTGTGCACTCAAGGAAGATCGCTGTCGTGGACTCACGGGCTGAATGCGCCATTTGGTCCAGCAAGAGAGAAGATCAAGGCCAGTAAGACCATGACCTATTAAGGCGCGGACTTTGATCAGCGACTCATTGATGAAGGACATGGACGAGTCGCGGGGTTTTGATTTCAGTGCCTCGGTAGGCACGAAGAGGGTGTTAGACCAGGAGGGAAGGCGAGTTTCGCCCTCCGGTGAAGTATCTTGGCAATAAAAGAAAGATTTTTGCCAAGCCCTGGGTCGATTCGCCAGGGCTAGCTTGGGAAGGCAAGAATTCCTATGGCGCTGAAGAGAGATGGCGCCGACCTGAACGTAGGCGCCACCCTTGGAGACAAGTTGGCTGTTGCAGGTGAAAGAGGCCAGCCACAGATCGATGTTGGGGGCTATGCCAAGTAATCCTCGCACAGCACGTGAAAATTGCTCACCTGGAGCATTGAGTTGGGCCCGATGTCGTGAAGACGGAGGCCTAGGCGTTGCAGCAAATTGCGGAAGAAGGGAGAACCTGGCGGCGTGAATCCACGCTCCACGTGCTCCACGAACATCACCAGCTCGTTGGGCTTGGGGCGCGGCTCGATTTCATCGCCTGGTGCCCGCCAGACGCCGTCCCCCTTCGGCGGCAAGAAGCCAGCCTCGGCCAGATCCGCAAGAGTTTCCTCTGTTACCCAGGATCCTTCCCAGTTGCAGGAGATTGGCGCCTATTGTCAGATGGCTTCGCCTTGGGCGCCATTGCGAGGGGAGATTGAATTGGGGAACTAGGCTCGGGTCGAGGAAGAAGACGGCGCGGCTAGGGATGAGAAGATTGCAAGGGCAAATGGATAATGACCTAGGTGGCCGCAGCTTATAACTGAAGGGCCCGCAACTAACGGCATTATCTGTGCTCGCAACCAACGGCACAATTTGCGCCCGCAAAAAGAGTAACGGTCCGCAATTAAAGGAAACAGAATATTTCCAGAAGGAGAGATGAGTCGCGCGGATGAGTCACAGCTGAATCGCATGAGTCAGGAGATTGGTCAGAACGTTTACAGTGCGGCCAGAGACCATTTCAAGAGGCCAGAAGATTCTCACCGTAAAGTCCTAACCAATCTTGGGGGCTAATGTCGGGGGAATACTTTCTGGATTAACCCGCGGCCCAGTGCGACTTAACTTACTCGCACGGATGAAGGCCCACTTGGGAACAAGCCCAATATTGAACCGCCATAAGGAGAAAGATCTAGAAGATAAATCCCGGAGGACGTGAAGACCAAGTAGTCTCCGAGTAGGCCTCTGTGGATGTATTCCTTATGGGGAAGTTTCCTTTTGTAACCTAGCGAGCCTCTGTATATAAAGAGGACTCGCAGGACTTAGAGCGGGTCAAGCTATCAAGCCCCAAACCCTAGCTCATACGGCGAGTACCAGATCGGATCGCCTCCATTGTAACACCTCGATTATCATATCAATACCAATCTAGGGTAGGCAGGAAGTAGGTCTTTTACCTCACATTGAGGGGGCCGAACCTGGGTAAATCTGTGTTGATCTTTGTTCCTGCGATCCCAAGCTCGGAGATGCTTGACTCGTGTAATCCCACACCTACGAAGTCATCTATGACACCTGACGTGACAAACCCACGACAATACCCATAGTAAATAAAAGAGTGCTGAGATTGTTCATTGTCTGTTTGTCTTGTTGTTTTGACATGGGCTTGTTCATGTCATGGGACAAGAGGTACCCTAGTGCAGCTCTTGATGATACTATTATTACTTGCAATGACCTTTATTTGAATTTACTTTGTGGACCAAAGTGAGTAACACATGGTGTAGGTACTTGTATTCAAGGGACATGAGACATTCAACCAATACATTTTCAAGCACACCACTCATATTTGCTTTCACTTTAAACATTAATCATTCAAGATGCTATGATAGGGGTAATGAGAACTCCACACCAATGACTTCCACATTGCAAGCATTAACTTAAGTAGAAGTGTTTGGAAGTTAGATGAAACTTATTCATGCTTTACCTCTACTTATTTATCTATCCAAAGTGTCTACCTTTTATATTCAGTTTTCATAAGAAGTACTCTATGACCACCATAGGATGTTTTTACTTTTCATTATGCATACATTTGGTCCATAGTACTTTCTTCTATGTTACACTTTGTGAATTTATCATTGAACATCTTTACATTGAGTATTTGATATCACTTCATAATTTATCTTGCATATTGTTATTCCTTTGAAGAATGAATCATTTGACTCTATGTAGCAATAGTAATCATCTTTGATATCCATTGATAGTATTAAAATGCAAAGTCCATGTTAGTTTTATCACCTTCATACTCGGGACGAGCATGGGTTAAGCTTGGGGATGTTGATGCATGTAAAATGTAAACATGAACTTTGCATTATTTTACTTCTATTCCAATCATATTTGCATCATATAAGGGTTATATCAATGTTTTATAATGATTTTGGGAATATTTCATAGTTTTCCCATTTATTTGGAATTAGCCCTGTTTTCTAGAAAACGTCTTTTTAGTGTTTCAGACTTTCCGGGAGCTTCGGGACTCCACAAAGGGCAAGGCCAAAGAGCACGGTTCAGAATTTTCGAGACGAACGCAATGGGCTTAAATTGAAGACCAGAAGCCCAACAGGCTGGAAATTAGAGGGTCCCACGCGGCCTACTGTACCTGGCCGCGTGGGCCCACCTCTTTTGCCCCTCGGAGCTCCGTGGTCGTCGATCTTTGCTCCACCGACATAGTATTGACCTAAAAACGCCTATAAAAATAGCCCCCCGACGTTCTCTGGAAGGAGCGCCGCCGAAACACAGAAACCACGAAACAGAGACCTGGAGCTGCAGATTGGAGGGGGAAAACTCCGGCGGGGCGCTGCCGGGGTGGTCTCCATCTTCTCCAACGACTTCTCCACCGTCTCCATGATGAAGGGGGAGTAGTCCACCCCCTGGACTTGGGTTTGTGGCGGTAACTTATGTATTTCTCCTCTCTTTGAGCTTCACTAATTAGTACCGTATGAGCTGCTGAACATGATTTTACGGTCATCTATGTAATTCCTATGGTGAATATTGTGGTATGAGATGATTTGTTATGCATTTACTGTTGTGTTGGAACTTTTATGATTTGTCATACTTTGTAGATATTCTATGATGCATGTGATGGTTTGATTTATGCATAATGCCTTGTTTATCCTTGTCATGAGATGATTGACACCACCAAGTGTGGATAGATGAGAGAGATGTGGTCATGCACATGAATTATGAATCATTGCACTAGTGTTTAGAATATTGTCCATTATGAAGTATGATGTATGTAGGTACGGGATGGCCGACGTGACACGGCATATGTATTGACATGTGAAATACAGCCCAACATCCTTTATCTGGGGATAAAAATGAAGAGTATGATGTGGGAGTGACAGCAACCACGCTAGCCTTACGAGGGTGACATAGCAACACAAATGAGTACTTCTTTCAACTATGTGTTTAGGACATATAGCCGTCATAAAAGTTACCATTAAAACATGACAATTGTGTGTACTTTATCCATAACATGATAATCACCATAGATGAGAGAGAGAGGATTAAGTGAACCCATGAACCCATGTCCATTATTCCTATAAGAGAAAACCTTTGTCTTGTCCTCTTGCATTGAAGAGGATTGGGACACTTTTACATTCTTGTTTTGTTGCATTAAATTTCCATCTATTAAATCAACCATCTTGTTCCTTAAACTTGTTTAGTGCATAATCAACTAAAACTTGTGACACTTTAGTTGTAGTGAATAGATAACTTTTCCTTCTTGCTCCTGCGGATCGATACCTTACGTCCACATTGAGAGGTGCTACAGTGATCCCCTGCTCTTGGGGGTTATCAACGTACCACACGCGTATTAATGTTTTCGCTTGATACAGTTATAGCATGGTATAAAACATATTACGAACATTTGAGATATGACAAATAAAATATCTTTATTAATTGCCTCTAGGACATATTTCCAACAGTCTCCCACTTGCACTAGAGTACCAATTAATCTAGTTTACAACTTGGTAAAATCTTAACACCTATAACAACTTAGTGCATGCTTGTCTCGTGAAGAGGAATACAGTCAACAGATCTCACACATTGAGATCTGTATGTGCTTTGCAACACTTCTATGTCACCTAGTTCGACATCATCCCGTATCTTACGATAACGGTGAAATATATCTTTGTCGATGGAGTGAGACACGAAACTTCGCGTAGTATGGGCCTTAAAAGTCAAAGAGATCTATTAAGGGGAACCACACATGCTCGGGAAAACCGCTCAGTCCAATCATACTTGCTACTTCTGAAGTAGCCATATATTCCTATACCTATGTAGATTATGTGACAGTGTATTCATATGCAACTTCGCAAGCTAACCATGTCTTTCTTCGAAACAAAGGACTTTTCCTGTATGAGATTTCTAGCCGTATGGGTTAGTGTCATAACTTGCATCATCGTAACCTTTTAACAGGAAGTTGCCTTTTTCACTCTCACCCTATACAAGAAAACATATCTTCAGTTCTCTTTAGACACTGAAAGATATACTTAACATTTGTTCATTGATCCATCCAGGGATCACTCTCGAACCCGTTCTTCAACCAAGAACTTGGGTCACACCAAGTCGAGGTTTCAGTATGATAGAATCTATGGCTGAAGCATAGAGGATGTCGAACATCCTTTTCTTTCATTAGCTATCGCTGAAACGCCAAGATAAACTTGATATTTTACCTAGTTATACAAGTAAGAACCTTTTTCTTCGCTTGGTCTATTCTGAAACACTTCAGAATCTTAATCTAGGAAAATATTCCGACTTAATGTTATTAAGCCTTTTTGATCTATTCAAATTATAGACCTGATGCGTAATACTCCTAACTTCATTCATAGAAAATTTATCTGTATCATTCTCAATATGTCATTACATATAAAATGAGGAATGACACCTTGCTCCCACTCAAATATGCCTTCCGCATATAAGACCAGGGAATTTTTTTTAGCTCCCACTCAAATATGCCATTCACATATAAGATCAAGAAAAGCTACTTAGCTCCCACTCACTTCTTTATAAATGCAGGTTTCTTCAACTATTTTGGACGACTCCAAAATCCTTTGATCACATTATCAAAGTGAAGATTCCAGCTCCGATATGCTTACTTCAGCCCATGAATGGACAGCTGAAGTTTGCATACATGTTTAGCATCCTTAGGATCAACAAACCATTTTATTGTACTAATTACAACTCTTTCTTAATGTTACCATTAAGAAACATGGTTTCCTTATCCATCTATCAATTTCTCAATTTGAAATTATAATAATTGCTAAACGACCCTGAATAGACTTAGGCTTCGCCACTTGAGACAAAATCTCGTTGTGGTCAACTATTGAATCTGTCGAAACTGTTTTACGACAAATCGACCCTTATTAGCGTCTATTTTCCCATAAAATTCCATTATCCCTTAACAGCCTGGATGTCATCAAGAAGATCTTCCCAAGTCGTTACTTGGTAATCATACATGGATTTTATCTCGGATCATATATGGCTCATAGCCATTTCTCAGACTTAGGTCTCCCATCTCTTCTTCGTAGTTCGTAGGTTTGTCATGTTCCATTAGCATGACCTTCATAACAAGATTGTCGTACCACACAGTGCGAAATACAACCTCGTACGCCTACGGTCTTAGCATGAGCTCAGAGCACCCATGATCTTTATCATAAACTTCCTTCCAGTTGCGGAGGACGATATCGGAACCGTTTCCGTTGCGCCACTCGAATTTCGGAGAGTAAGTTCATTAACTTCGTCTTTCTCTACTTTCTTTCCCACTTATATCCTTGATAAGAAACTATTTCTTAAGCAAGGTATATTCAGGCAACGATTTTGCCTCTGTCGTGAGACATGTACCCAACTAATTCTTTAGGTACACTACAAAGATTAATTTATCCGTTTTAGGTTTGATCATATCAAAACACCAAAATATCGAAACGACAATCTAGGCTAAAAGCCATGCCATCACTCATATGGTATTGTCTCCACGGATTTAGATGGTTTCCCTATTATCTAACGTGAATGTTTTGTTTCTACCATATGACCTCAATGACCACCAAATTCGATAAGAGATTTTATTGACCACACACTGTCCAATAGAGTGTGATTACGACGTCCAAACACACCATAACACTATGGTGTTCCATGCGACGTAATTTGTGGAACTCTTCTCACAAGTCTTCTCATGATATGCTAAACTTATAACTCAAATCCTTATTTCCTCGATCTGTATCGTAGAAATTTGATTTTCTCGTTAAGTTTATTTTTCTACTTCACTCTGAACTTGTTTGAACTTGATCAAACTTTCCGGACCAGCATTTCCTAAGTGGATATCCATATATCTACTCGGAACATTAGCGAAGTCTACGAAATAAAGATTTCCACTACACGTTAATTACTTCATTGATCCACATACATCCATATGCATGATTCTCAATAAGTTCTATGCCCGCTTTCCGAAAACGTTGTCTTAGTTATCTTGCAAGTGTCAAAAGATCAAATCCAAGGACTCGTAGATCCATCTGTATGGAGCTTCTTCATTAACTATAACATTGACATAACTCAAACGTTAGTGCAACAAGAATGTGGTGTCTTTATTAAGTTTGTATCCTTTGGCATTAATGTTATAAATGTGGGAGCTACTACCATCTAAATTCAAATTGGCGTATGATCATTAAGGATTTCACTTCATAAATATATGACAGCGATTTTTTCACTAACATATATGAACAATCGTCTCGCTAGAGGAGACACACTTATAACGATCATACTAACAGACGATCGCAAAAGAATTTATTCAAATGGTAGATGCAGAGAGAGAGTGTCTATGGCCATCACAACATATTGCCTGCCATCATCAACACACATTGTCTCCTCATCCTTCCAAGCTACTCAAGCAGAAAATCTTGTTTCACGAAACATGACCAGTATCAAAACTCAGTCTCTACAGCGAGTACTTGTTTAGGTAAAAACATTCATAACGCGTATATCATATATACACCATCATCATTAATGACTTCCCGGCGATCTGTTTCATCTTCTTAATTCTTCATTGCAATCAAGAATTCATGAAGGTGAACGATTCCCCTTGCATGACATAGTCTATGACAAAGCATTTGCATCTGGCAACGTTGCATGTCATCCAGTGATCGAGTTGAGCGAGGCGTCTCAATGTCATCAAGTATGACCAATGTCATCGAGTATGACCAATGTCATTAAGTATGACTGCCACGTGCTCCTTTAATGCGAGTGCTCTCCTCCATCTGGGTTGAGAAGAAAGACAGTCAAAGTACTGATAAACTTCATCAACCCAACTTGTGGTGTATTTCGAGTTTAGCGACCATCTCATATGTTCGCGATCTGACAACTCGCACCCGCAGTTCATTCTCTATGGTAGAGATCATAGCATACACTAGACTATGATGGTATTATCCGCACAAAACTTGATAATCCAAATTATCCTTTTGTTAGCGGAATCTCCGGGTTTATCTCCTAGCGGGTTTTGTATCATATAGAGCTAAAAGGTTTGAAACAAGGAGTATCCTCAAGCTACGGTATAAAACTATGAAGTTTGGACCCAACCTTTTAAGTTTCTCAATCGCAGGAATGTGCCTAATTTTTTAAAGAGGGCTATTACACTGGTTAATATCTACAAAGGTTTTGCAAAATATAAAGACTTTGTTCATAATAAATATGGGTTCAAGTTTTAATAAAATAAAACTATCAGAGCTCCCACTCAAAACGAATATCCCTCGAATCGTTTTAGTGATTACACGATCCTCGTCCATTATGCTACCCCTCATCGTCAGAGCCGGCAACACAACTTCAAAGGTAGATATCGATATGTCAATCACAACAACTCTGTGACTCATGCTTAACCTTTCGGTCACCGTGTTCCGAGGCCATGTCTGTACATGTTAGGCTCGCCATAATGACCTATAGTGTATTGCTTGTGCAACGTGGCTTACACCCATGTTATGCGAACACAGATACGTCTGACACCCGATCGTCACGGTCTGCCTCATCGGAGAACTTTCGGTGGTGCACGCTAAAGGGAGAACACTTTATGGTATTTTAGGAGGGATCATCTTATATTACTACCGCCGTGTAACTAATATATAACTATATATATACACAATATAAGATGCACTCAAAAACATAACATCAAAATGTAATGCGACATGATATGGTTCTTTCGTCGATGGTCTCCTTCGCGCCCACAGTTTATAAACAATTTATCAAACTTACCTTGACCATATCACATTGCCCCTGCAAAATAAAGTTAGACGCTTTCTACTTTATCTTTTGCATATATTACGTGGCTTGGGGCTTTCGTAAATAGAACCGATTCATACCTAAGAACGTATGACCACGACAACGATCAAATAGTCGACTATTTATTTATCTCTTTCGGGCCCTCCATTGAAAATGCAAAGCCAACTAAAGAGAGAGAGACAGACACCCGCCAGCCACATATACGGTACAAGCTGTATGTCAGTTGTGGAACCAGTCTCGCGTAAGCGTACGCGTAAAGTCGGTCTGGGCCGCTTCATCAACTCAATGCTGCCGGCAATAGCAAGTGCACGCGAGAGGGTAGCAACTAAAAGTACGATGCCCTCATAAACATGAGTTTTAAAACCATATAGCTATATCTACGCATAGATCGGCTCTGATACCACTGTTGGGAATCGCAGCAGAAAACAAAAAATTTCCTAGCAACAAAAACCTTATACTAGCCAGGATCTATACTATGCAGATATACTATAACGGAGGAGATCGATATACGTACCCTCGTAGTCCGATAGCGGGGATTACGCTCCCACAACAAGCGTTGTCGAAGTAGACGACGTAGCCGACCTCGAGGCCGCGAAGATCTTGCCACGATGAAGACGGCGATGACGGTGGTGACACCGACCTCATGGTGGTGGAGGCGAACTCCTCCAAGCGTCCCAAACGTGGCGCCTCGCAGGGCTTCACACACATACGGTGAAGATGACGACCTCCGGGCTCCGATCCAGCCGAGCAGCAGAAGTAGAAGACTTGGGCCGGAGAGAACCAGCAGCACGGCGGTGTGCATATGGTGGAGAAAACCTCAACCCATGCGTAGCCCCAATTGCAGAGCCATGTCTAAACCGGGAGAGAAAGAGAAATTTTCTGGTGTATATTCAATGGCAAGGGGGCACCTCTATATATAGGTGGAGGGAGGCTGCCAGGCTTGGTGGCTTGGCGGTGTGGGACTATTCCCACACCAGCCGCACCACCACCTGATGCGCCGGCCTAGGTGGGCCCCAAGTGGCCCACCTAGGGCTGCCATCCCAATCCGCACCATGGGGGGAAATCCCCCCCCCCCCCCCCCCCCCTCATGGGCCTTCTTCCCATGGGAAGGCCCATTTAGAGTTGGGGCAGCCAATAAATCCGAAAATAAATAAATAAAATATATTTAACTATTAATTAATATTAAATACATATTATCTAATTTATTTCGGCTCTGAAAACTATTTCGTTGCCCTCCGATGCTTATCGGATACTCCCGAACTCCATCGGAAATGCTCCGGAACACTTCCGGTGTTCTTCTCTCTATTTTCTCTTCTGCGTCCAATCTAAATAAACGTCACTCCCCTTAAGTGTGTCACCCTAGCGGTTCGAGAATACTTCAGACATGATCGAGACCCATTCTCCGATCAATGACTATCAGGGAGACCTGGATGGCTATGATAGTCTCTGTGTATCACGAATAACTTTGTCGTTCGAACCTTAGACGTCAAGTCTTAAACCTTTTGTCTGGCGATACTTAGTTTGTCCGAGACTCGATCTCAGGCATCGCGATACCTAGCTCAATCTCGTTACCGAAAATACTATTCTTTACGCGTCCGTGATGTTACGTTCCTCGTGACCTAGTCACATGCTTGCAAGCTCAATGACGAAATCTCACCGAGTGGGCCCAGAGTATCTATCCTGCTATGTGGATTGACAAATCCCGCTCTTGATCCCTCGTCTTAACATACTTCCTTCCGATACCCGAGAGGAACACCGTTATTGTCACACTATTAAGATGTGACGTTTGATGCAATCAAAATATCTTTCAGAAATAGTAATTAGAGTTGATCTCACGGTCGAAGGCGTAATGACTACGTCCTACAAATATTAGGTGTGTCCATCAATCATTCTCCCAATGACATGACTCCATTGTCAACTGACATAAATGTCACATGATCGGGAAACCTCGATCATCAATTGCACAATGGACTAGCTAAATAGAGGCTACTAGGGACCTGATTGTTTACGTACCACACGTGTATTAATGTTTCCGCTTAATACAGTTATAGCATGGTATAAAACATATTACGAACATTTGAGATATGACAAATAAAATATCTTTATTAATTGCCTCTAGGGCATATCTCCAACAAGATGGTGTTTGGCCTTCACAGAGGAAGATAGTGGCCATACGTACATACGTGACAGTTTTAGCTGAGGGGCTCATGCTGATGCAGGGGCTGTTTCACTACAAAACATTCTTCGATCCGCAACTTTTTGGTACCGACGATTGCGTACGTCGCCGAAATCCGTCGCGCCGGTCAAAAAGGGCAACTTAAAAAGGGCAACTTTTCATACGACGTTTGGTTTGGTGTCGTCGCGGGGCAGTTTCGAGCGACGTTTCTCATATTTTACGTCGCGGATCTTCGTCCCCAGCCCAAATTGAGCCCAGTTTGCGGGAACGAAACTGAACTTGGTCGATGAGAACGTCGCGGTTCGTCGGAGCTCGCCAAGTGGAACCCATTTTGCTTTAACGAAACTGAACCATGTCAAGGAAAACGTCGAGGATTTTTGTTGTTTCGCAGGTCGTACCCTTGTTTGACACATTGACTGGAAACGACCACGGCGTTTGGTTCCTAGACCCCACCTGTCATACACTGTTGTATCTGACGGCCGTGTTTGCCTGAACGGCAGCTTCTACCTGTTTTGTCCGGGGCCAACTGTCAGATAACTTTGCCGAGAGTTTTTGGCAATGACCGAGCCTTGTTGCCTGGACCCCACCTATCATCGACGGTTATGTCTCAAGGCTGTTTTGTCCGTTTGTGGTAGAAACGTAATCAACGATTAGTCCGGTGAGTACGTTATCATTGACTACAAAACGAATTAAGAGCTAGCATGCTCTTTCACAAGAACAAGACATCTCGCCGGCGAAGCTCCGACGTGATCTTGTTCATCGCCAGTCAAAGCGCTCGTTCCTATAGTACCCGTCGTAGCGGTTGTACTAGTAACAAGGCTCCGCCGGCGCAATACATGGTGAGTTTACAAATTAGCATCATTGGATTTCATTGTTCAAACACATCATCATATCTCACATTGTCATTCCTGTGCTAGAATGAAGACAAGGTTCTTTGGAAGCTCGGGACGCTTCCACCTGGCCTCATGACGTTCTACAAGCTGACACGCCCTCTTGATAAATCATGGCCTGTCTCTCTGAGTACCGGTCATCGCATTGAAGACCAAAGAAAATCGATGATTTCTCCAAGTTGATCTTTTGCCCTGAACCATGGGGGAGCTGGCAATGACTAAGTACCGGCCATATTGAACAAGGATATAAAGTATGATCATCCGTATATAAGCGGAAACAACTTGAGTGACTAGAAACAAAAGAGGATCAACCCACCTGGAACAGAAGTGTTCCGCTTTCCCTGAGGGATCTACACGCTCAGATTAAGAAAACTAGTATCAGCTGGAGCTATTGGTTGCCTATATATGCCCTACGGAAATTTGCGGCGAACGATGTGTTATAGTCTTAAAAGTTCATTGTTCAAATTGATGTGCAGCTTTGTTTCGCCAACAAAACGAAACAGGCCGGCAGCAACTTGTGATAATTGCCGCAACTATGGCAGCTATATGTAAGTTTGTCCATAGCAAAACACCCTTGGATGGTGGCCGACGTAAGAGTGTAGTCTTGGTACGGCCGACGCCTTCTGGTTAACCTGTACCGGGACGAATAACCCTCGCGTAATACTGCAGCTGGCCGGCCTCTCCTCCTTACACGCTTCCACCAACTAGGGGTGGATATCGAGCCAGCTCGACTCAACTCGACTCAACTCGTAAATACTCGTTAGTTAACGAGCCAACTCAACTCAACTCGTTAACTAAACGAGCGCCAGACCCCAACTTGGCTCGACTCAATAAAAACTCGAGCTGGCTCAATAAACTCATTAAGCTCGGTAATAAACATCAACAACAGAAACGTGTATGGCGGGAGTAGTCCATAATATAACATAAACTTAAACATTCAAACATTGCTTAACAAATCATTGCCCATAGCATAAAAATTGACTAGATGATAGAACATAACAGCTAGATATGCCCTACATGGCTATACTGGCTATGCTTGTGCGTAGATCTGGGCTAGATAATGTGGGCATTATAGATCAGAACTTTGTGTTGCATGTTGATGAACGAAAACATTCAATGTACTAGCCCACTAATTAATTGTCTTAGGCATACTACGAGCTACAGGAGTTTAACGAGTACTCGTAACTCGACTCACTAAACTCGTTTTCTTAATGAGTTAGAAATGTCAGCTTGGCTCAACTCATTAGTGTCCGAGTTCGAGTCAAGTTGAGCCGAGTTTTCAAGTACTCATTAAACTCACGAGTTCCGAGTTTTATTTCCAGCTCTACCACCAACAGCTTTCCATGGTCCAGATCATTGCTCGCGGGCGCAATGGCGTGAGCGTATAGGCCCTTGTCCTCATAGTCATTCAGCAGCAGGTGATCCCGTTGTAGCGCATGCGGCCGCGCGAGGCGCCGCCCGTGAGGCTGCGTTATGGCGCCGTTATTTTGGCCGCAATCTCTTCCCATGAACTCCGTTTGCGACTCCCCGAGCCACCCGATGCCGACGGTCATCCCGCACACCCCTGCGTCCGAGTCCGGCATAATGGCCAGGGACTTACCCAACTGGACGGAGCCGATGGACTGTGTCGTGACTTCCTCCGTGGCCAGATCGAAGCGTGCGAGCTCGGCCATGTGTTGCCTAACGGCGGACCAGTACACTGATCCAGGCGCGAACACGGGGTCGCCGCCGGACGCGCGGTGGGCTGCTGCACCGGCTACCTCCGCCTTCCTCCAGCCCCCCCCCCCCCCATCGTGTACATGTATATTTCTTGTTGATAGTTGTCTCCCTGGTGGAAGATCTTGTATCTTCTCGAACTGGGGTCGAAGGCAAAGCAGTAGGCGGCATGCTCACGCCATCTACTCGTCTTTGGGGGAACGGCAGGTCCATTGACTTGCCAGTGAAGGGCTCCACGATGTAGATGGCGCGTCGGAGGTAGCAGCCGTCGAGGAAGCAGAGCAGGCCATTGCATTGGCCTATCATCTCATCAAACCTTGCGGCGGAGAACGTGGCCGTGAGCTGCCACTGGTCATCGAAGAGGAAACCACTTCCATTATCCGAGTATTTGCCGGCGTTGATTTGGCCGGGAAAGAAAACGATGGTGTGGGTCAGAGTCCGTGGACCATGGACCGTGTGCTCCAAGATGAAGGCCGGGTTGGAGATGATCTCGCGCCACTCCTTGCAGACCCGGCGCAAGCGGCGGAGGTCGCTCGCCGGGAGGCACACCAGGATGTTGGCGAGAACGTCTTGCGGAAGGCAAGGGCAGATGGAGGCAGCAGCGTTGGCATTTGAGGCGCTCGCCTTTTTCTGGATGGGACCGCTCCGGGACATTGTCCTTGTAATTAAGTAAAACTGAACTAGAGGGATTGGGCGACCGCTGATTGATTATCTGAGAATACATATAGGTGTAAGCTTATGAAGAGTTGTAGTAGAATACGCCAGAGCGGTTTTAAGATGGAATCCTAACTCTCTTTTTTTTTTAGAGGATGGAATTCAAGCTAGTGATCTCATCAGACCAGACGCGTCCGATGATTTTTTTTTTTAACGCAAAACAGTAAATCTCGTTTATGCTGAGTATTTTGTGGTTCGCTGAGTGGAAATACGCGGACACTGGTATCCACGTCGATTATCACCCAGAGAACGTGGCCGTGAGCCGCCACTGGTCATCGAAGAGGAACCCACTTCCATTATCCGAGTATTTATGCTGTAGCAAGACTGTTTTCTATTAATGGAAAACGGGGAGAGATCCCTTGACTTCAAAAAAAAAAAAATCCGAGTATTTCCTGGGCTTCCCTTCGAGTTCTGGCTTCTCTTCTCCAGCACTGAAGTCGTGGCGAGTGTTCCGCTCAGTGTTGTGTGTTTGCTTTGTGCGTCGGCGCTCCAGTCCTAGTTTGCTAGGTTTTGTGGCCGTGGAGTGTGGTTTTTAGCTCGATTACCCCGTAATTCACCGAGGTTTTTGGTTCCGGATTCCCATATAATCTGGACCAATTCTCTCTTCTATAATGTAATGTGGGAACTTCCCACCCTCTGACGAGGTTTCGTCAAAAATGGGACAAAGTTGTACTAGATATTTTATGATTAAGGCTATTGGAAGGAGAAAGAAAAACAGGATCTTCCATTTGCAACATAATGATATCACCATTGAAGTTGATCAAGCTCTGTCAGCACAAGCTACCGAGTTCTATATAAAATCCTTTTGGGCATTCGAGGTTGCCTCACTATTCAGGGGGATAATGACAACCGAGTTTGACCGTGCCAATAGAAATAACATCATTATTTTGCAATCAAACACAAAATTATTGTATACCTTTCAAGGTACATACTAGGTACAGCCGGCAACAAAGCATTAAAAAACCAGGATGCACAGATATTCTACATGTGCCCTTGCCAGCTGACGAATTCACATCATAAAGTAATCCAACAAGAAAAAAATAAAGCAAATGCAGTCCCATGCAAACAAACAAAACTTTGCAGGCGAATCCGATATGAAAGAAAACAACTCTCAACGATCTCCATCGATCGATCCATCACCAAACACCATCAACCCCCAATTGTACACGCTAGCAATCACCAATGCAATCTAAGAATCATGAATTTGTATCTTGAATTCTTGATCCCATTGGACGATGTGGCGATGCATGCTGAGTCCAGCTCCAGCATGGTCACCTGAGCGTGGTCACCCTCCAGCTCCCCCTCTCCAGCGGCTCAGTGCTGCCGGTGACGTCGTCCTCGCGGTCCGTAGTCATCGTGACGTCCTCGCTGGCTGCGTCCGCCACCGGCACGATCTCCCTGTTCCGCCTTTCTCCTCCGCCGCCAAACCTGAGCATCTCGACGACCTCGGCCATGGTCGGTCTGCACTCCGCCTCGCTCCGCGAGCACAGCATGGCCGTCTCCACCAGGACCCGTAGCTGCGCAGCATCAAACTTCCCCGCGAGCCTGGGATCCGCTAGGCGCTCCCACTTCCTCCGCTCCACGAGCGGCACCGCCCACTGCACAATCTCGCGCTTGACTCCGCCTGGCAGCTTCTCGAGCGGGCGGCGCGCGCTGACGAGCTCCAGGAGGAGGACCCCGAAGCTGTACACGTCGCAGCTCTCCGAGACTTTGCCCCACATGGCGTACTCCGGCGCCAGGTACCCGAGCGTGCCCTTGACCCGGGTGGTGAGGTGGGAGACGCCGTCCGGGATGAGCTTGGCGAAGCCGAAGTCGGCCACCTTGGGCACCAGGTCCGCGTCCAGCAGCACGTTGCTGGCCTTGATGTCTCGGTGGATGATGTGCGGGGTGGCCTCATGGTGCAGGTAGGCCAGGCCTTGGGCGGCGCCGAGGGCGATGGCGACGCGGCGGGGCCAGTCGAGCGGCGGGTGCTGCTGGGAGGCCGGCGTGCCGCGGTGCGGGTGGAGGTGGGTGAGGAGGCTGTGGTTAGGCATGTAGTCGTACACGATGAGCCGCTCGTCGCCGCCGGCGTAGAAGCCGCGGAGGCTGAGCAGGTTGCGGTGGCGGACGCGGCCCAGGATCTCCACCTCGACCGCGAACTCCATCTCCGCCTTGGCCGTCATCGCCTTCAGCCGCTTTACCGCGATCTGAATGAATTTACCAACGACGTCATAGATCCATGAAACGATCCATGCATGCATGCTTGCTTGCTGAGGTTGATCTGTACGATCGCCGAACACACGTACGTACCTCGACGCCCTTGGAGGTGCGGCCCCAGTAGACGGTGCCGAAGCCTCCCTCGCCGAGCTTGTTGCTTTCGTTGAAGTTGTTGGTCGCCTGCACGAGCTCCTTGAGGGTGTACATATCCCACGGGAACTCCACACTTCGGTTCCTGTTCTTGGACCCCCTCCTCGACGGGGATTCCTTTTCCATCAACATAACAAGCATGACATCAGAACTCAAGTACTCAACTCAATTCAATCGATCACAACAGAGAATTGCATGTACCTCCGACGACGAATGGCGGCAGCCTCCGGCTCGGACTCGCCGCCGCCGGTGAGGCAGCCGAAGCACCGGTTCATCATTTGTTAGGAGATCTGGCCAGAGCGATCACAAGGCCTACCTAGCTAGTTGGAGCGATTAATCGATCGACAGGAATTGGATGTGGATGTGGATGCAGATGAGAAACCAAGGCTGGAGGTAGGGATGTTGCCAGGGCTACCAGCTTGCTATCTTCTTGTTTCTTTCTCCGGGTACAAGATTGTCCTCCTCGTGTTTGCCTCTCTCCTTAGAGACTTCACTCTCAGCTATACTTATCAGTTGATTCACTCTCCTTCCCCCCTTGCCAGCTGCCTGCTGCCTGCTGGACAAGTTCCTCTAGAAGGGGCAAATAGCTCCTGTGCGACGTCTTTCCTTGCAAATCGATGGACATCGACGTCGTTTGCTGAAATAGCTCGCGTGCGACGCCATCTCGTGACTGAAATAGCTCGCGTGCGACAGTCGGGCTTAACCGCAAGGGACAGGTTAGGGGTTAGAATTATGTGAGCCTGGTGGGACCCCCCAACTTATCCACATCAGCACGGGACCCACAGGAGCACCTCCGAGCGCGAGATCCACCTCTTGTCCATGTCATCAGCTGGTACAAAACAGATCCATCTCGCCCCCGTGCCAGAGCCATCCCCGCGAGCGAGCTTTCCGACCGTTGCCCGCATCCTCTCGTCCCCCTTCTTCTCCGGCGACAGCGCGCATCAACGCTGGCGGTAGAGGTATGTCTTCGAGCTCCGCTTCCGCCTCCCACTGTCAATGGCCGCGCTACGGTCCAGTGCCGCTGGGAAGGTGCCCTGATTGCCCACGGACGGCACCTCTGAAGCGGCGGGTCACCACGAGCGACAAGAATGGCAACGCCGGGCGCGAGTATGTGAAATGCGAGAGCAAACCAGAGCCAGGGAAGGTGAGATCTGACTTTCCCTTCTTCCAATTTCGTTTTATTTTCCTCAATTTTGGGTTTTCATGGCACTGGAGCCGGGGAATTTCCTCAAACCAGAGCCGGGAAATTAGGGTTAATATTTGGTTTCTATTTTCAGGATCTGCTGCCATCCGACTATTTCGAGTGGCTTGATGTGTACATCAAGAGGATTGAAAAGACGGGCACATCCCTAGTGCCAAATTTGCCGCCGGCGGTGGAGCAATTAGGATCTGCTACGGGGGTTGCTACGGTGCAGAATGGGGTGCAGAATGCGGATGGGCTTGCGGAAGTGAAGGCCGAGTTGAAAAAGATGAACAAACAGCTAAATAAACTTTTCGATCTGAAGAAGCAAGACAATCTGATGGCTGCAATTTTTTATTTATGTGCAATTGCTCTTGGAGTTGTCTATGTGCTGATCATTAGTCATTAAACAATGTAATTAGTGTTGCATCACTAATTAGACTTGAAAAAAATGCATCACGAATCCACCCTTTATTTTGTTTGTTTCAGTTCGTATGACAGTGTGCAGATGTGTGTGCAATTTTCAGTTCAGTAGAAAAAAAACAACGAGTAGGAGAAAAGACCAGGCCTAAGTAAAACCTAGCCAGGCCGAATGTTTAAAGAAGTGTTCGTCCGGAAAAAAACATACGTGCACACTCTAGGCCCAATAAACCTAGCCAGGCCCAATGGACAACGAATTCACCTCTGTCTTTTGTTTTTTATTCAGCTTATGTTATTTCACACATATATAGTTTATTTCATTACAGAGCTCGGGAGCGGATAGAGCTGCGAAAAAAAACGTTCTAGGCTGTCGAATAGATGTTGGGCCGTGAGAAAATATTAATGCCCAAATAGAAAAGTAGCCCACCCCGGTAGGGACACCCTTTTTTATATAGCCTAGAGGGCTGCTTCAGTTCTTAAAAAAAATGCTTCAACTAAAACCACTAAAATAAAATGTTGCTTCGGCAAATCAAGTTCTTACAAACATATTCTTCAGTTACTTGTATTTACTTTGGCCTCATTTTTTAAATGGGACAATGTAACTAAAATGCGGCAAAATGCTACTTGTTTTACTTGTCTTAGCTCATGGAAAATGCGGCATATATTATCACGACCAATACATAGATATATTTATATAAATAGTAGCACGGGTAGCACCCTTACAACTCAAACTGAAAGTAAATGACACGACACGACAGGACACGACAAGGGAAACTAAAACAGAAAGTAAACAAAACTTAAACGACCGGGGCTGCACCTGCACCATCTTCACTCCAGGCACCATCTTCTGGGCGCCCCCATCTTCTTGCTCAGGCGCCCCTTCTTGCTCGCTCACTCCTCGTTGAGGTTGTAGGGGAGCCTGTGCATATGGTTGTCGGCGGGGAAGGCCACATCCCAGACGGTGTAGATGTTGTACATCGTGAACGCGATGAACTCACAGCCGCACCAAAAGACTTGCCCGAGCAGCGCGTGGGCGTCGAGCGGGTTGGCGAAGACGACCGTGAGCATCACGACGTTGTCAAGAGCGTCACGGGTTTCGTGGAGGCGAAACATGGGCCTCATGCCCCGTGGGCGGTTGAGGTGGCGATAGCCGGCGGCGAGGAACTCACGGGCGAGCTCGAACGGGGACCTCCACCTCGATATCGCCCAGATGCGGAGGGAGTTCTCCACGAAGATGCCGGGGGGGGGGGTTGAGTTCCTCGCGGGTCGTGCGCGGCGGCCAGTACGTCACTCCGGTGAACTCCATCTTGCCCGGCTTGATGTGCTTCGAGAGAGAGTGAGGAGAGGAAGACGAGAAGGAGAGGAGATGGATCTGGCTTGTGTGGAGATGGGAGAGGAAGAGAGGTGTATAAATAGAGAGAGAGAGAGAGGAGAGGGAGAGGAGAGGAAGAGGAGAGGAGATGCCCGTTGCTCTCCCGTGAGTGCGAGTCTGAAAAGAGCTCGTTTTTTTAGTCTGAATCAGCGTGCCTCTGAATCGGCGGCGTGGTTAATTGCTGCAGTGCGACGTGTAAGCGTGCTCTGAATCGGCGTGCTTAATGGTTGCGGTGCGACGTCCGACGGCATGCATGCAAAGATTGAGTCGAGCGCGGGTGTGGTTGCATGCAGTCTGAATCGCCGCCACTACGGTTAGGCTAGACGGGAGCGTAGCGTAGCAGAACGAACACCACGACACCCAATGACATGTGGACCCTACACACGGTGGGCTCCACACGGTGGGCTACACATGGTGGCCAATCAGAGCGCAGAACGCGAGTCTCGCGGATCGCCGTGGCTCAGCCGATCGCAACCGTCCACGCTAGTTTCCTTCTAGAAGGCGTCGATCCAACAGCCAACGGCCAAAATGCGGGAGTCTGCGGGTTTCCTTCTAGAAGGCTTGATCGGACGGCCAACGTAGGGCTTATCCAATGGCCAAAAATACGAGCTAGGGTTAGCGGGGTTATGCGGGGTTTCGCCTCGGTCAACGGGGTTTTGTGAGGGTTGACCAAACTAGGGTTGAGCATAACTAATTCAAAAAAAATCAAAAAATTAAGAAACCTACGCACATGGTTTTGTAATGTAGTATAGTAACTAGAAAAAAAATGGTTTATATACATTTTTACGAAAAATCCTAAAATCAAGTGAGAGACCTCGAACACTTTCAAATGAGCATAATTAATTCAAAAAAATCAAAAAATAAAGAAACCTGCGCACATAGTTTTCTTATGTCATATAGTAACGATAAAAAAATATAAAGATGGTGTACATACATTTGCACGAAAATGCCTTCACTCAAATGTGAAAAATGTTGTACAGAGTAGTATGGATTTCAAAAGAGAGAGTAGGTGGGTTGAAAGTTTTTGAAAATAAAATTGTCAAAACCCCACCAAAGTTTCATTTTGGAGTGACTAAGATAGATCTGAGCTTAGTTTTTCATTTTCATGTTTTAAACTTTATTTATTTATGATTTGCAATTAAACCATTATTATGCAATAGAAAATAATTAATATGAAGATTAATTCAATAAATAGTGAGACTTCGGAATAACACTTTATAGGTAGAATAGATGTCTAGGAAATTTATTTGGCTCATTTAGACAAGGTGGAAAAAAAAAACTTGCTTAGAAATGGAGCCGTTTACCCTACCTTTGGAGCTCAATTGAAACACATTTTTCAGGAGTTAACAAAAGGCCTCGGATTGATGACCATTTAGATCAAACAAAGTGCATAATAGTTTGAAATCATTGCAACATCCAAGCTTAGCATAACACAAGTGGCATAAAAGTTTGAATTTTGGTTTAAATTTGAATTTTGGTTCAAATTATTACAACAAATAGTTATTACAACAAATTTTGGTTCAAATTATTACAAAAATACAACACAAGTGGCAAATTATCACAACAACATCATTCATAGTTATTACAACAAATACAACAAATCAAGTTTATTACAACAAATCAAGTTTAGCACAACATCATTCTATTTATTTTGCCTCTTCTTACCACGGGCACCACTCGGTTTCTTCTCCTTCTCAACTTGTACAGCAAGCAACTTGTTGATACTCTTTCTTTTCTTACCAAAACCACTAGGCCTACCCACAACACGGCCAAGAGGATCATTTTGGACAACATCAGCAACATCTGGTTCAGTTTGCACCACAGCAAGGTCCAGAACAGGTTCAGCTTGCACAGCAAGGTCCAGCACAGGTTCAGTTTGCTCCCGTGCATCAAGAACAGGTTCAGTTTGTGAACTGAAACTTCTCTTCTTTCTACTGCCACTGAGTCTTGCTTTTTTCTGTGGCCAGCATTGTTCAACAACAAGAGGTGGGCCTTTTTCTGCACGCTTCCTTCTGAAAAATAAATCATATCACTTGGTTAGACTGAAAAAAGCAGCAAAATCAAAAACAACACACAAACAACAAAATTAACATACTTTGGCCTTTCCGGAGTGTAACGGCATTGTGTGGAACCAATTCTATGCCCAAGTTCCTCACACAACTTGCATCTGTTTTTGTTACCTTTTTTAGGCCTTTTTGGCTTTCATCTTTATCTTTTTTCTTTTTCTTACTACTCCCACCTTTCTCAAACCAAGCTTTGAATCTGCTCTGTTTGGGCCTCCCAGCCTTCCTTTTAGTGAGGGGTGGACACATAGAAAATTCAAATTCCACCTCAGGCCACTGCGATTGGTCTGTCAGTGCTGGAATTGGAGTTGCATATGCAGCCTTGAATCTTTGCACCGAGTAATAATCATGCAAATATGGGTGCATATTTAACTTGGGTTTAGATGCCAAAAAAATTATGGCATGCTCACATGGTTTCCCAGTGTGTTGCCACTCTAGGCAGGTGCATTCATGCAAATCAGTGTCAACAACATGCCTCTTGCCACTCTTTGTATCTCTAACTTCAGCACCCCACAATGAAGATTTCTCAACAGATAGATGTGAAAGCTTTCTGCTCCTGTTGACCACTTGTTGTACCACTGCCGGAAGCTTATCCCCTTCCAAAATCACCAATTCTTCTTCTCAATTCCCACAAGCGCATGATCATGATCCTGATTTGGTCCACCATGTCATGCACAGGCAAGTCTTTCAACTCCTTCACCCTGTTGTTGAAACTTTCTGCCAAGTTGTTGTTGATATGATCGCACTTGATTGCAGTATTAAAACCTGACCTATACCATAACAGAGAATGGTAGGTGTTCAACCATGAAGCAAAATCATTCTCACTACATGCTGCCATTATCTTACCAAGGTGATAGGAATGTGTCTGTGAGGTGTAAGCTCTTGCTGCCGGCCACATGCGCCCAAATTCTTCTCCTCTGAATTTTTTTATCAGATTCATCCACATATGGCCAAAGCACTCCCTCTGCTCAGCATGAGGGAAAACAATCTTCACTGCATTTTCTAGCCCTTTACATGCATCTGTGTGGATGGCCAAAGGTGATACTGACCCTAGGCATCTTTTCAACTGCATCATGAACCATGTCCATGATGCCTCTGTCTCTGACTGAAACATTCCAATGGCAACAGGAAACATCCAGTTGTGTCCATCAAGAGCATTGCATGCTGCCAACTGACCATTCCATTTTCCAGTCAAAAAAGATGAGTCGATGCTCAAATATGGACGACACCCTGCTTTAAATCCATCTACGCAAGGCTTTAAACACATAAAAAATTGCTGAAATAAACCTTGCCATCCTCTTTTACCTCAGTATCTATCTCCACCACACTGCCAGGTGACCTCTTCTCCACCTCTGCTTTAAAACTATACAACATCCTAAATGTATTTGCCCAATCACCATATAATGCTTTCATTGCCCTTTGTTTTGCCTTCCACACTGTGGTATATTTCAGCACAATGGGATACATCTTTTCCAGGTCAACTTGAAGTCTCTTTGCTGTAGTGTTTGGTGTCTTGGCTAAAATAGGAGTAATCTTTTGTGTAATCCAAAGCTGTGATGTCATCCTTGAAACTTGCTGTGAACTGCTCATACATGTATGCTCATGTGGAATTTGATTTACCCTGATTGTATGGCCATCAGGTTGTCGTCTAGCAGATATGTACCACTTGCAAGGTTTGGCACCTCCATCAAAACCTTGGCACCTAGCATAAAATTTCTTTCGATCAGTCCACAGAGTCTTGGCCTCAAACTCATGTCTCACTGCATAGGTCTTGAAACACATCCTAAACTCATCCATGTTTGGCCACATCTTCCCCACCTCAATGACAGGGTTCTCTCTGTCATACACATGCACCAGCTCATCAGCATGTGCATCATCTACATCATCTGCAGCATCTAACATCAACTCTCCATCCACTTCTTCATTGCCTGAATTTGTGTTACCATCAGCAGGCAAAGTACAGTCATCCTTCTCCTTATCTCTGTCATCAACTGGAATTCCAAACATTTCGGCCATCTTAGTGTCAGCTATTGGTTCAATGACCAAATCTGTGCGTTCAGCTAATTCTACTATTCCAATCAACAACAACCTTCCTAGCATCATGGCATCCCTGTTCTTCATCTGCAGTAGCCCCTGTTTCTTCACATATCACTGTCAGTTCAGAGAGCATTGGCAACAACATCTGCTTCTCTGCAGCCCACTCAGCATCTGCCATCTGTGAAGCCATCTTTGATGGCACATAACCAACCCTGGAATCTGGGTTCAGATCAATGAGCTCTGCCCAAAAGGTTGCTTTTTTGCTTGTCCAACCTTCTTGTCGATCAATTTCATCAACTATATCTTCTCCATCCTCAATTCGGACATAAGCGTTTTCAATCAGAATACCGTAGCAGTGATACCTCTTGTTCTGGACCCCAAATAACGCTCTCCCCAATTCTCTCCACCAAATTCTTCACTGCCTTCTCCTCCATGCTCTGAAGTTCTTGGGGATCAATATCTGTACATTTGACCTCCCAAATAATCCTCGTGTCTCTCTCAATGTTTCGAACGCTACCATCACCTAGCTTGGCCTTACAAGGAAAGAATTCAACTGTAAATTCGAAGCTAGGCGCAGAATCTCCCCTGTCAATGGCGGGCGGGAAGCGGCAGTCAGCTAGGGGTGCAGGGGACGAAAACCAAATCGAGTTCAAATAAGCTAGAAGAGGGTGCGCATTACCGATTTGAACTCTCTCCGGGCTCCATCTCATTCAATCCACGCGCACCTCTCCACGCTTCTCTGATTTCAAATCGGCGGGAAAACAGATATAGGCCACAGACGCATCCAAAATTGAGGGGAACGAGACTAGGGTTGCGAAATTACTCACCAGAGAAAGCTGCGCCGCCGCCGAGAAGGCGCTCCACAGCTGGCGAGAAGAAATCGTTGCCGCTGCCGGACAAGGGGCGGCGCCGTCGAGCAAGGGGGATCGAGCGGGAGTGGGGGTCTGGTCCGTGCGGTGTCTGGCAACTGAGTGGATCCCACCAGTCGGAGCACATAACCAGCCAAGTCCTAACCTAATCTCAGCCTCCGTTAAGAGCCAGACAGCCGTTTTATCAGTTAGTCCTGTCTGAGCTATTCTCACGCTAAAAAACGTCGCACCAAGGCTATTTCAGCCAACGTCGTCGCATCCTGGACAATTCCCCGAAACGACGTCGCACAGGAGCTATAGGCCCCTCTAGAAGGGCCTTTATAGCGGAAGTACAAACTTCAGTTAGCTAGGTTCCATTCTCTTTGACATATGACTAATCCTACGTCGTGATTCATGAGACGATCAGATTCAGCTCAGACGGCTACTTGGTCTCGTCGTTTATTAGTTGGCTTAATGATTTTGGCTAATACGCTATATTTATTATGTTGAAATAGGCCGGCATTTTCTCCTTGACCGTGTAAATCAAGTGAATTGCTCTAAGACTTGCAGGCTCCCGGATTAAAAACTAGAACTGAGAGATGCATGCCTACCTAATCTAGCTAGTGACGTGTGCCGCTTCCATTTGTTTCCGTATGCAAATGGATGCGTACGTCAAGTCACCTACGATAATTGGTCAATGGACGTAAGAGAGGCTGACTTTCACATAAAAAATGAGGCATCCCAAGGCAAGCGTGGAATCAAATAAAAATCATAAATGGCTTTTGATAGTTCGTGACAACAACCTACTACATGCTTCCGTTAGACCAAATTATTTTTAGAAAAAATATTAGACCAAATTATCACACACTTTTGTTCAAATTTAAATTACTTTCGGAAAATCAGCATAAAGTCATTTAAATAGGTGAAATTAGGTAGCAAGCGAGAAAATTCATAACACTTGGTATTATCCATCAAATATGGACTACTTTGTGTGCAAATTGTATGGGTACCATTTTGCACCATATTTTTTGTACTTGCTTCACAAAAAAGTCATTTTTGACGCCTAGAAAATGGAAAATGATATTTCTAAAAATAATTTGAAGACTTAATTTGGCACCATTTTTTCTATACCAAGATACACATATGTGCCAAATATGGGCACTTTATCACAAACTATGACACACTTACTTAAAAAAGTCATTTTGGCACTTTAAAAACGAAATTTGGTCTTTCCCGTGTGTTTGCACACGGGAAAGACATGCCATAACTGCGCCGTCCGCACAACCGTTTGCGTGGACACTTGTCCATTGTCTTTACCGTGTGCCTCTCTTTACCGTGTGCCGTGTGCATTTATTTGCCGTGTGGTATCTGTGTTATAACGCCGTGCATATTTCTTTCCCGGCACACGGGAAAGATCGACTTTACCGTATGCCCGAAATCTGGCACACAGTAAAGAGCCGCTCTCCCGTAGTGTGTAGTTAAGTACGCATCTGTAGTCAAGTAATCTCTTCGAAGGAAGCAACAGAGGTTAAGAAACAAAGTACAATTTTAGTGCAGAATCAGCTTGTCTGCTATTGGTAGTCGTCGTCCAGACTCGAGAGTTTGTGTACAGGACGGGCGCACGTTTTTCTGGTATCCAAAAGCAAAGAGAGATGAAACAAATACACGAGAGATACAGGGCAAAGTTGCAAAACGTTTAAGTTCAGTCGAATCCATGGAGAGAACAAACCGGCCGTCTGGAATCAATCGAGACGACCAATATTAGCATAGGAAACCATCGAGCGTTCCTGAGCCCGTAATCTACACGGCAACAGAAACTCAGGCGGATCACAACTCGACTAGTGAATTCACCAAAATATATGTGCCAGAAGCACCTTGGGTACGTAGTACTGTTGGTTGATCAGCCGAGTCGTTCCGACTTCCGAGGTCCCGAGATATGCAGGCAATGGCGCCCGGTGATGCGAATACCGCCACAACGGCGTACCTCCCGCAAGACGTCCTCTCCGACATCCTGCTCCGCCTCCCGGCGTTCCACCTCCGCGGCCTGCGCCGCGTCTGCAAGGAATGGCGCGACGTCATCTCAAGCTTCGTCGCGCACAGGCCGCACGCGCCCACCCACACCGTCGTGTTCTCTGACGGAAATAGAAAGACATGGTGGCCTTTCATAGAGATGCTCGGCTGTGGGTTCGTCTTCGACGAGCATTGGAGATTCACGGCTAGGTTCACGGTCGACATATCGGCGAGATTGATAGGCACCTGCAAGAGTCTACTTTTCTTTGTCACCGAAGACGATGACGTGATCAAGGTCGTGGAACCCTTCACCGGCGAGTCCATCGCCGTGCCGCTGTCGCCGGCTAGCTATGGCAACAGAAGTGCCAGCTCGTACTCCATCGGCTTCGACTCCGCGACGAGACAATACAAGATCGTTCACGGCCTCTTCAACTGTTGTTTGAGCAAGAGCAAGATCGAGACCGTGGAGCAGGATCTGTACGTATTCACAGTCGGAGCGGATAAGGAGTGGAGGACCGTGCGTTTTACATGCGCCTTGCACGGTTACTCGCACAACAACCCGGTGAGCGGCGATGGAGCGGTGTACTGGCGCGGTGAAACGGCGGATGGGATACTGAAGTACGGGCGGTTTGACCTAACGACGGAGGAGATCACGTCCGTCGATCGCCGGCTGGTTGATGGCCGGATGCCGGAGAGAGCGATCACCTGCAAATACCCAGGGACATGGTCGGGCCTGTGCGACATCCAAATCAGGTGGTTCGGTGAGTGGGAGGACGGCTGTTGGCCGCACAACATCACCGCCTTGCCGCACGAAATTTCTGCAGGGAGGATGGGTCGGCGGCGGCGTCTCCCGTATAAGCAGGCCCTGCAACTGGGGCATCTCCTACTGCAAGAGAATGATGGATATCTATACGCTCGCGAGGTCGAGAGCAGCAGTACGTGTATGACAGAACTATACCTTGGAAGAGAAAAGCTTCTGATCCGGTCGGGTCAAATGGAGGAGGAGCCAACCGAGTGGTACAAGTTCGTTCCAAGTCACGGTCGCCACCAGCAGAGAAACAACTCGGTGGCCACTGGTTCTAGCCAAACTGTCTTATGCAATGTAGCAAAATTTCGACCCGAACATCGCTCTTTAAATACTTTTGCCTACACCCCGACACAGTATCTTGCTTCTGCGCCCTCCACTTAGGGCCTCCTTGCTTGGGCTGACTATCTGCGGTGATCAGTTAATTTTGCTCTTTAGCAATTTCGCTAGCTGTATTAAGTTGATTATCCACCGATTAATTCATGCCAAACTTATCTATGTTATCATTATTAAGGGTTACTTTATGATGTGAACTACTCCCTCTGTTCTTGAAAGAGTGTAAATCTAGATTTTGTACTAAGTCAATATTTAAATTTTTTGACCAATTTTATATAAAAATGTAGCAGTATATATATGACATCAAATTGGTATATTTTGAAACTTTATTTCAAGACAAATTTAGTGATACCAATTTAGTGTTATAAATGTTGGTATAGGAGTACACTTGTTCCCGGAAGGAGTGAGTAGTCAGATGGCAAGGGCACATGTACAATATCTGTGCAGCCTCGGTTTTTTAATGCTTTGTTGCCGGCTGTTCCTATGTATCTTGAAAGGTATACAATAATTTTGTATTTAATTGCCAAATAATGATTTTATTTCAGTTGGCGCGGTCAAACTCGGTTGATATCTTTGCTGAATATTTAGGCAAGAACTAAAAAAACGTTTCATGTTATAATATGTGTATAAGTTTGCATTAACAAATTAATAGGTAATACACCCGTCATACAAATGCTTGCGCGCTACGTGCAAAGTTATAGCGTGATTAGCATAAAACCACCACTTTGACGCGAAATGTTTGAAAAAACACCACTTTTCATTATTGTCGCAAAAATCCACCAGATTTGGTTTCACCTTTCGCAAAAACACTGATCACGAATTGTACGCGAATTGACGGCCGAACTGATGAGCGGGTTCCGCATGTCAGGTCGACATGGCAAGCTGAGTTGGAGACAAGCTGAGTTGTTAGCATAAAACCACCACTTTGACGCGAAATGTTCAGAAAACCACCACTTTACGTTTCAATCGCAAAAAAAACCACCACATTTTGTGCTAAGGTGACAAAAATAAGCTGAGCTGAATTTGGACCCACTTGGTAGCCCATTTAAAAAATTGACATATAAACAAATCAAAAAAAGTGAGATGAGACCCCCACATATTAGCCCGAAGCAGGATCTCGCGACGGTGGAGTCCAAGACCGCAGGGAGCGGCGGGCGGTCGGAGGAGCAGCCAGGCGGCGACGGCCACGGCGGGGAACGGCCGGGCGGCCGGCCGGGTAGTGCCGACGTGCATGGTCTTCCTTGACGCGCTCTCTCTCATGCCGCGTTGACCAACCGCGAGGTCGAGCTGGCCTGCTGGCGGCAGTCGAGAGAATTCAGAGACGACGAGGGTTGGGGACAACCAACTCTTTCACTTTTAAAAAAAATTAGAAAACTCGACATATTAATTTTTTATTGGGCTGCCAAGTGGGTTCCACCCGTCAGATTCGGTGTAAATTCGCGATGAGTACATTTTGCAAAGTCTGAGCAAAATGTGGTGGTTTTTTGCAATTGAAACGTAAAGTGGTGGTTTTCCGAATATTTCGCGTCAAAGTGGTGGTTTTATGCAAACGGTCGTCAACTGCCTCCAACTCAGCTTGCACGTCGGCATGACATGCGGGACCCGCTCGTCAGTTCGGCCGTCAAAACCACTACTTTGACGCCAAATGTTCGAAAAATCACCACTTTGGAGTGATCAGTGTTTTTTGCGAAAGGTGACGCCAGATCTGGTGGCATTTTGAGACAAAAATGAAAAGTGGTGATTTTCGAACATTTGGCATCAAAGTAGTGGTTTTATGCTAATCACTCTAAAGTTACACAACAATTGGAAAGGGGGTAAACTACTTGCCACAATGTGCAAAGCTGGTCCATATGATTTTGATGCGGTTCTCATCTGACAGTGCTGGAAAGAATTAAAATGGGTCTGGCCTATCAGTAGTTAGTTAATAAATGAATTTTACTTGACTCGTGCGCACCGGCGACCAAACAAAACATTCCCTACCAGGACTAGGCCTTGGTGGCATTGATAAAGTAGAAATCCACATTTGTGAGTATTCCCGAAATTCTGCTTCCAATGAGAGTCGAACTCGGCACTAGTACAGAACGACACATCAGAAACGGATCAAAACCCTCATCGAAAACGGACAAACGGTCCGTCCCCGTCCCCGATACTGATGTGAGCGAGCTCAATAGCAACGGATGTGTTTAACCGTTTCCAATGAGGAACAATTGGAAACGGGCATCTGCTACTGCAAGAGGAGGATGGATCTCTGTACGCTCACGAGATCGAGGGCAGCAATATGTATATGACAGAACTCTACCTTGGGCGGAACAAACTTCTAATCGAGATAGGAGGGCAAATGGAGGAGGAGCCAGCCGAGTGGTACAAGTTTGTTCCGGTTCACGGTCGCCACCAGCAGAGAAACAAGACGGTGGCCACTGGTTCTAGCCCGATTGACATACCCGTAGTAGCGAAATTCTCGTACGAACATCGCTTTAGAAGTACTTTTGCCTACACCCCGACATTATATCTGACTTCTGCCCACTCCAGTTAGGGCCTCTTTGTTTGGTGTATGTGCTATAAAATTTGTTGTGGGTTGGCTATCCTGCTATCGTTAGAAAGCTGACATGAAAAGTTTTGCTCTTTGGCAGGCTGTCTTGTTGTAAGTTGTTGAAAAATTGTCTAAAATACACTGGGAGCTCTAAGAATAACACATTTGGGCCCCCTTCTTTTCAGCTTATTTTCCAGATTCTCCCAGAAGCTACCCTCCATCAGCTTCTCCCAGAATCTCGTTTTTTAAATTTGTTTAAACTTCTAAATAAGTATTGGGAAGACAAATTTAGAAGTTTAAACAAATTTTAAAAACGAGATTCTGGGAGAAGCTGATGGAGGGTAGCTTCTGGGAGAATCTGGAAAATAAGCTGAAAAGAAGGGGGCCCATGTTAGATATGTTTGTGATGAATACACGTGGACTAGGAAGGTGTGGGGGAGGCGGCACGCCGTGTTTATACCTCACGGTTAAAAGACATAGCACAGTTGATTTGTTTCACTTGTTATTAGCCTACATATTAAGCAAAACTAACACGGTGCCTTGTAAATCTTAGGAGCATCCAAAACACATGGAGTTTCTGAACAAGCCCATAGAGAACTTTGCTGAGATGAATATGGTCTGCTCCCCTCGTGTTTTTCTTTTAATAAATCTCTTCAGTCTAGAGGAACTGGGTGCTAGCTATGATGGGAAGACAGTAGCTGGCAGGACAACCCGGATTAGGACCTGATTGTGCACGCATCGCCACTAGTGGTACCGCTTTGTTGTGTGATGGTCTTGATCCCTTGATGATGGCGATGTTTAATTTTTGAGGTGGTGTGATGTCCCCTCAAACAGATAGGACTTGATGAAATCTAATTCCAGTTCTGTAATATTTTGGGACGTGGTATGTACTAATTAACCCCTCGATAAGGAGCTATTGATGCTTCACGAGTTGTTTTTGGTTGACCTGAGAATGGTAGGGGGACTAAACTAAAATGTCGATCATTTCCCTGAATGTGCTCGATTTGTTTGCTAACATTAGTTTATCATTTTTTAAATTAAATCTGTGTGATGCATGATTTGGTTGTGTGATAATTTGGTACTTATACAAATAGTAAAGAAAACTCTTTCATCGAAAAATAGAGGTTCACGAAGACACTTGTTGCAGGGCTGTTGTAATAAGAAATTGTGACCTCCAATGGTTTTAGCTGATAGCCACTAATATAGATGTAGGTTCTAACAAATAAACCCGAAAATTACGTTAAAAACTGGCACGTAGCTAGTGTGAATCTTGGGGGAAATGATGCCCAAATCGGGGCCTCGGTTGCGTGCTATATGGGAGCGAGAATAGCGGGGTCTATACAACTTGGATACCATAACCTGATTGGTGTACTACACCATAACAGGATACGGTTCAGGTTTGTATTTTCTACTGATTTTAGGTTCCTCCTTGTAAAATCACCACATTATCCTGTTAAAAACAAATTTTGGGAAGTATTCATGCATGGAGGAGGGAGTTGATGCTAGATATTCACAGAAGACCACAAAAATTGGAGTTTTCTTCCAATGATACTAAAGCTTTTGTTACCTAGAGCCTTTCAAAACTAGAGCAAAGTAGAAGCAACACCTCGAGAAATCAGGTGAAACGTCGATTTACCATTCGTAAATGTGGTAAAAACGGGTATGTGAAATGACACACATCATGCGTATGACTAGCAATAGCTTTACAAACATATAGACTGAGTTCTTAAAAGTCTAGGTACTTTCATGACATAGAATTTTACCGTGTGTTCTTTGCAAATTGCAGCAAAAGTTAGTGAAGAAAGTTATATTTCGAAAACCCTGTCTAAAACCACCACCATGTTTAGGGCAGTGTAATCTCCAAGGGGGAAAAAAACCACATTGGGCCCATCTAGGTGGCATGTTACAAGGTCCATGTCCCCTGTTCAGATTGAGAGGGAGTTGCCTTTACTCGGCAGAAGTTTCTTTAGAGGAAGTGAGAGGGAATTATTTTTGTGAGAGATTTCCGGTGTTGTTTTTTTTTTTTTTTTTTTGAAAACATTTCCGGTGTTGCTTTTTTTTAGATTCATTTCCGGTGTTGCTTGTTCGTTCCAAATCGAATAGCCAACGGTTGAGTCCATGGGCTTTGCCATAACAGATATCTGCCTATGTTGAGGCCTGTTAATCTACAGCAGGCCTGGCTCGTAGAGTGCATGCATGCAACACCATGTGACGTCCTGGCCTGAGGGAAAAGGGCCCAGCCTTTATCATGCAAAAGATGCCCGAACGCTACACACAAGCTGCATGCCTCCACTGAAGCTTTTTCCCTGGAAAAATATGCAGTAGCTCTCGCCTTCCTCTGTACTGTTTGCTCAAAAACACATGAACTAGTGCTAAGGCGCTAGCCACTTGGTTACCCTAAGATAATTTAATTTAATTTACTACTCCACTCGCTAATGCAACGACGGGAGGGAGGCAGGGAGACAAGTAGACAGCAGCATCACAAGGATACGTGCGACAGGCTCCGGTCGTGATCACCAAAGCAAAGCTGGTATGATAGAGCCCCACGCGACCCTTCGTTCACAAAAGGATGTCTCTATCTAGACCAAATTTGTATATATACATCATGGCGAACGATAAATCCATCGACGCGACCGCACACTCGTGTATATTGCCAGTGTGTGATCTCGATCGCTTTCACGTCTGCACTTTCGGTGTCAACGAACGACGGATGGAGATATCGATTCCTCTCGACGCGTACGTCCCTGTCGATCGTGCATGTACCGCCGCTAATGCCTACGTATATGTAGCTAGCTTTCGCTTCAATTTCTGCGATCTGATTGTTCCGCTTGGCCTCTTGTTCTGTTCGCCTCACGTTCGTTAAACCCTCTGTCCTGGGAAATGAGGTAGGCAGGATTCGGGCGGGGTTGCAGTGTGAACTACGACTCGATCATAGGCTCTCATGCGTGAGCTAATTAATTAAGATATTTTCCCGTTAGCAAAGTCTCCGGCGATTAGTTAACAGCCGGCTAGACAACTAGGCTTGGTCGGAGTACATAATTGGACAAGGCATTTCCTCCTGAGTACTAGTGCTGACGTTGCATGCTTCGAGTGTAACCACCAATTATTATAAAGCTTCTAGAAGGCAGACGACTTCAGTCGGTCATCCTCCGAGGACTTGCAGGCTTGCACCTGCCTGACTAGTACGTAATAAACCGGCCGGAGCATAAATTTTAATTTTCTTTTTTGATAAAGATAAATTTTAATTTTTTTTTAGGCTTAAGGCAGTCGAATCCGGCGTCCGATTAGATAGAATAGATGGTTATGTACAGCATTTTGGGTTAGGGAAATTTTAATTTTCTATATGAGGTAAGCCATATATATTCCCTCTCTGGGTATATATCATGGCTGCGAGAGCTACCTAGCTAGATTGTTTTATAGCGCATTCGGTGGACCGCGTGAACTAATCACGGGTAATGATCAGGCAGACATACCGGCCGCTTCACTGGAAACAAAGCTTCATCTTGGGGCAAGAACTAATCAGGAGCGATGATCATGCATAATCAGAAGAGATTGCTCATGCGCGCCGAGTAAGACCCGGAGGGAGTACTACTTTGGTGGAAACACAAGAAGCCTCACCTAGAAAAACTGAAAAAGAGAGAAACAGGAGAAGTTACTACCCATTTTGGTCTACTACACGGTATATTGAGGAATGGAGGGCACAGGTATCTGCCGTGGTCGAACAGTGTCTCTCTACGAGTACTACTGACCATTTGTATACGTTCACCTTGCCTCGGATCAAGAATACGTATTTTTTTGACAAATCTGACCCTTTTAAGCAACTAAACACATATATGGCATATTTTTAAAACTATTTTCAAATGTGTCCTCTCGAGGTCGGTGCCAAAGTGGATGGAGCCGAACTTGTTCACTTCGGCGCCATCCAGAAAGTTCCATAATCTATCTAAGGATTTAAAAATATTAAAACCGCTCCATCTTCTTTGGTGCCGACAAGTACAAGGTCGGCTCCATCCTCTCTGGAGCCGACCTCAAGGGTTAGATTTGAAAATAGTTTTGTAGAGCGGCCATAACTGATATTAGTTTCACTTAGAGGCCATATTTGGCAAAAATATCAAAAACGCTGGCTCATAGCGCTGGTTTCATTAAAAGATACCCATGCGGTGCGGCGGGAATCTATTTAAAAAATATTGTGTAATTAATGGGATGTAAGACGTAGGGAATATAGAGTTGCTTATAGATTTAAACATTCAATTCAATTGATCACAATTGTCTTTCGACAATTGATTGGCTAGAATAGTGGGTAGGTTGTCGTGGATAGGTTGTTGTGCGTGTGTGGGACACTCCCTCGCGGCGTTGACACGGCAGGCCGCGATCGAGACTCGATCGGCGTCTCGCTGCTGCTCACCAGCCAGCTAGCCACCACGCCTCCCGAGGGACGAACGCAGCCGCACGCCGCACGCCATTCGCCATGCCACGCGCATGCCGGCGCCCGGACCGAAGCGCGCATGTTGGATGTCACTCCCGTCCGTCCGTCCGTCCGTCCGTGCCCCACGTCGCCAGGTTCGTTGCACGTCGGGATCGGAGCGCGCTTCGATTCCTCATTCCGGCGAGCGATCCCACGCGTCCCGGCGAGCGGAAGGGACGTGGGCGCGGCGTGCAGCGCAGGCGCAGGCGAAGTGGGGCCGCAGACAGAAAGAGACCCGACCGGAGGCGCGGCAGACGTGGCGCAGTATACAGTAAAGAAAGACAAAGACAAAAGGCTGGGCTGGGTGCCTGGGTTGAGCTGCGCTGCGCGGTGGTGCCTTGCCGCGAGAGAGCAGAAAGCGGAGGGGGGTCAACTCCGAGGAGGGGAGGCAGGTACAGCGGCGCACGGCTCGAGGCTCCGTCCAGCTTCGCTTCATTATTGGGGGCTCGGACTCCCCCGCAGCCGCTGCAGCGCGGCGCCCCCTCCCTTGGGATCCTGTTCCCGATCCACGGCTTTACTTTCCCCTTTTATCGCGACAGCGCCGTGTCTATTCCCTCGTGAGAGTGAGAATCGTTTGCGTGCCTTGAGAACTCATCATGCGTCCATGCCGGCCGGGGGAACTGGACATCGCGGTGCCTGCATGCCGATCGGCGCAGCTCCGTGAACTCGCGCAGTGCCATTTTGGGAGCAGGTTTGCGACAGAGATCACTGTTTTGTTCCATCCAAGCATATTACCTGTTTTCTAACGGCTAGGTCCCTCTATTAGGGCAACTCCGAAACGCCGACATATTTGGTTCGTTTATATCCGAAACCATCTATCTTGAAAAATAATCACGACCCAACGCGCAGACATAAACGGAACAACGTCTGTTTTTCTATCCGCGCGAGATCATTTCTAGCCTAAATTTGAGAAGACATTATGAAACATTCGTGCCATTCATTTCCATGTCTGTACTGGAGAAGAAATTAATGAAGAAGGACAATACATACGAGGCCAAAATTCGGGGCCACAAGTACAAGCTCCTTTATTATGAGGATGCAAAGCACCTAAACTCCAGGCTAAAGACTTGTGTCAAGCTGTGTCAGAGCTCGACCTCCAAACGCCATGACCAATTCGACAAGCTTGTCAAGTCTAAACAAGACTTGTTGAGTCGGTTTGAGGACTGCATGAAGCTGATTAACAATCAGGAACTCATTGAGCAGCAGAAGAAACTAGCCGAAGAGAAAGATTTCATGTACATAGGTAACATGAAAACTTGGGAGCACGCGAGGCTGAAGGATGCTATGTGGAGTGCTCAGTACGCAGTGGAAGGTAAGCTTTCTCTTTGCCAACGTTGACTCTTTAAGCTTCATTGTTTGATGTAATTTCCTTTAATAATAAGTAAACTTTAGAATTTTGTTCTGGAGAGGATGAACGCGCCAAGAAAGTGGTTCTCGAGCACAGATCAAGCGTACCTTATTAAGGCTAGGAATAACTTAGGTGGTAACATCACACATTTCAATACAAGTTTGCTTATGTGGCATGTAGTTAATAAGGAGAGAGGTGTTTATGTTAACTTAGCTAGTTACTGTAACATCACACTTATCAAGATAAAATGAGTCTACAGCCTAATAAATAAGACACCACACATATGTTACTCCCCAGTTAGTAACATATAGTCTAGTAACATCAATATGTTATTACTCTATGTTACTCCCCATTATGAGCAGCCTAAAGGAATTTTCGGTTTGCCAACCGTCTATAGGCTTGCTGGTGTGGAGAGGCCATGGACGGGTGCTCAGTGTCATAAAATGACCGGCTTGCTCACGTTGGCGATTTTTGTGTCGATGATCCGATTGGCCCTAGTTTAGTCCATCACTTTGTTAATTGAAGGGGTTCATATCCGAGAAGGACAAGGCAAGTAAGAAGAGAGAAAAGAGGAAGTGCCAAGAGAGAGAAGAACTCAAAGAACTTTTTCAAAAATACAAAAAAGAAAGCTCGAGATCGATCAGGAAGACGCCCGCTCTAGAGCCAAAGAGGTTGAGCTTGCCTCTTCACTGAGGAGTCCCGAGCTACTTGAGCACCTTGACCCGAAGAAAAGGGCTTGACTTGGTTTGCAAATAAGCAAAATATCGTATGGAATGAGATGCGTGAGCATCCCATTTGTGTGTTGTGCATGAACTACAGCATGGGCACGTGTGGGACCCATGCGATTCTTTTAGGTACAATGTTGTATGCCTGCATAGCATTATATTCTTTTGCGACTATGAAAAATTGCAATTTATGTTGCCAAGATAAATTTGATACCTTATTTTGGAGAAATATGAAGAATGCTCAAAGAAAAAACGGACAGGCCGGACCAAATGGGTCGCCCTTTTTGATGCAGTGGCAAAAAAAAATCGGACATGAGCCGGGTGCCTATCCGTTTGACGATCCAAACAAACCAAACCAGAGACATTGGCTATCCGTTTGAGTCGGCGCCGTTTGAATTGCCCTTACCGTTACTTTCTCTTTTGAAGTATTTGAGTGAAAAAATACTTCAAAACCCCAAATTTCATATAACGGAGAAAAAAGAGAGTTAAGAGCATCTCCACCGGCACCCTCCAAAGGGCCCATTGGGGGTCCGGACGCCAAAAAATGCCACCAGCGGCAACCCCCAAAGGGTCGCCCTGAGCGAAATCGTGTCCGGCACCCCCGAAAGGGCCCCTTGGGGTGCCGGACATGAGGCAGACATGCCCTCCGACAGGTCTGGCCCGCCCGTCATACACACATAGCGTCGCGCCCGTGTTAATTAGGGCTGTGTAGGTGTCCGTTCCGCCCGCGTTAATGGCGAGGCGATGAGACGCGTCACGCCTGTCAGCACGCGTCACAATTACGCCGCGCCCGTTCCCCTGGCGGCACACAGAGCGAAGCGACGCGTCGCAATAACGCCGCGCCCGTTCCCATGGCGTAGACAGAAGCGACGCGTCGAGCCGTGCCGTCCACGTGTTGAAGTCGCGGAGGCTTCCTGCGGCGGCGGCCTGCGGCGTCAATGCGTGGCCAGGCGAACCGGTGGCTAGGCGTTCATGCAGATCACCCAACCCCGCTACTCCGGCCGCCTTTAAAACACGGCGCGCCGGGGCCCTCATCTTCCCACACCACTTATTCTCCCTCTCTCACCTCGCCACCAGCAGATCGGCCGCCAAGCATGGCAGGCAGTCGCGAGACGCCGGAGGAGAGCCAGCTTCGGCGTCATCGCGACTTCCTCTCGGCGGAACGTGCTCGCCGCTGCAACAAGCGTCGCGGCCAGCAAGGAGGAACGCCGCCGCCGCAACGAGGAGGCGGAGATGGCCAAGGTGTTTCAGCGTGATATGCGGCGTGAGGAGGAAGCCAACGCGCCTCTGTACGTGCTCTCGCTGGAGACCGCGCGGTTGTGCAGCCGCCACAGCGTGCTATTGGAGGACGACGCCACCCTATCGAAAGGGTGGGTGAGGAACACCGTCAACGTGCCGATCGCGCCGCGGCTCAGCGGGTAGGATCGCCTCGACTTCATCAAGCGGAAGTGGATGGACATGCCGTACGAGCAGAAGCTCGACCTCAAGTACTCCATCTCAGCGCCCTACTAGCACGCCGTGGTGGTCGCGGAATACGAGGCGCGTCGCAGCGGCGTCTTCCTCCCCACCGCTGCGCGGGAGCCAACGCCGGAGTTATCTGCTTCGGCAGACGAGCGTGCCCGCTCTGACGGCGAGGACGACGACGACCCCGAACTGCCCGATCTCCCCTTACCACCGGCAGGCGTATCTTGGTCAGCAGCGTCGCCGTCACCGGAGAAGGGGGCACCGGATGAAGCCAGAGAGGCTTCCCATCAGGCGCGCCACGGCATGCCACGACGGCATGCCGCGAAACCAGAAGCCTGAGCGGCTCAGCCGAGGCTATGTTTCTAAAGGCCGTAGCCGATGGCAATAGCGGATAAAACTTCCGGCGCCAGATCATCGAGGCATGCAAGTTTCTTGATGATCCGGCGTTGGGATTGGCATCTTCTTCACCGACGGTGGGTCGTGGAACAGGCATCTTCGTCGACGCCGGCGCCTATAGTGGTTGGCGAGAAGCTGTAGGCTGCCGCCGGCATCGGCATAGACCTCCTTCTCTCCGCCTAGTTTAGGTTTAGTTTGTTAAATCTTGTTTAGATTTTAAATTGTAAGTTTGTTAAGTCTCGTTTAAATTCCGCCAGTTTTGTTATCAACAAATGTTAAGTATTTTTTTAAGTGCTTGTTTGGGTTCGTCGCTGTGGGCTGGATCCCCAATTGACCAAACACATGTCCAACACTCCCAATTATGTCGGACACTTGAAGAGTGCCGATGGAGATGCTCCGAGAAAACGCAGGGGCACTGGACGTGCCAGACTTGGGCACATGTCCGACCACAACGAGACAGTGCATTTGCTCCAGTGCATGCGATTCCTACAACCGTACGTAACGTACGCGCGCGCTGTAGCTGGCAAGCCGCCTGCCTAGCTGCATGTATGCATGCAGCCTGGAAGGTGGAGGCCGGTCGAGCTTGAGCACGCCGGCCGGCCGGCCACCGTTAGACGCACTGCCGTCTCCCGGACCAGCCACAGCCAGCCAGCCTGCCTGCTGTCTGCATGCACCGTCAC
Organism: Poa pratensis; assembly: GCA_947311845.1. Taxonomy (NCBI): domain Eukaryota; kingdom Viridiplantae; phylum Streptophyta; class Magnoliopsida; order Poales; family Poaceae; genus Poa; species Poa pratensis. The sequence continues at coordinate 8,975,095 of CAMZMU010000084.1, forward strand.
GGGCTAGCTGGACGAGACATGATCGAGCTCGCTTCAGGTCGTACTACGCTTGTTGCCTAGCTTGTGTTTGTTTTACTTAGTGCTGCTGCCTAAGTAAGACCAGCAGAAGCTACTCTACAGCGTAGGAGTACGTCCCGCAGCAAGGTAGCTAAGCTGCTTCTCGCCTGACTCGAGAATGAAGCCGATCTGGTTCCGATCGATCGATCGATCAAGCTTGTCATCTTGCAGATCACGTACTGCTCATCCAACACTAATGCGCGCGTTTGTCTCTAGGCTCTATGATTGCAGTATTAGTACACGGGTAATTAGTCTCTCACAGCCGGTAGGCTAGAAATCCTAGTTCCGGCCTGGCATATCCACGGGGTTGAACAGTGCTTCTTGGGTCGGTCGGGACCAGAACTGTGGCCTGAAACCCAGGATCTTACAGGGAATAACGTGGCCTCTGTCTTTTCCACGGGAACCGGGAAAACTCGATCTCCGTGATCCGAGAACCCTTTTCCAGTACTACGATCGACGTCGTGGCCAAAGCTTTAGCAATAGTATACTGTAGGGCCAGCGATCCTGTACATATAAAGAACACGCCCGTATATACGACGGTATCAGCTCGGACCCATATGGGATCCCATGCATACGTACGTGCTGAAGCCAAAGCGAAGTCTCCTAGGAAGGATTACCTCAGGATCACAAGCAAAACAAAAGGTGAGCCGCGTGTGGCTGAGAAAGGCAAGCCCAAGTATACCCACCCTCCCAACAATCAAGAGCCGTCGATGCATGCCAGTACCTGCACTGCGAAAACCGGGACCTGCTGGTCCAACTAAACCTGAGAATGGTTTAAAAACTACACCATACCTCAACCAAACCCGTACGGTCTAACGTGGCAGCCCAAACTGAACTAAACCCATGTGATACTTCCGCCAACCCAACCAAAACTAGACCAAGCTGACTTTTCACCCAAACCGAACTAAAACTGAGCGCCCACCCGTGGGTATAAACCATTTGCTAAACTGTTTGAAAACCGTTCGATGTTATATCATTAATACGCACCAAAATACCAGATATCATGGTGCGACCGCCGGACGTCAGTTGCGCGCGTTAGGGGCACGACGCGTACCTCCATCGTGAAGCGTACACATACCGCAGCACTCTAGTTGGGCCAGCAATTCTAAAAAAAAAAAAATCCTTTTTTTCTCTTTTTTTTCTGTCTAGCAGTACACCGCTAGTAGGGCATGCGCAGACATTTTAAATCCCATGAACAATTTCTTAGGATTGTTAGAATATTGGGCACACACAAACTTTTTCCCATAAGTGCGCGAACATTTTAAAAATCTAACAAACAATTTTCAATAACCATGTGAACATTTTTCAAATTCGTGAACATTTTTTTCTAACTGTGCGAACATTATTTTCATCTAGTAAACAACCTTTTGAAACTGACTATTTTTTTAAAAAATAATACGCGAAAATTATTTAATTCTGGAAATAATACGCGTTTTTATTTTTTTCAAAAATAGGATCCAATCGTCCATGGCGAAGACGACGGGAGCTAGTCGTCTATGGCGAAGACGACAGGAGCTAGTCGTCCATGGCAAAGACGATTGGATCCCGGCGCACGCACGGGACGGAGGGCCGTGCCCGATTTATTGCAGGTCGTCGCCCGAAGGCACCGCGTCCACGAGCTGCCGCTGGAGCCACGCCCCGGGTCGGCACCTGAGGTTCAGCAGCGCCGTCTGCGGAGGAGGAGCTAGGCTGCGTTGCCGCCGACGAGCTCCTCGTCGCCGTACGCCCCGCTTCTGACGCCGTCGAGCTCCACGTCCTCAGCGCGTCGCCCGCGGAGGCCCTCCGTCCTCGGCGCATCCCCGCCGCCCTCGCACGTGCTCGCCACGAGGCAGCCTCCGGGGACCGCCGGGCGCGTCGCCATCTTTGTTCAGCGCGCCCTCGCGCGTGCTCGCCGCGAGGCAGCTGCCGAGCGCGTCGCCGTCTTCGTCCAGCGCGCCCCCGCGCGTGCTCGCCACGAGGCAGCCGCCGGGGAGCCGCCGGGCGCGTCGCCGTCCTTGTTCAGCGCGCCCCCGCGCGTGCTCGCCACGAGACAGCCGTCGGGGAGCTGCCGAGTTTGTCGCCATCTTCGTCCAGCGCGCCCCCGCGCGTGCTCGCCGGCCATGACCCTGCCTCATCGTTGGGCGCATCTCCTGTCGTCTTCGCCATGCACGAGTAGCTCCTGTCGGCTTCGCCATGGACGACTAGCTCCTGTCGGCTTCGCCATGGACGATTGGATCCTATTTTTGAAAAAAAATAAAAACACGTATTATTTCCAGAATTAAATAAATTTCTTGTATTATTTCAAAAAAATTGGCTTGAAACTGCGAGAACATATTTTTGAACTACCAAACAATTTTTATAACCATGTGAACCTTTTTTGAATTCGTGAAAAGATTTATCCGCAAGGTATTTCTTTAATTCACGTACAATTTTTCATAACTTCTGCCGACCATTATGTAACTCATGAAAAATTCGTATGAACTATAAGAACATTTTTTTCAAATCGAGTGAATATTTTTTTACTTTATTAATGAAAAATATTCATAGAGAACATTTTTTTAATCCGTAAACAATATCTTAGAATTGTTAGAATATTGGGCACGCCAGAACGTTTTCTATAAGCGCGTGAACATTTTATAAGTCTCTTGAACAATTTCTTAGAATTGCTAGAATATAATTTTGGCACGCGCGAATATTTTTATAACCGCGTGAACATTTTAACTCTCGTGAAAAAATTATGAGAATTACAAGAAATAATTTTGTGCACACGGAGACTTCTTTATAACCACACGAACATTTTTTAATCACTTATCTTTTCTGTTACAATTTTTAAACCATTTAAATTTACAAAAAATTGGAATATATGAACATTTGTACAAATCCTTGAATATTTATTTTACTGTCAAAATATACTTTGTAACCAAAAAAATTCATAGAGATAAACAAATCATATTGTCCAAAAGAATTGTTCACGGGCTGAAAATTACAAACACTTGAAAAAACTGGAGCTACTGCTCGTAGTACTAGCGTGGAAAGCTAGCTTCTAGTTGGTCACGCGAAAACAGTAAAGCAGTACATGGCCCAAGCGCACTTACGAACACTACACTTACGTACGTACGCTCCGTAAGCGTGCTTACGAACCAGGTCACCAACCGGGTGTGAACCGTGGGTTATAACTGTTTATAACCAAAAATGTTCGGAGCCATACCTAACCATACCCAGGGATTTGCTGTAAGAAACTGAACTGAACCAAACCCGTGTGAGATTAGACCCATTCACACCTGAACCAAACGAGCCCATACGTAGAAACTGACCCAGCGCACCCGGTTAGACCAAAACTATTCTCACATTTAGGTCCAACCCGGTTGCTGTTGCTTCCATTCTTCCAGTGGCGAGAGCGAGAGCAATGGGGCCAAACAAGACAAGGATTTGCAGTCGCGTCACGCGTATCTTCCCACTAGATCGTCACCACTCACCACATGGCCTCGCCGCCCGTCCCAATCTCCACCAATCCAGATATCCAGAAAATCTAGCTAGCCGACGACTAACCATAAGCTAAACAAAAGGAGAAAAAAAAAATACATTTTTAACCTTGAACACGTAGAGTTCGGGCCGATCAAACTCTGAAATCGAAATCCCGTTGTTCCCACCTTGAATCTTGCTAAGTTGAATCCTGTACCAAAATAAATTATAAATTGCTACTCTCGCTGACTACATTGCCCCACCTGTCATATTCATCGTCTTACCCAATCTTCTCGCCGACTCCTCACACTGCCACTACGATCAACCTTTTCTAATTATTTGCACAAAACAACAAGTCATTTGCAAAGGGAATTGATCATGATGGTGAAGCTCATGATGTTGGCCTCGATGCCGGACTCGAGCATTTCCACAAACAGCTAGAGCACACGGTGACCGTGTAGCTCAACTTGGAACAACTAGAGCACGCGAGCGGACTGCCTTAGATATTGGCGACGGCGGTGGCCGTGCGCGCGTTAGGTTTGACGCCCTCGACGACCATTTTCTCGAACAGGCTGCAGGCGAGCCCAGGTGTCCCCGTCTTGCCCATCACTCGAGCACCATGTTGTGGATGAAAATGTTGGGGCGGACCCGACGCCCCCCATCTCCCCAAAGATGATTTGGATGCCGTCGTAGTGCCCGGCCTAGCCAAACATCTTGGCGAGCACGACGAGGGGGGCGTGGTCGAAGCGCCAGCCAATGCGCTAGCGTCTTGGTCGTGCGCGAGTGGACCCGATGCCATGAGGCCCATGATCACGCATGCCGCGTCGTTTGCATATGCCTGTCTCACGCGACCCACGCTTGTTCCTCGTCGCTGCACTAGCTTAACGCCCCCCGCGCGCCGCCATGCCTGTCTATACCGCCGCCGCGGGCAGCTTGATTTGAGATGGGGGAGATGAATATGACATGCAGGCCGTCTAGTAAGTCAGATCCGGGTCGGGATGCTTTTTTTCCCGGTACGCCAAACAGGTGTAGGGTTGGATTTAGACCGGGATTTAATAGTTCGAAGTGAGGATTTTGATTCATGGTTGATCCGTTGGACCTCTACGAGTTTAAGGTTTAAAATAGAGTTTCCCTAAACTAAACTAAACTAAACTAATCGGGCACCGTGCGTAAGCGCGACAGCGACGTCGTCCATCCAACACCGGCGCCCCGTAATTCCTACGCGTCGAGGACTCTCGGTCGCCGTCGCGGAGATCGAGCTTATAAACGGGGAAGGAAACGCGTGGAGCTCGATCTTTTATTGAGACCACGCAGCGGCGTAGCACTGCCATGCCATGGCGCCAGTCGAATTTAACTGCGCGCAGTGACTCCACGTCCACGTACGGCGCGGGAGGCTGACGGGACTGTGCTTCAGTCCTGGCCCGCCGCCGGCGTCGACGTCCTCCGTCAGGGTTTTGACTCTGACAGACAGTGTCTCTCTCCCTGCGAAGAAGAAGACGTTCGGGTTTCAGCGCGTTCCATGCACAACCACGCCACGGACAGGATTGACCGATCCATACTCCGGAGCACGCACTGTAGGCGCGTGAGTGGGAGAAAGCCAGCCAGGGGCCGGGGAGGCAGGGAATCAAGGGCGCCGCGCATGACCGCGACGGAAGCCCCGAAAACGGGCCAAGTTGAGGCCGAAAAGGTGTCTGCAAGCGTCTCCCGTGTTTTCCGGCGGCCTTGACCAGCCCCGCCGCCCGTCCGTGGCCGATCCGACGGTGGCGCCGGAGCCGAACTGTGCGACACGACGGCTGGTGAGTGCAACTTTTTTACAAAACACGAATTGAATATTGCATTGACTAGCGGAGAAGCATGGCATGGGGGGCAGCTGGATTCCGGAGCACGCCAATGATACGGCGCGCGGCGCAAACATTTACTCGTGGTACATTCCATCCCGGCCACCGGGCACCGGGGCCGGCCGGCTGCGGCGCCATGCTTATTCTATCGCGCGACTGTACCATGCAATGCCCTTTTCCCTCGGAACACAAGCAGCAACAGCAGCAGCCGCCCGCCGCGTTGCCGTGTTGTGACTGCATGTCTACTATCTCACTCATCACTCACTCGGTTGTGGAAGCTCCTTCCAAACACAGAGAAGATAGAGAGAGAAGGGAGCAGTGGAGCAGGCAGGGCAATAAATGGTAGTTTAGGTGCGTGCAGGCACCATGGCGGCGTAGCAGGCCCTCTCTGTCGCCTCACCCTCTTAACTCCCACGCCGCGAACCCCACCTCTCCTCTCTTCTTTGCTACAGCGGCCGGCCACGCGGACTTTTACTCCTCATATTCATCTCCACCTCAACCTACTGCTCCACGACCTCGATCCATCCATCCCGAGATACATACAGAGCATGTCGAATCGCCGGCTGTAGATCGAGAGCGATAGATACATAGATATAGAGAGGGATCGGCACGGTGGCCTATGGATTTGGGCGCATGGCGGGGTTCCCTCTAGGTGGCGGAGGAAGCAGCCGCGACAGCCCGGCGTCCCCGCCGCCCGGCGTGCACCCCTCCGACGCCTCCACCTTCCTCTACGCCACGCGCGGCGGATTCCAGCTATGGGGCCAGCCGCAGGACAACCAGCAGCAGCAGCTGACGCACCCGTTCTACGCCTCCAACCTCATCCGCTTCGCCCCGATGACCTCCCCTCCGCCGCCGCGCAAGCCCTCGCGGGCGCCTCCCCCTCCTCGTCCCGCGGCGCGCGGCGGCCGCGGCTGGACTCGTGGCCGGCGGCACCAGCTGCCAAGACTGCGGCAACCAGGCCAAGAAGGACTGCACCCACCAGCGCTGCCGCACCTGCTGCAAGTCCCGGGGGTTCGCCTGCGCCACCCACGTCAAATCCACCTGGGTTCCAGCTTCCAAGCGACGCGAGCGCCAGCAGCAGCTCACCGCCTCGCCCACTCCGCCGTCGCTACCGCCGGCGGTGCTGGCCCCTCACGCGACCTCACCAAGCGCCCTCGCGCGCGCATCACCACCACCACCGCTTCCTCGGGTACGTACTATACCACTATATACAGCCTACCTACGTGATGCACCTTCTGTAACTCCATGCTCTAGGATCTGGCGCTAAAAATTGTGTTTTTTTCTTCCGTGCAGGGGATCAGCAGATGGTGACGGTAGCGGAGAGGTTCCCGCGGGAGGTGAGCTCGGAGGCGGTGTTCCGGTGTGTGCGCCTCGGGCCGGTGGACCAGGCCGAGGCGGAGCTCGCGTACCAGACCACCGTCAGCATCGGCGGCCACGTCTTCAAGGGCATCCTCCACGACGTCGGGCCCAGCAACGCCCAGCTGCAAGCCGCCGCCGCTGCCGCGGGAGGAGGCAGCAGCGGGGGCGGCGACTACCAGTTCCGGCTGACTGGGGACGTGTCCCCGTCGAGCACAGGCGGCGACGCAGGCGGTGGCGGAGGCAACAACGTCGTCGTGTCATCGGCTGTGGTGATGGATCCGTACCCTACACCCGGGCTCTACAGCTCCTTCCCCGCCACCACGCCCTTCTTCCACGGACACCCCTATCCGAGACAGTGACGACGACGGCGCCGGCTGCCTCGATCTCGCTGTAACACCGCGCCCCTCGTTCTCTTCGATCTGTCAATTGATGCATAAATTGATGCTCCTTCCTGCCTTCCTTCTCTAGAGCCTAGTTAGCTTAGCTTAATTAGGCGGCTTAATTTAGACATGTCTAGCTCTTCTTGGGAGCATCTGAGGTGATCAGAGTCAGTGACATACCCGGCCTGTCAGAGCAAATGATTAGAAATCTGACAGTTAGGATCCATCTTCTGAATTAAGCATGATTTCTTGCATTGCTCTACGTACCTTGTTTTTTCTTCCCGGATCTTCAATTGACACTGTTCTTAACGACCTCAATTTTCTTGGTACTGCTGTTTTCCTCAAGATAGTATTGTATAATGCCAAGATTTCTTTACTTTTACAACGTAGCTTCTACTACCTGCCTTTGCGCAAGGTGCGACCACTTGGCTTTACTACTCGTTTTACCTTTGTTCTTCAAAAACTGCGCCCTAGAAACCTTGTTACCTTTACTTGGTAGCTGGTGGTCTTGGATCCTAGATATACATGGACGCATCGTCGCCTTGTGGAATTGGTAGCTGGTGGTCTTGGATCCTAATTTGACAGTATTAGGTGTGAGTCATCGTATGCTCATGGGAGAGAGGAATGGAAAAGGTTTGTGACCAAATGATCAGCTGATTGGGAGCTGTGACCGATTGAGCCATGCGCCGATCCTTTGCTTGATTTTGGAGTTTGTTTTATGTTTCCGAGTAAGGAGATGATGATGGATTGGTCACACATTCTCGTGTTCTTCATCACTGTCTCGTTGATCCCATAGCATCACCTTCAGATCACGTGATACATTATTTCTTATGTCCTTTAATTGCCCATTATCCCTTTTTGTGAAAATATATATCCATTATCCTTGAACTTGATTGTACTAGCAATAATCACCTTGTTTCAGCCATATTTTTCCGTTTTTTTCCAAACAGAAAATAAACTAGTTAGCTACACAAAAAATGATGTCGTATTTTGATATTTACTTTTGATATCCATAGCGAGGTAGCTGGACTGTCTGTTAATTTACTTCCATTTTGTTAACTCTTCTTGCGATATATGATTAATGATATTTACCAGTCAATGTGGTTCCTTGTTTATAGTAAAACACAAAATGCATGACGTTAATTAGCGAGGTGCTTATTGGATGAAATATCTACTTCGTGACTCCAAAATGAATGGATGGGCTTTGTAAATTTTGAGGTAACATGCATGGTTTGTCTTGGGCATTTTCTCAATGCCTAAAAATTACCTTTTGTGGAAATTATGTGTTTTTTGTTTGGAATTAGTTAATATGATAATTGCAGTTCCCTCATATTTTCTTCTCTTTCTCCTTGTCCGTCTTAGAGGGTACGTGCAACCTGTATAATTCTGTTTGGTGCATTCTTTGTCACATTAACTAATATTCTCTAACTAATACTTGTACATATGCATAGATAATATTGGCATATGACAATATGTATTGCACATCGGATTGCAGCTGCACATAACTTCAATGCCTTTGTGTGATATGGATATAGGTTAGATAATGCAAATGCTAATCTAGTGATGTCACGTATTCCAGAAATGTGTTTTTTGTTCTTCGTTGTTTCTGATGAGCAGCAACTTCATCCTATTTCTGGAATACGGACAGCAAGTTTGAATTCATTGTGATATAACGTAGTTATTGCATTCTGTACCTATTAGCTTGTCCATATGTGTGCATAGTACATGGATTATGCCAAATTCTCTATCTATCAAAATGCCTTCTAACATTAATGTTAAGTCAGCCAATATGAAACTGATGGTTATTCCAGAATAAACATTTGATATATGAAACGTAGATATGTATGAATATCATCATTAGATTTGTCATGAAAAATATTTTCATAACTTTCTACTAACATAGACATACAAAGATGCATATTTTTTAAACCCCGCCAATGTCTAAAACATCACATAGTATTTTGGAAACGGTGTAGTAATTCTTACACGACCATTTCGTGCCGGTCACTGGACATGTGATCTTTGTTATCTGCACCATCATAAACTTGTCACCTGAGATAAGCCACCTAGATCTCCTTTCCTTTTCTCTGGTTAACATGGTATCTTCATATCTAGTCTCTTGGACTGAACATAAGAGATTTTTTATTGCATTATATTTTGTAAGAAAGTCAAGTTGTCCGTTGTGCTTTGCTTATTCAAGTCAATGGTGTTCAGCTCACCTTTTTTTTTTTGCGAACACGCAAAAGCTTTGCGAGTCTTTGATAGATAGGGAGAAAAAAAATTGTACAGCGTGTCCGGCATCCGAAGATGCGGTTACATGCGTGCCTAGGGTGGTGGGCAGCCACAAAGCACGAAACAAAAAACAGCGCCTGACAGGCCTAGCTTGCTATCTCTAGATAAGACTCAGCCCTACAGCGCCGGAGAGTACCCATAGCTCCGCTTCGTCTGCGATCCTCCGACAGACTGTATTGACGATCTCCGCAGATCGCTCGAAAACCCGGCCATTCCGCTCTTTCCAAAGAGCCCACACGACGAGGAGCACCAGGGAGTCAAAACCCTTCCGAGATCGCGGTGGTGCGCGCCGCCGAGCGTTCGGCCACCACTCGATCAGGGAGTCCCCAGCCTGTGGCACAAGCATAGCAAGGTTACACCGGCGGAGGACATTGTGCCACACCTCCCGAGCGAAGACACAACCAAGGGCGAGGTGATCGGACGTCTCTGGGTCCTGATCGCAGAGCGGGCAGTTCGTGTGCGAATTCAGCCCATGTCGCAGCCTGCGATCCGCCTTCCAAAGCCGTCGCAGTAGGGCTAGCCAGATGTGAATCTTACACTTGGCAGGAGCCCACGTCTTCCATATGGTCTTCCCGCATGTGAAGAACTCAAGCCCGACGAAGAACGCACGGTATGCCGAGCTAGCAGAATAAGCCCCGGAAGTCGTCCACTTCCAAACAAGACGGTCCGCAGTTCCCGGCGTCAAGGCAACGTGTTGTAGCTCATCTACCAGATGCAGGAACTGGGTCAATACCTGAACGGTAAGCGGACCGGTGACAACGTGTTGTAGCTCACCATTTTTAGACTGGACAACCCCGTTACAAAAATATATTAATCTTGGACTGGACAGGATACATTTAAGAAATGATATGGTTTCCTTATTCAACTGTCAATAAAACATGGTTATGCAGTCATCATCTAACCATGGATATTTTTATCAAGCTCAGGCAACCGGTTACTCTTAATGATTTCCTTATTTGAGCTGTTGATGGGAATGTTGAAGGGACAATCAGGCAATTTCTTAGATTCTTGCCTATCGAATCACTAGTATTTCTTTACTACCTACTTCAGTGATCTCATTATCCTTTTGGAACGTGGAACCTAGATAGTAGTGGCATTGGGCATCCCATATATACTCCTAGCGTAATCCATATCTTGCTTTGAGCAAATCTCCCCGTTAATTAACTAACTACATCATCTCTCTTCCCGCTATGGGCATCTCTTCATCATTCCTCGTCTCTTTCGAACATTTATTTTGGGAATTGATTCAGCTTCGCTTCTCATTCCAATTGTCCGATGATTTACTTCGGGAATAGATAGCCGAACTTGCACTATATCATGACATGGACCACTAATGTGGCCGTGGTAGAGTGTTGGTTGCAACACATATCTTTGCGAGGTGAAGGCACTGAGATATGCGCGCAATCAGTGGACATCTAGCCTTCTTGAGAAAAATTGTAAGATAGGGCTGCGTCTAGATACAGAGGTGTTGCTGAAGCAATAGTCCTACTGTACCCACTTTTTTTTCTTCGAGGTATTTGCATCGGCACTGCCCTTAGTATGTCTTATTATGAGGGATCACTTTTTATTAACCATTGTTTTTTCTGCTTGTAAGCTGGCATTTCCGGTCTTTCGTTGTATTTCACAGGTTTTGTAACAACTTTCTGGATTTGTGCATCTTCAGTTTGAATAGTCCAGGAGCAATGAAGCTTTCCAAGGAAAAAGAATTAATCTTAAACATTTCCATCAGTCCTAGGCTCCTAGCTTTTCTGTGTTTTGCAAAAAATCTATAACCACGTGATGTGTTCTGTGCTAGTGTAATTCAATATAAACCTAAAATGGATTTTCTTGTCTGTGGCCGAATGCTTATAGCCATTTTACGGAATTTGGATGAATTTTGCTACAGATTCTGAAAAAATCATAGATGCAAGTCTTGCAACAAGGCAAAAAGAAAAACTAGAACGTACCTATGATGATTGCTGGTAATGGCCGCAGGCACTTCTTAAGGGCCTGAAAGTGAGCTCTGGGACAAAGTGAGCAGTGTGAGTGAGAAGACAAAAGGGCAGGGTTCTACCTGTCTGCTGGCATGCACTTTTTATTTGCTCTAGTCTCTCAAGGAAAAGTGTGTGAAATTCTTGCAAATGATTGCACCCATTGTTGTATACTGCAGGGCCATATGGAAAACATTGAGAGACATGACAGATTCTAAAGCAGCGTTGTACTGCATCTCGCACCTTCTTCAGTTCCCATGGCCATAGCATAGCAGCAGTACTGTGGTGGTAGCAGCAACTAGTAATGGTTTCTCCTTTTGTTTCTTTCTCCACAACCATTAATGGTGGTGAATTGAACCTACTCCAGCTTGGTAACACCAGAGAGCTACCACATTCTCTTCCAAGATGGAAAATCATTGTCAACACATGGAAGGATTGCACATGAAAAAGCAGTGTACCATGTCCCCTTTTCTGCCCTAAGCCATAGTGTTCACCACTGTTTTCTCTCTCTCTCTCTCTCTCTCTCTCTCTCTCTCTCTAATGTTCTTGCTCTGATGATAGGTGAGAAAAAAGGAAAACCAAAAGGAGAGAGGAAAAACTTGTCATGGATGGTGGTGCAGGCTAAGGACGAGTAGGGCTCTTCATGGGGAATCCTTAGGGCGCTGTTTAGAGTGGGGGAGACGAGAGAGGAGGAGCATGGTCCCATGGAGTACGTGCATTGAGAGTTGTTGGTGACAGCCCGGCCGGGGGTCACGTGCCCCATAAACAAACACGCCCTGCAAAGCGCGATTTATACAGAAACCGTTAGGCTCCAGTTAACACATGCAATTTGCAGAAGTGTGATCGAGCTGCGATCACAGGGCTGATCAGCTCTGTGCACAGAGTCTCAGGGCAGGGGTGTGCAGTGTGCTGCAGTGCCTCCATTTATGTGCCCTAGTTAAAACCATTCAAGTACTCCCTCCGTCCAGGATTTTTAGTCCCCTAGTGTTTTTCTATTTGTTCAGAAACTAGCCCCAAATAAGGCCTGTAATCATTTATTGCCATATTTAACCGTGCGCTAATAACTCAAAAATCCCACCCCAGCCGCACCTTCCTCTCTCTCTATCATTAATTCCTTTTCTAAACTGCCCCGTTGATTGGCTGAAACGACGGTTTGCATGTTTACCATAATTACGCTATTAAAACGAAATCGAAACTGCCCCATTGATTGGCTGAAACGACAGAACACGCGAGGATATACTAGGCCAATACGATTGCGCCTTGGTCGCGCTGCACTTCGGTAGAGGACTAAAAATCCTGGACGGAGGGAGTACTTGGTTGCTTAAATGTTTACTTAACAGCAACACATGTCACTATGTCAGAGGGCGGCTTGAGACTTTCAGCAGAAAAAACCTGACTTTAATTGCACGAGAATCCCAGTATAGTATTCTGTGGAAGGTTAATAAGGGCATGCCCAACCCAGGCCCGCAAACGGACACAAAAAATGGACCGATTTTGTCCGTTTGGGGTGAGTTTGGGGTGTCCGTTCGAGACTGTCCGCCCACTGCATCCAACGGCACCCCGCAAATTTTGCCGCGAACAAGAGAGGAAGAAATAGCATAGCAACGCAACAAGATCAACTAGCTAGCCATGGCAAAATCCAAGAGATGCGTACTGGTACAAGCAGCACGAATGAAGCCTCGAGTCACGTACTAGTACACAAGGAGCTTATCTGAACCTGTGTATTCCTGGGCCAGAAATTTGTTCCGTTTTACTCTACATTCTAGGGTAATTACTCTCTTATATTCCTTCGTTTTAGGTGCAGCATTTAATTAGCAATAGTGATAACCAATAGACAACCCTACCGCATCTCGTTTCCCTCTCCATGCATGGATGGGATTAATTGCATTGATGCATGCAGGAGCAGTATTGGATGTAAATCGCATGATGGCATTAATTCAGATTTGTTTACGTACAGATGGTGCTTTGTTTCCTGTGCGGTGTGTGCCAAATTAAAACTAATAAATATAGGTCTAAATTATCTGAATTTCCTAAGATGTAGATTAAAAGCGAACGGAGGCATTGCGGAGGGGCACGAAACGCGGAGGATTCCGTCGCCGCAGAGGACGGCCATGGCCAAGATCCGACGAGCTCCCCACGCCGATCCAGACGAGAACGTACACCACCGCTGCGAGCTGCTACGAGCTCCCGCGCAAGCGCGACGTGCAGAGCCGCTCCTCGGCCGCCACGGCGCGTAGCCTTCTGCTCGACCCGCAGCACGGCAACCTCGCGCTCTGCCTCGACTGGCAGCGCGTACGCCTGCACTGCTTGTCGCTCTCCGTCGCCGGCTTGGCGACCTTGGGGAGAGCTCCCTCATGGCCACGTCGGCGCGGCCAAACGCATAGGCGACACACCGCGACGGCGAACGCTGCCGACGCAGGGGAGCACATAGCAAAGAGACGGCGCCCAAGCCCGCGGTCCACGCCCGAGTGGAGGCCGCCACCGGCACTGCCTCGCCGGATCTGGCCGGCGACGGCGACGTGCTACGACCTTGCCGGAGGCGGTGTGCTCGATCTGCTTGTAGGCGGAGGGGATCGGGGGTGCTAGTGGGGGAAAAAGAGAGAGAGAGAAAGAAACGAGGGGAAATAGAGAGAATGAGTGGACTGGTCTTTGTGTGGCTGTCATATGGGCCAGGCCGGACATGAGAGCGGACTGAACGGACACCGGACAGTGTCCGGCTCTCCCCAAAAGTGGACCAAACTTGGTCCAGGTTTGGTCCAGAACGGACAGTCCGCCAGCACATTGTCTGTTTGCGGTGTCCCGTTGGAAGCAGTCATTTGTCCGTTCGGACAAAAACGGACAGTGCATGTCCGTTTGCGGGGGCTGGTTGGAGATGCCCTAAATCATATCAATGTGTATACATATATGTTCTAAATCATTTTTATTGTGTGCATCTATGGATGCAAAGGCCGGGACATTTTCGAAAAAAATAATCTAAATCATCTGTTAAAACAAGAGAATAAAATTTCATTCATGAATTTCAACACTTCCCTTCATAAATTCATGGTTTTCACGTGATTTCAAATTCTAGATTTTTTGTGTAGAAAAAACAATCACTAGTGTTAGACATGAGGTTTGAACTCAAGAGTGGATGCAAAAACCACGGAGAACCTCAATAACTATGTCATGCCAGATTTTATATCGGCTCGGAGTATCATTCTCTATTTAAATTAATTAATGTTACATTCTTAGGACGGAATTTCAACAAATTTTCTCCCTTGTATAAACAAAGATTCATTAATGCCAATCTATTTTTGCACCTATCTCTATGAGCTTCAAGCTCTTTAAGTTGCAGGGGAGAGAGTGATGGAGCATTCATTAGGCCGGTCACAATGGGTCGTCTCTTGCTGTTGTTTCTTGCGGCATGGTGGGTTTTAGAACCAACATCGCTAATGCGTCGTATGTTAAACCTTATTGTATCCAACAAAACTTGGATTTTAATCAGCTTTGGATCAATACTAGCGTCTCACATCTGTGGTCCACTTGTGGCAACTAAAATAGGCAAGCCTGGTCGCCCGCACCGGTACGAGTGCCCGCAGGAGATCAAAGAAATTAACGATTTGCATTGATCCACGAGCTAAGAGCCGTATTCCTGGTAACATACATCATCCTTCTATTCCTTCAATAAATAGACTGCCACATCAGCAATTTCCCTATAGTTTCTTGCTAAGAAACGCGCATTGGAATAGGCCTTAAGAAGATATATGGCTGTCGGGTCAATTTGAGAAAACTAGGGATCAAGCTATCTTAATAGTTGGTTGCTACAATTTATTATTAAACCTTTTTGCTACATGTTAGAATCCTACCGTGTTTACATTGTCTTCTCCGCACTCCGGACGGCGCAATGTCTTCCTCCTCCATCAACTGGGGCTTAGAGCCGGAGGACGAGGTTTCCGACGCGGCGGCGCCGCACTCCATAGACGCGGAGGAGGAGGCCTACCGCATCGCCGTCGAGAAATCCTTGAAGGATGTCGGCGGATCCAGCTCGGCGGCGCCGCACGGAGGCCAATGCAGCCGCTGGTCCGAGCTTGCGCCGGCGCGGCGCCGTCCACAGCCCGCGCGGTCTGTTGCGGCTTCATCGGCTCCGCCACAGTGCTCCGCTCCGGTAAGATCTGCGCCTCCCCATCTCCGCCACAGTGCTCCGCTCCGGTAAGATCTGCGCCTCCCCATCTCCGCCACGCCACGGTCCCCCCGTCCAAGCTCCACCTGGGTAGAATATTCTGCCGGACGGGGCCGGCGGATGGCGGCTTCTTCCGAAGACCCCGCCATCGTCGAAGCGGATGCGCGCGTCGGAGACGGAGGGGAAGGCTTTCCGACAGCTCCGCAAGGCCGACCCCGCTGCGGCGGAGCGGGCATTGCGCGCCGCGGCGGCGAAGCCGGTGCCGTTGGATGTCTTGGAGCGGTCGTACACGACCGTGGAGACGGACGCCAGGCGCCTCCGCCGCAAGAACAAGGCGATGCTCGACGCCGCCATCGCCGAGTCGAAGAAGGAGGCGGCGAAGAACGACCGCGCGGCCAGGCTCGCCGAGGAGCAGACCCGCGCCGTCCTCGCCGCTCGCTCCAACAGCTCCGGCTCCTCCCACGCCGACCCCTACGCGGCCTTCGAGCTGCTGCGCCGCCACCGGCCCTCCGGTGATGACAAGGGGAAGGGGCCGGCGTCAAGGCAGTGAAGCGCCGCCGATGAATGCGAAGGGACCGGCAGACACAGAGGATGGCGGCGCCGCCGGTTTGCCCCCTTTTGTTAAGATTTTGTCTATATAGCTTAGTATGTCTGGAATCCGAACTATGAGCTCCGATCGAATGCAATCCGTAGAACATTGAGCTCCAATCTACGTTCTTTAGTTTACGTTGCATGGCTAGTATAGATTTGAGGGTGCGGATATGGGGGCACGGTCCTCGCCGCTCGCTCCAACAGCTCCGGCTCCTCCCACGCCGACCCCTACGCGGCCTTCGAGCTGCTGCGCCGCCACCGGCCCTCCGGTGATGACAAGGGGAAGGGGCCGGCGTCAAGGCAGTGAAGCGCCGCCGATGAATGCGAAGGGACCGGCGGACACAGAGGATGGCGGCGCCGCCGGTTTGCCCCCTTTTGTTAAGATTTTGTCTATATAGCTTAGTATGTCTGTAATCCGAACTATGAGCTCCGATCGAATGCAATCTGTAGAACATTGAGCTCCGATCTACGTTCTTTAGTTTACGTTGCATGGCTAGTATGGATTTGAGGGTGCGGATATGGGGGGCACGGTTGTAGGACACCCTTTTTGGGGTTAGCCCGGACAGGGTCCGCGGACACGTCCGGACGCGTCCGCGGACAGTTTGGGGGCCGGATTTGAGGCCTCCGACTGGAGATGCTCTTAAGCATGTATAAGAAGGGACAATGACACTAAATATTTTCACCTCGTAGCAAGTGGTAAACACATAAAGAAAAATGTTTTTCAGATAGAACAAGGTGAGGAAACAATTCAGTCACTCGAGCCCAGTGATAAAATAATGCATGAACCCACTATCTAATATATACACCCTCTTGTAGACTTAAACAATAACTTGGCCATAGTAATCATATAAATTGGAGAGAATGTAGGAACGTAAATAAAGAAAATCATATAATACACATGCACAATTTGAAGATGACATAAAAATTCATCATATCTTATCAAACCCAACAATACGAGCAATTATATCGGATGAATCTCGATCAGACAGCTCCCGAGATCGTTGTATTGAAAAACAAGGAGGAGATATCACCATATGGCTGCTATGGACCAGTATTCAAAGGATGAACTATTTACGCATCGTCATGGAGGCAGAAAGGTTGGTGTGGGTGCCGGAACAGGACTCTGGGATCCCTGAACTAGGGTTTTCCGCGACGGCGGCAACTCTGTACCGTGTTTTGCAAAATATCTTCCGCTTCTCTATAAAATTAGAGCAAGGGGAATTTATAGGCGAAGAGGCATCGGGTAGCGGTGCTCAAAGCGCCCATGTGGATGGGATCCGCGGGTCCAACCCTGGCCGCGTGTGGGGCCGCCTCCCCCCCCCCCCCCCCCGAGGTCGCTTTTTGGTGTTCCGTCTTCTTTCGGAAAGTAAAAAATCCTCGTAAATTCCGTGTTTTTCCGACGATATTTATTATCCCCATTATCTTCAATGCAAAAGGAACAAAAACAGAAAAATGGGAACTTGGCACTACGTTAATAGATTAGTCCAGTAAAATGCTACAAATTGATATTTAATTATAATAATATATCATGCAGCAATAATATAAAAGTAGCATGTTGGACGTATTAGCAGACAACTGAATCTGTTAAATAAATTTCGTGCAACCATTTCCAAACCGTTGCCCAAAAATTCATGGCTGGTTTGTTCTCCGCTGACTGCAGAAAGGACGACATACGGATTCAATGAGTGGCCAAAGGGATTACCTGCAAAATATAGGAGTTTTGGATTTGTTAGAAACAAAACATTTGCGAACATTCCATAATGCCCAAACTAAAGCACAAATACCCACACATACGTGAACCTTAGTCACTCCATGTAACCAATTTCCGATCATATTCTTAATATTAGTTTGAGGAGATATATTAAAGTCATTGTCGCTATACGCCATATTGATCTAGCAAAAGGGCATGATGTAAACAAATGTGTGTTGTACATATATTTTCCTCTTGGCCGCAAAACATTATTTTTACTCACTCGCCATCTCCTTTTTAAAAAATAATCTTTTGTTAGGAGTACCTTCTGATGAACAAACCACATAAAGACCTTAATTTCAGTGGCACCTTCATCTTCCAAATGTATGTACAAGAACCTAGTGTGTCCAATCATCAAATCAAGGTAACAAGATTTAACTGAAAATAAACTAGAAGTGGTTAACCCGCATTTAAAAATATATGGTTTATTACAAAACTCAACATCCATTGACCGTTGAACCTAGTGTAGCCATGTTGAGCATTTGTTTCCGGAGTTATTCTAAAAATTTATATTTAGAGGTACTTCTGATTTAACACCGTGCACTGAAACTTATTCTTGTTGGAAAATATTATAAAGGGATGGATATTGAAGAGCGAGTGGTGAATCTCCTAGCCATGTGTCCTCCCCGAACCTAATGTTCTGGCCATTGCCTAATTCAAAAAACCCTCTCGCAAAAAAATCATCTTGAACCCTCATCAAGCCTTTCCAAAATGAAGAGTTCATTGATTTTGCTTGCACCTGAGATAATTGTTTAGAATGAAGGTATTTTTCATAGTAGCTCTTGCCAAACTCCTTCACTTAGAAGTTTAAACAACCACTTGCTAATTAAGACGTTATTTTTATATTCAAAAGCTCCACTTCTAGTCCAGCTCAGTCTTTTGGACGACACGTTAAATTCCACTTAGTTAATGTATAATTTTTTGGTGACTGTCCCTCTACCAAAAGAAACGAGATCCATAAAAACCTAATATCTTTTGTACCCCTTTAGGCACTTTTCATAAGGACAACATATACATTGGCAAACTATTTAGGACGGTGTTGATTAGAGTCAAACTGTTTATGTAAGATAATAATTTACCAATCCAACATGCCAACTTTTCTCAAAGCAATCTTCCATGGGTTTCCATTCAGCATTTTTAGTTATCTGAAATGAATTGGGATTCTCAATATTTAAAAGGGAAGAAGGATCATGATTCACATCCAAATCAAAGTTTATATTGGCCTTCTTATTTTCCTTTCCAAAGGAGAAAAGTTCACCTTTATGAGAGTTAATGTTGAAAGCGGAGAGTTGTTCAAAAAATGGATAGGTTAATTTCATGTTGAATGCATTTTCAAGATTGTGATCCATAAAAATGATTTCCTTGTCTTAATCTATTTTGTTTTGGATTGATTTACTTGCCCACACTCCCTGGATGGACAAACTGATTAATCCAGTCACATCATTTTGGGTCAAAGCCTTTCATGCGTAGACACGTATATACTACATCCGCATCCAAATATAAATCGTGAGATCAACGCTATTATTAGCAAGGAAATAGACTAGCTAACTAGGCTAACATGCGTAGGGTTTAACCGTTTAACTGACAAAATCTGTACATTGAAGCGATGATGTTTAGGCACTGTATTCTATTGTGTATGTGAGCTTAGAGCATCCACTTTCTGGATGCTTTAATTTGATCTTTTTGTTGGATATTTTAGATGATCTAGGCTGCCCCCCTAAGTCAAAAATTTCGGCTGCTACAGTAGGGGCGGTACTACAGTAAAATGCTACAGTAGCGGCTACAGTACCCACTAAGGTGTCTTGATCGGAGACATCGAATTTTGATCCAACGGTGCTGATTCCCCTAGTGCATAGTGCTAAACAAAATAAAAGCAAAGAGATAAAGTTAGAAGAGGGAAGAAGGATACATATGCTCTCTGTGCCTCTCTCTAGCTCTCTAACTCTCTCAAAAACTAAAGCCACCGATCAGGCAAAGCACTAGAAGCACTAGGAAGAACCAAAGCACAAATTGCTCCATCTCTAGGTGGTGTGAGCAACAAAAGAAGAGGTGGCTGCGTCTTCAGATCAAGGTAATTTGCTAATCTTCTTCTCGTGTGGCTCAAACTTGAGCTAGTTGATCCTGCTAGTTACAACACTTTTCTCTCTGTGTGAAAGTAGGAAAGGAAAGGCTGGGCTCTCCTTTAGTTTGTTCTTGCTTGTGACACATGCACCTTGGTTATATTAGTTCTCACCGGCGCAACTTTTCTTCCCATATATATGCGACGCTAGCTCGACCACCCGTATCTTTAGGGCTGTGGGTGCTCCATTGTTCACTCACTTCGTTCAGGAGAAAAGCTTTGGTCTCTCTTTATGCTCGGCCTTTGTTTTGACACAAAGGAACAACAAAGTTGATATGATCTGATGTAGTACCGCTACACGTACTGCAATACGAAACCCTCGTACGACTACGAGTAAAGCATGCAAAGTACTCGATCATACATGCGAGCTTTACCCATGCAAAGCTTCCGGACACATTTGTCATTCTTAAGTCCACGTCGCACACCTTTGCTTTTCCCTCTGGGTGCAGATTAGCTTGTGATGGCCAGGAAAAAAAAAGGTTGCTGATGTCTTTTTCATTCTTTCTTTTTAATCTCTATAAACGAATTAATTAAACAGACTTCAAACCCTGAACTACATTTCGTGTGTGTGTCGGTCACTAAGTAGAAGGCTGAAGTTACATGCTTTAGGGCCTCTTTGGATTGTAGGAATTTCAAAGGATTTTCATAGGATTCCAATCCTAAGGTATTTTTCCTATGGATTGCCTTTGATTCAAAGGAATGATGCTACCAAAATCCAATGGATTGGATTCCTATGCCTCAATTTCATAGGAATTTGAACATCCTCTTTTTTAGACTCAAGTGCGTAGGATCGAGAAACTTTTCCTGTGTTTTTCCTGTGTTTCATCCAAACAACTATTCTTATAGGGCGCGTTTGGTAGCCTGCAGCAGGCGTGGCCCGGCCCGCCAGCTGCAACCGCGCGGCGTTTGGTGGCCTGCTTCCGCGTCTGGGCCAGGCCAGCACGAACCGCAAAGCAGCGTCGCGCCAGGCCCGCAAGCCACGGTCGAATCGACCGCGCCCCTGGAGCCAGGCCCTGGCGAGCGCAAGTTGGTGTGGCGGCTGCACACGTGGAGAAGGGCGGGAGACGCCCCAATACCTGCCCAGTCCACTCTCTCTCCTCTCATTCACTCCTGTCACCGCCCAACCGCCCTCTCACGTCCCATCGCTCTGACCGAAAAAACCGAGGCGACGGATGACCGGTGCTCCTCCTCCGCCGCCTCCGCCGGCCATGGATCCCGCCGGCGTCGGCCTTCCCCGACCATTGGCGACGGCTGATTGCGTGGATCACACGTTCGTTGGGAGACCCCAAGAGGAAGGTATGAAGCAGTGTAGCAGCAGTTTCCCTCAGTATGAAACCAAGGTTTAATCGACCAGTAGGAGCAAGAAATCACTTCTGAAGGTTGTTGGTGGCGCCGTTACTTGATCACCAACGTGGAATCTGCACACAACACAATCAAACTACTTTGCCCCAACAAAACAGTGAGGTTATCAATCTCACCGGCTTGCCGAAAACAAAGGATTAAACGTATGGTGTGGAAAACAGTAGTAAATTGCATAGAATGAAAAGGAACAATGTTTGCAGTTGGTTGTATTATCAGTGTAAAAGAATGGACCGGGGTCCACGGTTCACTAGTGGTATCTCTCCATAAAAGATAACTAACATGCTGGGTGAACAAATTACAGCTGGACAATTGACAAAATATTGAGCGCATGACAATGTATATATATGACATGATGATTACTATGATATTCATGTGGGCATTATGACAAAATATATAGACCTTTATCCAACAGCGTCTATGACTAATAATCCACCGCCAGGTTGTCATCCGAGTTCCCCGTTGGTATTAAGTTGCAAGAAACGGATAATTGCATTAAGTAATGTGCGTAATGTAAACAAATGCATTAGACCTAACGGCGCACCCTTAAGCTAAGCATCAGTTATTTTATACCTAGTGGCAACAGCACATCCACAATCTTAGAAGTTATTGTCACTCTCCCAGATTACCGGAGGCATGAACCCACTATCTAGCATAAATACTCACTCTTGGAGTTACAAGCATCTACTTGGCCAAAGCATCTACTAGTAACGGAAAGCATGCAAGATCATAAATAACATATAAGATAGAATTATAATCAACTTGACATAGTATTCAATATTCATCGGATCCCACCAAACACAACATGTAGCATTACAATAAGATGATCTTGATCATGATAGGCAGCTCACAAGATCTAAACATGATAGCATAAAGTGGAGAGACAACCATCTAGCTACTGCCATGGACCCGTAGTCCAAGGATGAACTACTCACGCATCACTCCGGAGGCAGGCATGGTGATGTAGAGCCCTCCGGTGATGATTCCCCTCTCCGGCAGGGTGCCGAGAAGAGATTCTGAACCCTCCCGAGCTAGGGTTGACGGCGGCAGCGTCTCTGGAACTTTTCGTGGATAATGGCTCGGGTATTTAGGGTTTTCGCGTCGGGAGAAATAAATAGGCGAAAGGGCGGCGGCTGGAGAGGCACGTGGGCCCCACACCACCCCACGGCGCGGCAGGGGGTCCCACGCGGCCCCATGGTGTGGGTGCCTCGTGGCTCCCCTCCGTCTCTCCTCTGGACTCTGTGTTCGTGTTGGAAAAATAGGAGGTTCTGTCCAAGTTTCGTCCAATTCCGAGAATATTTCCAGACTAGCTTTTCTGGAATACAAAAACAGCAGAAAACAGGAACTGGCACTGTGGCATCTTGTTAATAGGTTAGTCCCAGAAAATGCATAAAAATGCTATGAAGTGTATATAAACATGTAACAATTGGTATAATATCAACATGGAACATCAGAAATTATAGATATCTTTGAGACGTATCAACGGCCGCTAGCGCTGCGCATGAGTTGGAGATGCTCACGGGGCGCAGCGCGGCGGCGGCCATTGACCCGCCCGTCCACCTTTCAATCGCCCCTCCCCGGTGGCGCAGCACAGCACCGCCGCTGCTCGGGCGGCATCTTCCTCAAGCTCTTCCCCGGTGGCGCAGCACAGCACCGCCGCTGCTCGGGCGGCATCTTCCGCAAGCAACCCGCCTCGACCCCCGCCTCCTGGATTCCCCCCACGGCCGCGGTACTCACCTGCGCCGCCGTCTCCCCTTGGACCTGGATCTGGGATCTTCCCAGGCGCCGCCGCACCTCCTGCGTCTTCTCAGACTCCGACGGCTACAACTCCCAACTCTAGGAAGAGGAAGGGCAAGGAGCCGATGCGGGCTCGTTTGGTAAGCATTTGTTCCCCAATCCACGCTTAGGGTTTTCTGATGCTAGTAGATCCACAACTGCATTGGATAGGAAGAGGATAGTGGCGTAGATCTACAATTGCAGTGACCGTTGCATGGTGTTCATCTTTGCATACATTGTTGCATGTTGTTCATGTTGCCATTGATCGTTGCATGATGTAGATAAAGATTCAGTCCAATGCTTACTTGCTAGCAATTCCAACAATGGCATTGATTGTTGCTCGTTTACAATGCACAATGTTCATTGATCGTTGCTCGTTGACAATGCACAATCTCATTTGATAATTGCTTGTTCGGAATGGTCAGTGATTCTATGACTGAAGACTGTGCTTCTTGATTCGTAGACCTGGGAGGACCTCTGTGAGATGACGCCCACTCCTCCTGAGGAACATCTGGACCTCATCTACCACAACATTCTAGTTCGGAAGGCCATAGTGGAAGGGCTGGGGGAGGCTGTCGACGAGATGGAGCGCCTGAACGACGATGGCAAGAATACTGTTGGCCGTCCTCCACGTCTGGGAAATGAACCAGAGTACGACGGCCCTCTGCGCTTCTATGTCGAGCTCAACTGCTACGACATGAAGGCCATAGTCCTTCCTCGAGAGCTTAAGCCCCTTCTGGTCGAAGTGAAGAAGATCATCCTGAAGCCGACCAAGTCCAATCCTCACCCCAAGGTCCTTGTGCCCATCCGGTGGTCGAAGTGCTGCCAGTACTTCGTCCAGCTTCAGTGGTTCCAGGAGGATCTCGTCCTCCTCAAGGGCTGGAGGGAGTTTGCCAGGGAGAAGGGCCTGTGGATTGGGGACGTCGTGGTGTTCAAGTACCGCGATGGGGGCTTCGACGTCAAGGTCTTCCAGCAACGCACATCCACTCAGAAGGTCTTCGACTGTGAGTACCATCCAAGGGCTTGATCTCCATCGGTTCACTTGAAGTAGAAGAAGTAGTCTGAAGGGAAGTTGTTTATAAACCCTCATATTTTGGGCCAGGGGTGTGTACCCCTGGTTGTTGTTAACTAATCAGGTGGCATGGGATGCACCTGATACAAACCTAATTAGCGTAGTCTGTAGGTAAGTTGTTCGAACCTCATATTTTGGGCCAGGGGTGTGTACCCCTGGCTGTTGTTAACTAATCAGGAGGCATGAGATGCACCTGATACAAACTTAATTAGGCTATGTCCTATGCATTAGCTCGTACTCTATGTACGTAGCTATTTATTAGTACCTCTGATGTGTCTTTCTCTGTGATGTTGTTCTGCAATTCTTTGATTCTTTGTGCTGGTAACCTCACCAAATTTGAATGTGGTGAGGGGATCTCAATTCTGTGTCACACATGGAAATATTGGTGTCAACCAAACAACATGTCTTTGCATGTGGAGAGACAGAAATGGAAAAAGCAGGCAACCAAACGGACTGCATCTGAGTTGCCTGCAGTGCGATGCAGCCCACCAAACAGCCTGCGGAAACAGGCCAAGAGGCTGCATCGCCCAGACCAGGCCCCGTGGGGGCAGGCCCATGGGGGGCCTGAAAACGATGCAGGCTACCAAACGCGCCCATAGTTTTCCTATGTTTTACGATTTTCTGTTTTGCATTTGTAAACCTGTTCCTATGTTTTTCATATTCCTATGTTTTTCAAACCTGTGATACAAAGAAGCCCTTAACATTCATCCTTAAAGTTCATTATTCAGAGCAAAAAGGGACATTGGATGATTAATTAAACAATGCCCTTTTTGTTTGACTTATAACTCCGTATATGCATGTATGCAGTATGAATCTTGATAGCTATGTATGGGCAATGAGCAGTGAGATACAGCAGTGACAGAAGAGTTGACCTACCTGAAATCTGGATTGGGTAGCTATTGACAAGTCCGAGTTGTTTGCTGTTGGAACCTAGCACTGGCTTAGGAAACTTTTGGTTCCTTTTCCCGGGCCGGCCAACTCGTGTACAAGGAGGAACTTATTCCATCCATCCGCCCGGCCGGCCTTTGTCCTGTTCATGTAGCAGAGAGAATCCTCCCATCCCTCCTTTGTCTTTCTCCATGCAGCTACCTACTTCGTCTTCTACGTAACACTTCTTCAGTTTGATCCTTCCTCAGTCACAGGTCAGAACTCGACCCTCTTTTATCTTCAGAGTTCAAACAACTCTGGCCACTCACTCCCATCTTGTTTCTTCAATGGCTGTTATGCTAATTAGGGACTGCAGTTCTTGCTAAGTAAAGAAGCTCCAAAGCTAGGGAAGGAGTAAATTCATGGCCATATGACATATCTGTCAAAGGCGTCAATCATGGCTCCATGTTCTGGCCGATCCATGGCTATGCAATTTGTGCAGTGCGTGTGACATCACGAATCATATACAGTACTACGTGCATGCATGATCGATGTGGAGGGAGGGAGGGAGGGAGCAGATATGCCTCTCGCAGGTAAGTGCCAAACAGCCTTGGTACAAAAGCTTGCGGGTAAAGGAAAGAGCAAATATACTCGCCACTCATTGTGTCTCCCTGCCTTATCATCACAAGCTTTTTTCGCCCTTGCGCGATCGAGGGCATTGTTTGTGCAGTTGTATCATTGTATCATCTGCCGACCTGGCTAACAACGCTAGCTCCATCACTCCATCTACGCTCTAGGGTTTCTTTTCCCTTGCGTGGTGCATGCATGCCTGGCCGTACGTGAGAAAAACATGTTGTCACTGCGGTGAAACTGCATGCAAATACAGCAGCTAACGAAGCTCCAGCGATTCGAAGTTATAATCTTGGCTGTATTTCGTTCAGATGTTGCAGTCCAGGAAGCTTCAATTCCACAGCACGGAGCTGAGGATTCCCTTGGCTATGGCAGCTTCAATTACAAAGCTCTGGTTCGGTATGCCTGTTCCTGTCGATGTGCATGTGCAGCAGCTGTTACATGCTTCAGTTCAGTTTCAGATTGGCGACGCCGCCCTCACAAGCTTCTGGCAATAACCGTGCTTTCAAGATGCCCAGCCGGAGATGTTCAAGCACTGCACTAAGCCCAAACTTTCTACTCCCTCTGATCCTGAAAAACTGTCGCTCATAATGGATACAGCTATAAGTTTGTGCGTCGTACGTGCAATTGTTCCAACACTCTTAACGGACCGGAGGGAGTATCAAAAATACTATGCTACTAGATGATACTCGGTACAGACACGGTCAGGCAGGCATCTCAAAGAGCTCGCTGTCCCCATTAGCGACTATTAAATTTTCAGCGCTGTGGGAGCTTCTTAAGTCGGTACAGTTATCCCATGGCGCCGGACTGCAAATGGCAAGTTGCAGTCGACTTAACACGTCCACTTTGAAGGGCGTAACCTGTCTTGCTTGCCCTTCACGGTTTTAGAGTCTGACGTGTAAGTTCATCACCTGGTTGGCCTCACTCAACCGATGCCTCGCTGCTGACAGCCTACAGAAAACAGGATGGCCGTGCAACCCCGTATGTCAGCTATGGGTTGCCCACGAAGCCTCGGAACACACTGTTACGTGTAAATTTCGGCCCGTTTGGTCTCTTGCCTCGTATCAAAAACCTGCATGAGCACGGTACTTAAATCATCCTGGGCCAGGCCCGAGAGGAACTGCCTCGTAGTCTATTTTTTACGCTGTTCACTGCAGGGTTTGGCTGAGCCCGTACCAGTCTTGTGCTCTGCTCACCTCCTCCTTCACCTACCCTTAGCTCGCCGTCCCATAGACAACTTCCACGCCTACTGCCTCCTCGGCGAGGACGTCCGTCCTGTGGAGATTAATGGCGGTGGGGTGCCGGCGGCGACGGCCCGCTTCGGATCCGCGCCGTCCCGCGCTCGCGAGGAGCCGTGCTCTCCGTGGAGGAGCGGATGGACAGCGAGGTCTCCTTGCTCACCACCGATCGGATCGAGCTGCGGGTTGGCAGGGTCAGGTGGAACCGGCGCGGAGGCGGAGCTTGGCGGAGGCGGAGCTTGGCGGAGCTTCTCGACCGCTCCAGCGCGGAGGCGGAGCTTCCCGAGCTGCACGAAGAGTTGAGTTCCTACTTGTTCTTGTTCGTACTTGAGCTTTCCTTCTTGCTGTCCACCTACTGCTGCAAATATACATCGATTCAAGAAATATTCTACATGAAATATATGTGCATCGATGAGTAGGTTTCATTCCCCTACTCAGTTTTAAGTTTCATCGACCAGAACTTGTCAATTTTGAACCGACGTTCGGAATTTTTTTAGACGAATGTCGTCAAATTCGTCGTCCTTGGTCGACGGTTCGAGATATCCTTTGACATGTAGCTTCATCTCAATGTTCCGCACAACTTTCATATTGCAAGATTTCTGATTCGGCGGTCGTATACGAGTACATCTTGTGCTGTATGTATGCACGTATTTAGACCGCACGTGACGGTATGTTCTCCAACCTCTGTCACCGCCGCTCGCCGCTGCCGCGAACTCTGTCGTAGCCGCCATTGTTTCTAGGTGTGCTTGATGTATGTGTTCTTCAGCTACTCGACATCTTCTTTGCTCAGCCGACGTCATCGTAACCATGGAATTCGTCGTCGCCACAACGGTTAGTAGGTCGCGCTTGGTGTACGTGCGTGAATTGACCACGCACCGCCGCCGTCCCGGCGCCGCCGCTGCTCACGCCGTTGTCCTGCTCATCGGCCTTGTTGGTGTTGTGATGGTGTGAGGTAAGTCTACCACATGGATATGAGGTAAGTGTACACGAAACACGGATGAAACCAAACGCCGTGCTCACAAATCTTGCACCCAACCAAACGGGCCTATCTAGAACATTGTTGGCAACCAAACTACATGCACAACATGGCACAACTCGCGTTTTTCCAGGGCCAGTCCCTGGAGAGCCACAAATGCAAAGTGCCCAAAAACCATGCGAGCAACCAAACAGGCCCTATGCTTCTTGCAGCCGGAGTCCCGGCTGCACCTGTTTACACACTGCTCCTTCTTGCAGAAAGTTTGGTAATGTTGCTGCAAAAGTTGGGGATCGCGCTCAAATCCCAGCTCCGGGATGCTACCGATCTTCGGCAATGGCGGCTGGAACAGCTGGTTGGCAAGACCAAGAATGGGGCTCGCTCTTGGAACGCAATGGTCACGTTGGTTCGGTCGTCACTTTGGACTGAAAAAATGCGCGAGTTTTAATAACTTTTTTTAAATGAGGCAAAAGCTTCGCCTTTTATATTGATATAGTAGAAACAAACATGATACAGCCGAAGCCAAAAGAAAAAGAACCGTACAACTCATGTCCTACTAAACGAGAGAAAAGTATCCCCCCGAGGATCCAGATCATCCTACTCCGTCCAGTCTCTCGGAAAGATAAATTGTCATCTTGTGGTGCGTCGTGCGGAGGAGCGGGGCGGGTCAATGGCCAGCACCGAGCAGGAGCCACCGACGACCACCGATTTGAGCTTTGGCCGCAGCAGTTTTGGGACGGGCGCCACCACGCGCGGAACAAAACCCGCCGGGAACTCGGGCGGCGGCGGCGGCGGAGGAACCTGGTGGGGACGCAGAGACAGGGCGGACGACGGTGCCGGGGAGCCACCGTTGGGAGTGGGCGGTGGTGGGAGGTGGGGGACGGGGTCGCCGCCGTGGGAGCCATTTCCTTGAGCACCCACGACGGACCGGGGCGAGACGACGCGGAGACGGAGGCGGCCGGCCGGCGCTCGGGTCGCTGAGGAACGCGTCGACTATTGGGTTACGTAGCTGAATTTAAAATTTTCCGACCTACGTAATGTCCAGGAAAAACTATGAAGATACAAGCGAGGTTAGTACTGTTTCGTTACCGACACGAAGATGCGGAAGAGTTGTCGGTGACGATGTCGATGAAGCCTGATGATGATTCTCACGGTCAGGCCTGACAGTGAGAATGTCGCCGATCCCTCGTACAGCCTTCTTGATCCAGCAGAGCGAGGGCCAAACGTCTACGACGTATCGCCCCTCTGAGAGCTCACACACGTACGTCTGTCAAAGTCCAGCAGCGCTTCGCCGTGCCAGAGTTAAGAGCTACTAGTGTACGTCTGGTGGAGAGAACCCCAACACATGGGAGAGAGGGAGAGAGATTAGATCTAGAACTCGAGAGCCTCCAAGGAGAAATCTCATGTCTAATTGTGTGTCTCCAAAAGGAGAGGGGGTTTGGTTTATATAGGAGACCCAAGGGGTAGGGAGACTTGGAGAAGGAGTAGGATTACTCCTCCCCCAAGCCACCACCGTCGCCGCCTTGGGGTGGGGCCCGCCCTGGCCGCACCGACCTAGGTGGGGTCGGGCCCACCCTAGGCCGGCCCCTTGGCTGCCGCTGCCGCCTCCCCCACGTGCCCTAAGGCCCATTAGGGTTTCGGCTTGGAGGGGGAGCCTCCTCTCCTGCCGCAGCCACCTTTTATTGGCCTTTTTTTAAATTAAATAATTTTCCCTTTTTATTTATTAATTAAATAAATTAATATTTAATTAATTAATACTTTGTCTAATTAATTCCCTAATTACTTATCATATAAACATATTTACATGATTCGGGACACCCAGTGTCCACCGACAAAATATACTGGATAATTATTTCCTTCTATATAAACCTTCTTTCTTGATGATCAAATCTCTGAACATAATTCTATCACTCCGGAACCATCCCAGGTGATACTCCTTCTCTACTCCTGACCATTCTACGTACACAGCAGACTTTGATATAAACGTATAGCTATAATTGGAAATGCCTATCCAATCACTTGCCAGGGTCAGAACCATGGACGTTCTGAATGACTGCTATCGTTATGCGAAGACACTCTGATAAACCTGTTGATTAACATGTTTGTTCCCATCGCTTCACAATACTCATCAAATACCCAAGGCGAGATATATGACATTACCATAAATGATAGCTTTCATTTACTATGTCACTTTATCCTTGTTAACGGTATGATGCCATTACTCTTTACCCGTGTTCGAGCATCCCATGATATTGACATATCACTCCTTTGTCTGCGCAGACTTATCGATGGACGCTTTCCCACTAGAGTGGATCCATGTTGTATCTCTCTATATTACCTAGAGGTGTGATTCCCAGTCGTGAACTACTATGATCATAATATACCTTCGAGGTCACCCAGCGATGGCTGTTTTGATCACCCAGTTACGGCCGTGCTACTTGACTATGCCAAAGCTTCCCTTCTAGTATACACAACATGAATTCTCATTGTCTAAGGAATAAACAAGCAACCAATTTTAGACTATACTATTTTACTCCAAAACTTGATCTCGTAGTATATCATACTTTTGGGTCTTGTCAGACACAGTGTTTAACTTAACAATGTGCTCTCATTAATAATGGCAAGAACTTTTGCCCATGGCTGGAAAACATCACCATCCAGTATTAACAAGTTTGTCCAAGAGATAGGACAAAGGGTAAAAAAGGGTTTGATCATATCCTTACATGTGCGTATGTGTTTCCCTATAAATCTCTCATTTATAGACCATAGCAGTTATAGCATAAAGATATAATTCATTAATCATGAAACATATGTATATTTATTGTCTCTCAGGGCATACATCCAACATCGACGTCCAGGCGCGCCTGCCTAGGCTGAATCGAAGCAGAGTGCACTAGTAGGAATGTGCTTATACCACCAGCCTACCGCTGGCGGACGGCATTTGCGTCCGCCAGCGTTACTACCGCTGGCGGACGGTTTTCCGTACCCGCCACTGGTTCTACACGTACCGCTGGCGGACGTCACACGGTGCACGCCAGTGGTAGTAGCAGGCAGGTGCGAGGAGGCGGTGCAAGTTACCCCTGGCGGACGGCATCAGTGCCCCCAGCGGTATTCTGCTTAATGCTGGCGGACGGTGTATGGTGCCCGCCAGCGGTAGTTCCCTCGGATGGGCCTAAAAACTAGCAAATTACTGCTGGCGGGCACCATAAACCGTCCGCCAGCGTTAAGCAGAATACCGCTGGCGGGCACCATACACCGTCCGCCAGCGTTAAGCAGAATACCGCTGGCGGGCACGCTACGCCGTCCGCCAGGGGTAACTTGGGATGTAAATTCATATAACTAGGAAAATTGTATTTATAAAAATAATGTGTAAATTGCCTTAGGAACCATTGCTTCCTATACCAAGACACACCTATGTGTCGAATATGAGCACTTTATCACAAACTATGCGTTGGGAATTGACATAACTTGGTCAATTGGTTTAATTTACCTGGCCTTATAGCTAGATGTTTATACATGATAGTGCTTTTTGTGAATAATGTTTCTGAAAGTGCTGTGAAAAATCAAGTTTATCATTTTACATAGCAACTAAGTACACATAAAAGGACTTCATGCAAGACGATATATCTGTTTGAGTGTTTTTTCGCTCTCTTTTTTTACGAAAAACTGTCGAAAACGGCCGCCACCGGGACTATTCACCGAAAAAGGTGAAATTCTCTAAAACTATTGATGTTTCTATGATATAACCACTTGTTGTGTACCTTAATTAAAATGATTATTTTAATAAGTGGAGAGCAAACTATAAAACACTTGTAGTTCAAATTTGGATTAATTTCAGAAAATCAACATAAACTCATTTAACTAGGAGAAATTAGATGGAAATGAAGAAAATTTCTAATACTTGGTTGATTATCCATTAATGTTGGACTAGTCCTTGTGATATTTAAATGGGTGTCATTTTGCAACATATTTTTTGTACTTGGTTCACAAAAATAGTCATTTTTGCCACTTAAAAAAAGGAAACTAATTTTATAAAAATAATTTGTAAAATTATTTTGAAATACACACATGTGTTTGAAATGTTTTTGAAATGCAAAAAAGTTTTTGAAAAGATAAAGGAAAAAAAATAGAAAAACAGAAAATAAAAAATAAAAAAGGGCCTTACCACTGGCGGACGGACAAGGCCGTCCGCCAGCGGTATGCTCAGGCCACTTACATGTGGGCCCCGTTCGCAGTCTCCCGCCTCTTCTATCCAAAACCCCACACGCGCCCTCTCCAAAATTCCCCACTGCTCCCGCGTCGCCACCGCCGCCCCCTCTGCTCCCGTCGCCACCGCCGCCCACCGCCTCCACGCCATGCTGCGCCCGTATGCCGCCGCCGGCGACCACGCCGCGCTCGGCCCCTCCCCCTCCTGCCCTACCGCTGCTCGCCGCGCCCCTCTGCTCGCCGCGCGTACACCCACCCGCCACCTCTGCTCGCCGTCGCCACCCTCCACGCCGGCGCGCCCGTCTGCAGCCGCCCGTCCGCGCCCGAGCAGCTCCACACCGCCGTCGACGTCCCCCTTCCTTCCCTTCCGAGGTGCTGCCCGTCTCCCTCCTCTCCCTCCCCTCCAACGGGCTGCACCGAAGGTGTTTGCCGAAATGCCAACAACAAATTGAGATGAACTTTGTAGTTGCTGTTAGATGCATGCGCTCCCCGCTAGTTGTTGTTAGTTGCTAGTTGCTGTTAGTGCTGCTAGTTGCTGTTAGTGCTGCTAGGAACTTTGTAGTACATGAACAAAATTGAGATGAAAATTTTCAGAAATTTCGCTAAGTGTTAAGTATGGTCACTGTTTAACTGTTAGTGCCTCCGAAGTTGGTATTTTTTAACTGTCTTGAAGATGATATATGTGTGTGTCGATGTGAATTTTTGTGGTGGTGGCTACGACTATGTATGAAATGTGAATTTATTGTGCTTGTGGTGGTGGCTGTGATTGAGGCCTTGTGGCTATGTATGAAACGTTTGCAGGTACCCTAGAGCAAAGGCGTAGCTGGGCCCCAGGCGTAGCTGGGCCCCAGGCTACCAGGGCCATGGCCTGGGGCGTGGCAAAAACATTTAGCCTATATTTCAGAAGTGGCCCGGGGCGCAGCCCAGCCCAGCACCTTCCTCCCCTCTCGATCGATGGCCTTTGCACTTTGCAGTCAAGCACCCGGCAGACGAATCCTATCGAGCCAGCCGCTGTTCGAGCAGGATAGCAGAAGCCGAGCAAAGGCCACCCGCCGGCCGCCGCTCAGCGACCCCGCTCGTCAAATCCGGCGACCCCGTCCATCTGCTCGTCCGGCGACCTCGCCCGGCCTCTCGTCCAGCGACGCCGCTCACAACCGCTCGTCCCACGACCTCACCCGGCCTCTCGTCCAGCGACGCCGTACGCAACCGCTCGTCCGGGCGTCCGGCGACCTCGCCCCGCCTGCAGGCAGCTGCTCTTTCGGCAACCTCCGGCCTCCCGCCACCGTCCGGCCAGGTATTCCCCCTCTGCCCACTCCCAAATCCTATTTTCCTTTGAGAAAGCAGGGTATCTATTAGATGTTTTTGCTCTCTGACTTAATGCTTCAAATTACCCTTTCAATAAATTAGTTCCATTCAAAATGATGCTTCAAAATACGCATTTGATTAGTTGTTCAGTTGTTGCAGTAGAAACTGGTTTCCTAATTTTTGTTTAAATTCCAAAAGACTGACTTGAGTAACAGGATGGGTGATGATTTGCTGAATCATAGAATGGTACGTTACATTGAGCCAGATGTATTATCATTGAGCGATTTCAGGGTTATCGCAATCGTAAAGGCACTTTGCCTCATCCTAGAGGTAAGTTTTCATATTTTGCATCCATTATCAATTTTTTTACTTGCTTTCTATGCACTGACTTGCATATCAAATTTTATACTTGAAGGTGAATCATCTTTTACTATTGAAGACGTAATCGCGGGAAGCTCAGATCAACCAACCCTTTGATTTGGTACCTTCTTTTGTATTATTTATCATTTATATTGTCTTTTTTTATGTGTTACATTATCATATGAACCACTGTTAAATATTATGTTCAGATTCTTATTGGTTATGCAAATGAGCTTGACTTTTGGTATGCCTTAAAACTGGGGTAATTTTTGGGATAATTTTTGGCCCTTAGTTTTTGGCCCGGGGCGTCGGCCAATCCTGGCTACGCCGTTGCCCTAGAGACCCTTGAGATTGCCGGAATGTTGATTAATTTCCATTCCGGCAAATTCAGGTGCTCCATATGCCATAATTTTAGCAAAGGTCATGCCGAATTTTTTCGTGAATTTTGGCATGACTTGCTAAAATTATGACATATGGAGTAACTAAAATTTTGGAAATCTCAAATGGTCTCATGGGTATATGCAAACTTTTCATCACCACCCAAGTGAATTATTTTTTCTTATAGTTGTTTTACTAACTACGACTTTTTTTTGTGTGCGAAGATGGCTGACAATATGGAGGCCGGGACTTCTCGGTGTGGAGGCAAGGAACCGATAGAGGATAATTATTTGAAGATGGTTCGGAAGTCAATCGACGCCGAGCTGGATGCCGACGATGAGAGGGAGAACACTTCCGATGACGAGACCACATCTGGTGGCGGCGGAAGTGGCCATGAGAACACATCTGGTGGCGGCGAAGGTGGCGGAACATTTCTATTTGCCTAGCTAACATTTCTATTTGCCTTATGTGTATACAGATGAAGAAGTGGGAGAGTATCTAAGGAAGAGGCGGAAGATAAAGACTTGAAGCCACTGAAAGAGAGCAACAACCGGATGATCGAAACCAACTTCATCGCGCCCTCTCTTAAACATTGCGGTTCTCTATCTTTTATGTGATGTATTTGTGTATGACAACTTTTGATATACTACTATGGTTTGTAATGCATGTGATAATGAACTAATGTATTTGTGTATCACAATGTGGTCATTTGTGTGTGGAATTGTCTATATTCCTGTTGTTTTGTTCGCCTGTACACCTGAATATACTGTATTTATACTAGATACACTGCTGGAATAGTATTTTCTAGTATAAAAATAATTCCACGAAATACTACCGCTGGCGGACACACAGGCTTACCGCTGGCGGACAGAGCACCCAGAACCCCTAACCAGCGACTAGTACCGCTGGCAGGCGTGATGGATCACCGCTGGCGGACGCATGACCGCCAGCGCTGTGTCATATACCGCTGGCAGGCACTATGGGATGCCCGCCAGCGCCGTTGGCGGACGGCCGCCCGCCCAGGCATAGGCAAAGCTTTTAGTTGTTCTAGTCTTAGTCTTGTTGTAGGGCTGCAAGCTTATGGTTACACCTTAGTCGTTTGTTGTTTGTTTCTACATACTTGTGCCTGCTCTTGTAGTCTTGTTGTATCGTAGACTTCGTTCCCTTCATTCTTCAAATGAAATGAATGCAGCGTTGCCTGCTTTCGTCAAAACATATCAAAGTATCAAACCCTAGGTGACCGTATTGAGGTTTTCGAGAGTGAAAACATGGCAATGATGTGAGTTCTCACAAGCAGGGATTTGGTTACCGGTTAAAATACCAAAAAAATCAGGCTGTTTGAATTTGAGCCGGATTCTTCCTCCCAAAATCAGGTTTTGATTTTTTATGTTTTCAAGTTTGAATTTCAAACTTTGTCTAACTGCCTAGAAATTTTCGGCAACCACGGTATTTAAATCCTATTTCAGAAGGCGGGAAGGGTAAGGGCGAGGAGATGAAGAAATAATAGGGGTCATGCCGAAATCACTAGAATAGGGCCACTGCATTGTGTCCGGTAATTGACTTTGGGACGCAGAAATATAATCTTGGCCTGGCCTGACAAGGGCCATACATTCGGCCTGCTTCGAGGACTAGGGCCATACAGCTTATCTCAAGTGGCATGAGCCAGATTTTCTCGGCCTGGACTCCGGAGTGGAACAACAGTTTTCTTGCTGATACTCATGGGCCTATTTAGAAACTATTCATGGTAGACCTAGCAGTCACAAAAATATTCATGGTGGGCCTAGCAGTTGTTGCTTTGCCAAATCAGAATATATTGACAGTCCTTCCACATTTACTAGTTGAATTTGGCGCGGCGGCACGCCACGCCCTTGGTGTGAAATTTTGTTGTCGGGTTGTTTTAACAGATCATGTTGAAATGAAATATTTGCAAAGAAATCTTGGTACAATCAAATTCAACCAAAGTTTATCAATAAATCTAAACTGGATAAATAAATACAAAATGTGGCTGCATGTTTCATTTATTAGAGAGAAAAATATGGCAGGAGAGCAATTTCATGGTGCCAACAGAGCACTTATAGCAGAAGAAATCACACTGAAGAATTGTTGCAAGAATATTAGCCAATGCAGGGAAAGTTGGACCGGGATCCTACACACTCAACTATAAATTTATATTCTTGCACACATCAATTCTTAAATACTAAAAGCAAAAGTAATTAAGAACATAAAAATATTGCACTTTTTTATATTCAGTGAGAGCTTAAAATTGTATATAGTGGCTTATCACATCACTAACCATCGTAGATTTAGGCGATACTGATTCAAATCTAGGCCAAGGTTCGTGAAAAATAATTGTGGTCCATTCAAACGTCTACAAAGTTATTATCTAGCTGCATCACTTATGAGGATGGATGGGAGTAACACCTAACAACTTAGGAGCATAGACATAACCGATTGTAAAAAAAATCTCATGGATTAATAAACTGAAAACAAAGCAATGCTATTTTTTATTAAACCGTTGAAAACTCAAGGATCCTGTATGTCATGTCCATCACTAAGAGAAATTAACCTTTAACTTGACATAGACATAAGCTGTGCATCTTAATTTAATTTTGAGTCTTTCAAGGGATAACTATACATTTACACATGGAGGGTTTCTTCCTTAAACAGCAATCAGTATACGCAGAAACTATCCAGAATCGTGTTCTGTCATTCATTATCATTGCAAAGAAGACTCAGGGACAGGAATTAGTGAACTACTAACCTCAATGATAGAACCAATATCTCAACCCGTGGGTAATTGGTTGCCATTGTCATTGGCAGACTGAGGCCATGTACAAACAGTTACAAACTTCAGAAGATGTGATTCGCCGGTGCAGCCATCAAAGGCCTCAGTAGTTCAGCTTCAAAATCGTACCTCAGCATCCAGAATTCGACATTCATTGGTTGCTGACTTGTTGTACGCCATTTGTTTCTTCATAAGGTGGTGTAGGAGAAAGGTAACTCCAGGGAACGACCAAGTCAACAGTTGTTACTAACCTGTGAATCAAGCAGCAAACTATATGCATAAATTACAATGTTGTGGTTAGCATAACTAATTATTCATTCCTATTTGTATAAAATAATCACTTAAAATAGAGGAGCACATATATTAGAATGGTAGTTATGTACAATATATGAGAACCTAGCTAAGCATTTGGTGGCAATCACGAAAGATTAGAATCAGGCTCTTATATATTGTACCAAAAAAAAAATCAAGCATCTAGAGTTCTAGACAGAGAAATATTAGGTCAAACAGTACGAAAGTATCGTAACGAAGCAAAGCATCTAGTACGACGTGAAACTATTGCAGCAATTCGAAAGAATATCTGATCATGTCAACAGCTACAACTGTGAATGCGCTCAATGAGAACACGGAGGCTTTTCACCTATGGCATATTTTTGTGCCATCTCTTCATGCATGCCATCGCTGGCCTTATCCACACTGGACTGTATTTCTCTTTATTGAGCTTCCCCTTCCACGTGCCTTGCAGCTAACTCAATCACCTGTCACCAATAAGGATCAGAGGTAAGGTGATTTACACATTTGTGCAGAATTGAAAAAATGCATCTTTTTAACAGGAGCAATACTACTGACCTGTCTGATGAAATGCATCAACATCTGCTCTTTCTCCTGGACAGCTTTATAAAGACGCCTTTTGTCAAAAACTTGCAACAGAACTGGAATTGAGATTGCTACTTTGGTGTCTCCTTTTAAGAAGATGTCCACATGGCATAAATATTTGTGATTTTATATAAAGAAATTCGACAAAAATAAGATTATATACATCACCCCAAATCACTAACTTGATAGAGATGGAAAGCCACAAACCTGCAGTGCAACAGCAACATCCCATCTGAACTCCCATCGATACTCGCCACAACACTCGATGCAAACAACCTTATTTGAAGGCATGAATGTGTCTTCCACCCTCCCTACTGCACTGTGTCTCCAGCTAATACTTTCTTAAGATGTCAGATTATCATACTTGATCATGGCACATGCCAAAGGAACAGATTCTTAGATAGAGTGGATAGAAACATAATTAAAGGAAAACTGTATACAGCGAAAATAACATGTGGTAAGTTAGTATTTAATTACACCACAAATAGAGAAGTGTACTAAAGCTTAAATCAATAAATTAGCATCACTAACAATGCACATGTACCTGTCCTTAATATATTAGAAAAAATAGCACTGCTTATCATACATACTACATGCTTGGTTATCATACATACTACATGCTGCTATGCTCTTCTGTTTAGCTTAAACTACAGCCAAAACCAAATTCACTATGAAAATACCTTTTTTCACTAAATTTGTTACTGAATTTCGAGTACAATAATCAACCCAAAAAGGTTTGGGAAAACAAAACTAATTGAACAACACGGATGATGTTGATAAGAAAGAGTACAAACAGATCAAGCGCCATGTCACCTTTCTTAAGCTTGACGACATTGCCAGAATGCGACTGTCGCACTCTGTGTTGCACCGCGTCACCTCTCGGCAGTGGCTGCAACATGCTATTTACATAGATTAATTCCTTCCCCTATTATTAGTATGAGCTGCAACTTTTGAATCGTCTTTAATTTCTCAACTGCAGTCAGAAAATAGATGAGCATGCATCGACGGCAAAAAAACAGTTTCACTTATAAGAGTTGGCTCGATATTGTAATGTTCACACCAAAATAGAAAAATGACACTTACCTAGCCATCAATAACAACAGTACACCAGTGCATTGCATTCCAACATATAGGAGTAATTTCCATCATAATTCAGGTGAGCAAACTGGGTTCAACAGACAAATAATCGTATAAGATGGGAAGGACATTCAGTTAAGTGATATTGCAGTCATTCGGATCATGGAGCAAAGAGAAAGAAAAATCCATGCATGAACACAAATCTTTTTAGATTTATGTATCAGCAGAAATCGTTTGAATCCATGGATTAATTAAAAAAGCACATCCTATATCCTACAATGCATGGAATTGGCTGTATTAACAAACAACAAAACAACGAATTACCAGTTCATACTGATGAGCATGACGGCACCAGCTCATATTAAATATATTACATGAAGAAAACATGTATAAAGTTACACAAACTAATGGCAAGAACATAACGGGTTGAAGAGGGAGAATTCATGCTCTAAACCATGTCACCAGCCTGAATGGGTATATAACACGCTAAGTGCATAGCTCAATTTACTCACTGAACACATGCTGTATTGCAAAAGCAATCGTTATATCACTGGATTAAACTATGAGACCAACAATTATGAAATTCCTTAAATGTTTGGTTGTTGCGTTGTGCTAATAATATCCAACAACATTATAACAAAGAGATTCATTAATTAACATGGGTCATGGGTGAAGTTCTCTTCAGTCTGGTTTTCAGAGCAAAACATCAGTGGACATGAATCCTAGGACGTTGATACACACACCATTTAGCTCAACTAATATTTTCTCCAGTAGCTTGATTACTGACATGATATTTCCATGAAGGCTTGAAGCTGAGCACTTGTTTCGATCTGGCGATCAATTGTATTGGTCCCTATTTGTTTGTGTACATAACTCAGATCTGAAATCGCACAAATTCCTCCACTTCGGAAATGCAAAAGAGAGTAAATACTTCTGGTAAGACTGCCAAATATTATGAATAAAAACCAATATGGGATTAAATGAAAAAAATCGACATGAGCAGAGGACGCATG
Source organism: Poa pratensis (assembly GCA_947311845.1). Classification (NCBI taxonomy): domain Eukaryota; kingdom Viridiplantae; phylum Streptophyta; class Magnoliopsida; order Poales; family Poaceae; genus Poa; species Poa pratensis. The sequence continues at coordinate 9,014,966 of CAMZMU010000084.1, forward strand.
AGAGGAGGCTCACCTAGGCGTCTGTAGATTAAATGAAAAAAAAATCTGGTACGCTTTTGGCGGAGCCTCGTGCCCACCGAGGGCGAGGATGCACTAGTGGAAACCACGCCTTTAGTCCCGGGTGGTAGAGGCCTTTGGGGAGGGATGTCCAGCCGGTACATTGGAACCGGGACTAGAGGGCCCCCCCCCCCCCCCCCCCCCTCTAGTCCGGGGTGTGCTACGACCCGGGACCAGAGAGGTCCACGCGGGGCAGCACATGGCGCATGCGAGAGGATCTCTAGTCCCGGGTTGTAATACAACCTGGGACTAGAGATGCACCCACGTGGCGGGCTGTGGTTTTTTCCGTTTCGGTTGTTGTATATTATGAATAATTTGCAAAAAATATGGTTAATTATCTGTAAATCAGAAAAATACATAATAGCATATCAAAATATTCGTAAGAGAAAGCTTTATGCGAAAGTCGGGAAATCGGAAGTCGGAACGGAAAGTCGTGAAGTCGGGAAAGTCGTAAAGCCGGGAAAGTCGTGAAGTCGTGAAGTCGGGAAAGTCGTGAAGTCGGGAAAGTCGGGAATTCGGGAAGTCGTGAAGTCGGGAAAGTCGACGTCCCACGTTTTCCCGGCTACCCGGCTTCCCGGTTTCACGTTTTCACGGCTTCCCGGCTTCCCGATTTCACGTTTTCCCGGCTTCCCGTTTTAACGATTTCCCGGCTTCCAGGTTTCCTGGATTAATTTACATATAAAGATCCCATATATAAGAGGGACTAGAACCGCCATATATTCGATTACATGGAGATCATCAAGCTAGCCACTACTAGAGCCCGTCATCTAATTTGATCTGGCGCCATTGTATTTTCCCTTCATGTCTAAGACATAGTTCATCAAAAAGCCCGCAATTTCCTCGCAAATTGGTCGAAAGCGGTCCTTTAGTTGCAGGTCCCTCCGCATTCGATCCATCTATACAAGAAGGGAGATTAATATGAATTTCAATCATCATAACAGAAATTATGAATGACACTCAACACAATTGATGGTTATAAAATGAAATTGTGAATTTATTTGTTCACTTACTTCGATAAATGTCCCTGGGATCCGCTCAGAGACTATCGTGCGAATCCACTCGCAGACGTAATATCCACACAAATTGGTCCCGGGAGGCTGCCTATCCAAGTACTACACGAGAATAGATTTCAGTCAAATAATAATCAAGCATCACGATGGTATTGAAATTTGAATTAAAAGGGATGCGCGAACACCTAGCTCGTACTACTTACTTTGGGGTAAACAAAAGTAAGTTCCTCTTTAAATTGACCAGGTGTAGCATTGGCGGTTCGGAAAGCTTTCCAAACCCTGCCCATCAAACAATTGAATAAACGAGTTATTAATTAGTTACTTGATATCTCAGGAATGGAAGGAAAGTGACCGATGTAATACAATAAAGATTGAAATTACCGTTTGAGCACTCCTTGGATATATTCGTGCCGCTTTTTGGGCCAGTGCAATGAGTCCAAGATTTCAACTTCTGCTCTATCGATTTCAATGATTAACAGAATGTAATGGCCGCTGCGCACGTTTATATATGTCAGTAACTAATCAGTTACACTTAACATCGAGAAAGCAAAAACCAATGTGTACAAGACAGTAAGACTCTTACCTTAAGTGGTAAGGAAACAATATCTTCCCTTTATAATTTTGGTCCCGGATGGACCTAAACAAGTTGTTCACCGTTTCCTCGTGGTGGTCACGTAGCAATTTTTCATTAACTCGGCTTGGGTCGATGAACCCAATCTCAAACACTCGGTTTCTGTCACATTCATCGCTCTTCATTCTGCATAATACCGTAGTGAGCATAATTAGAACAGGCAATGACCGAGCTAAGCTATAGACTTTATTTTAGAAAATAAATGAATTGAATCACTTACAGACAATAGGTAGTGAGGATGCTCAAGTCGAGGGCGTCAAGCTGGTATAACTGATAGATTTCTTCAATAGGTATAGTTGCCTCGTCTGCACCGTTGAAATGTTCATCTGTAATTTTCACCGGGATAAATATTCGACCTTCACTTGTGACATTCTTGTACCATTTATGCAGTCTTGTCATCTGTGGTGGTAGATTCTGGAGCTCATCAGGTGACACTAGATCCTTCCCGTATTCCCAGGTCCATCTAGTAGGTGCCACCTGGAGGGGGAGATCATCTGCATCCAGCTGAGAAAGTGAAATACCAAGTTCTGCAGCAAATTGCGCGCGGTAAGCGTGATCGTTCTCAAGCGCAGAGCCCATATCAGTGGCCACCTTGAGCGGGGAGATGGACTGCTTTGACTGATGTCCGAGCTGGGCAACATCTCTTCTCCTTTTCCCGCCGGGTGGATTTTTCCTCATAGTCCGTACATAGTCATCTGGCCTATTTATCGAAATTTGCGATGGCTGAGTAAGGAAACTAACAGCAAATTGTGTTTGAGCTTCCGAATACTTTTCCTTTGGCTTAGGTTTTCTTTTCTCAGCCATTTCTGCAAACTGTCTTCTCGATTCTGTTTGTAGCCACACCCTGTCTTCCTCTGGATCAGTACACTCGACGTCGTAAGGTCTCGGGGGAGGAACCTTCGGTACTTTTGGCAGGGGCTCAAGTCGGGGTTTGGGTCGGGAACCCATGGCGGTGGTCTTCATCCCCTTTCGACCGTTAGCCTTAGTGGGCGGAGGCGGTGGAGACGGCTCAGGAGTCGGCTCAGGAGTCGGCTGACGCGGCGATAGAGTCGGCTGACGCGGCGAGTGACGCGGCGACGGAGTCGGCTGACGCGGCGACGGAGATCGATAAGGCGACGGTGGCCTTGGCGGCGGTGTCCAGCCTGGAAACATGATCAATTTCTTGGGCCATAGAATGAGTCCACCCTGGACATCTCCCAGTGTCCTCTCATCATCACCTCCAGGGAAATGAAGTTCGAGTGATGCATATCCGGGGTAAACTTGATCCACGCCGACACGAGCATAGCCATTGGAATCTCATTGCCACAATACAGTGCTGTAGATTCACAAGGTAAAGCATAGCCGTCCGCCGCCTTCATGGTTATGTTTCTCACTGCCTCATGTAGCTCACAAGTTGTCTTCTCAGTGATAGAATCCACGGGGTATGTTTGGTTCGATGCCTCATCAGCACCGAGCGTCGCGGAAGCCACGCTGCTTTTCCGTTGAGACGGACCCTCATCTTGCAGCTGCAGCTGATGAGTTGCCCCTCGAGAAGATTGCGCGCGCCGCAATTCATCTAGTTCCCGTTGTTGTTGGCTAATGATATTTTCCACTTTGCTCAACCGGTCGTTTTGCTCCAGCTCCTTCCTCCTCTTTGCTCTTTCTCGGCTTCTATAAGACTCACGGTCCTCAGGAAACCCTTCATGCCACGTCACACCTCCCCTGCCTCGAACAGATCCTCCTTTTTCTTTAGTACCGAGAGCCTTCCACAGCTCGTCGTATTCTCTGTCGGGATAAAACCTTCCCTCACGAGCATCGGCGATTGCATCCAGAATTGTTTGCCGGGGTATAGGAGTTTCTTTCGTTTGATCAACTATTACTTCGCCTGTTGCGACGTCATACTCCCCCCCATGAGCAAGTATCCAATTTCTGAGCCTACGGGGCCACAAATCTGTAACTGGAATGACCCCTTTCCCGACTTCACGACTTTCCGATTTCCCGACTTCACGACTTTCCGACTTCACGACTTTCCGACTTTCCGTTCCGACTTTCCGACTTCACGACTTTAGCAAAATTACACTTAGCTAAATTACACCTAACTAACTATAATTTACGCTAACTTACCAAAATTTACACTAACCTACACTAACTTAGCAAATTACACTACACTAACTTAGCAAATTACACTACACTAACTTAGCAAATTTAACTAACTTATCCAACTTATCTAATTTAACTTATCTAACTTATCTAATTTAACTTAGAAAATTTAACTTAGCAAATTTAACTAGTAAATTTAAGTTAATTAGCAAAAAAACTTAGGAAAAAAACTTTAGAAAAAAAGCTCACCGGTGCTTGGGAGGGCGGCCGCCGGCGGCGGAGTTGGCGGAGGCGGGTCGACGGCGCAGCGGCGGAGGAGGAGGTGGGCGAGGCGGTGCGGGTGGACGGCGGCGGCGGCGGAGACACGGACGGCTTGGGAGGAGGCGCCGGCGGAGGCACGGCCGGACGCGGCGGACGCGGCGGAGGGTTGGCCAGAAAATCCGGCAGCCTCACGGCGTGCGGAGGCGGCGGCGCGGGGGCGCTGTGGAGAAGAAGCTCTCCCGGGTCGTGGCTCGACCCGGGGTCAACTCCCTGGTTTATATACAGAGGAGCATTGGTCCCGGGTGGTGGCACCACCCGGGACCAGAGGGGTACCCTTTTTTTCGTCCACCCGCCTAAATTTTCAAACTTTCGCGCGCAATTCTTTGAAAACTTAATTTGAATAGCTTCTGCATACTTTCGAATCTGAAAAAAAATTCAACATGAAAAGTTTTTGAATTTGCTAAACTAATCCAAAGCAATTTTCTGTTTTCTAAAATAATTGTTCTAACTATTCAAACTATTAACCATTTTGCCATTTTCAATTTAAAAAATACATTAACTAATATTGTTTAATTTTGAAAGTCATATTTTTTCACATTTTCTCGCTTGCCATTTTCAATTTAGAATGCATTAACAAATTTAACCCTTTAGTTCGTCGACCGAATACAAAATCCCCAAGGTGCTGCCCTCTCCCTCCCCTACCAGCGTCACTCGGAGAGGCATCTTTGGGCAACCAGCGGCAAGACGTCTCTGATGACCTGCGACCGTTCCAAACGGTTGCAGATCATTAGAGATGTCTTGCCGGACGGTTGTAGATCATTAGAGATGTCTTACCGCTGCTTGGATCGAAGTGGCGCTCAAACACAAAACATTCGGGTTCCCTAGCTACGTACCCTATATATAGCCCCCCTCCCGCTCATATTAGGGTTTACGTACATATATATATAGATCTTGAGGGCACGTCTCTTGGGCAGGACACGTGGGACCAGGTCAGGGCTGGGGCAGGACACGTGTGACCAGGTCAGGGCTGAGGTAGGACATGTGGCTAGGGCAGCGCTGGGGGAGGACACGTGACGGACCCGGCTTTCGTCCCGGTTGGCAACACCAACCGGGACTAAAGAATCACACGGATCGTGTGTTTCTTTCAACCGCTTGTGAGCCGTTGAATCAGAGGTGTGTGTTTCTTCTGAGGGCATGTGAGCTGTTGGATCAGCAATACCAGGACAACTTCGTGAGCCACATGACCCTATATATAGCCCCCCTCCCGGACATGTTCAGCACTCACTGTCTACTCATTGTAGTTCATTTTGGTATACGAAGCATTCGGACTCCCGTCATACGTCCAACGGTGCATTTGATATATATGCAGGCACTCACGAGCCACCGTTGGGCTGTATGACGAGGAAATCATGTGTTTTGTTTCAAACTTTCTCGAGCCACCGTTCTTTTCCTTATATAAAGCCCAGGGGGAGACCGGAGGCTGCCCCTAGCTACGACTCCGTTCTTTTCCTTTTTTAGTCTTCACTTTTTTGGTTCCGTTCTTTTCTTTTTTTAGTCTTCACTTGTTTTTGGTTCCGTTCTTTTCCTTTTTTAGTTTTGCTTATATAAAGCCCAGGGGGAGACCGGAGGCTGCCCCTAGCTACGACTCCGTTCTTTTCCTTTTTTAGTCTTCACTTTTTTGGTTCCGTTCTTTTCCTTTTTTAGTCTTCACTTGTTTTTGGTTTCGTTCTTTTCCTTTTTTAGTTTTGCTTATATAAAGCCCAGGGGGCCGGGGAGACCTGAGTCTGCCCCTAGCTACGACTCCGTGTCCGCGCCACTCGACGCCCTCCTCCGCGCCAGTGTACGATATCCTCTCTCCCTGATCCTCTCCTCCCTGCGTAGGTTGCATGCACCTTAGGTGTTTGATCAAATTCCCCATTTTTTTTCAGATCTCGAGCATATACGTCGGCGATGGCCGCAGCCGGACACCTGTTGGACAATGGAGGCCATGTGCGGGATTGGGCTCCGCCGGGCTGGCACTGGGAGGTGTTATCTTCCGGAACGCGTAGCTTTGTGAGAAATGCGGGCGACGTCGTCGACCCGGATCTTCTTTGGTGGAGGTCGAGTGGGCCAGGGAGTTTCTAGAGGGAGCCGGCCCCCGAGGAGGTGGTACGTCGCCGTATAAGGGAGGAGGATGCGCACGTCCGTCGCTACATGCATTTGTTGGATACGGTGTATACTAATACATGGCAGGTAATGCAAAGGGATCCTTATCATGTGAGTTTTAACCGTGTGATGGTTCCTACTCTTTAGGTGAGGAGCACGCGTGATGGACCCCGCGGCTTAGGACGAGGCAGGAGTTAGTAAAATAAAAATGGCATGGAATCCAGCTATAACCGGATTAAATAAAGATGTAAGCGTGTGATACACTCCAGCTGTAATCGGATTAAATAAAGATGTAAGCGTGATGCACTCCAGCTGTAACCGGATTAAATAAAGATATATCCTCTTGCATAGAGTCTTTTTATGTGTACTAGTTTCTATGTGAAATAACAAACTTGATTTTCGACAAAAGTTTCACAAACATTCTGAATATGAATTTAAATATGAAAAACTACTAAATATAAATTTAAATATGAAAAACTTCTAAATATGATTTTTTTTACATTAATACATTATTACACATCACCAACAACATCAATATCTAGTGTTCACTTTTTTCTTCGTGTGTGTCCCTTTCTTCTGATTGCGCCGTAACCATGGACAAGGTTCATCATTTAACTTCAGACTTGGGTCAGTGTTCACTTTGAAGGGCGGAATTTCATGAAACTTATTGTAATCTTCTGACATGTCTGTCTTGTCCTCCACTCCCACGATGGTTCTTTTCCCTGAAAGAACTATGTGCCGCTTTGGCTCATCGGCTGATGTATCTGCTTGCTTATCTTTCCTTTTTTTGGGTTTGGTAGACATGTCCTTCACATAGAAAACCTGAGCCACATCATTTGCTAGAACGAATGGTTCGGTGTCGTACGCAAGATTATTGAGATCCACTGTAGTCATTCCGTACAGTGGGTCTACATTTACCCCGCCGCCTTTCAGATTGAACCATTTGCACCAGAACAAAGGGACCTTAAAAAAAGCTCCATAGTCAAGTTCCCATATCTGCTCTATATAACCATAATATGTGACCGTGACGGTTCGCCCATTGACGTTTGTTGAATCATCAAAGCGGACACCACTGTTTTGGTTGGTGCTCTTTTTATCTTGGGCGTTCGTGTAAAATGTATTCCATTTATCTCGTACCCTTGGAAAGTCCAAATAGTCGAAGATGGTCCCTTAGACAACAAGTACAGCTCATCTGAGACTGTGTTGTTATTGTTCAAATGTGTTTCCAACCAACCGCCAAAATTCTCCATGTGTTCCTTTGCAATAATGGAGTCATTCATTCCCGGGTTGTTGGAGCGTACAATATCCTTGTGTGTTTGGATATACGGAGCCACCAAAGTTGAATTATGTAGAACGGTGTAGTGGGCTTGTGTGAAAGAATGCCCGTCCCTACATATTGATGATTTCCTTCCTAGAGTGCCTTTTCCACTCAGTCTCCCCTCATGTCGCGATTCAGGAAGACCAATCGACTTAATGCCAGGAATAAAGTCAACACAAAACTCAATGACCTCCTCTGTTCCATAGCCTTTGGAGATGCTTCCTTCTGGCCTAGCACGGTTATGAACATACTTCTTCAAGACTCCCATGAACCTCTCAAAGGGGAACATATTGTGTAGAAATACAGGACCCAGAATGAGAATCTCGTCGACCAGGTGTACTAGGAGATGTGTCATAATAGTGAAGAAGGATGGTGGGAACACCAACTCAAAACTAACGAGACATTGAGCCACATCCTTCTGTAACCTTACTAGAGTGGCTGGACTGATTGACTTCTGCGAAATTGCATTGAGGAACGCACATAGCTGAACAATGGGTAGTCGAACATTTTCCGGTAGAAGCCCCCGCAATGCAACCGGAAGCAATTGGGTCATAAGCACGTGGCAGTCATGAGACTTTAGGTTCTGGAACTTTTTCTCCGCCATATTTATTATTCCCTTTATATTCGACGAGAAGCCAGACGGGACCTTTATACTGCTCAAGGCTTCAAAAAATATCTCCTTCTCTTCTTTGGTAAGAGCGTAGCTAGCAGGACTTAGACGTCCTTTATCCGTTTTCATTGGATGCAGGTTGTTTGGGTCTTTCATAAGTTGCTGGTCCTCTTGCTTCCGGCGTATCTTTTGTCTTCCCATACACGCCCAGGAAGCCTAGCAGGTTCACGCAAACATTCTTCGTCACGTGCATCACATCGATTGCAGAGCGGACCTTTAGGACTTTCCAATAGGGTAGCTCCCAGAATATAGAGCACTTCTTCCACATGGGTACGTGTCCGTGAGCGTCATGCGGAACAGACTGTCCGCCAGGACCCTTTCCAAAGATTACTTCTAAATCTTGACCATGTCATATATAACATCACCATCAGGGAGGTTAGGCTTCTTCCGGCGATCTGCCTCACCGTTGAAATGCTTGCCTTTCTTTCTTACGATATGACTGTTCGGAGAAATCGACGATGCCCCAGGTACACATTCTTGTTTCCCAAATGTATACTTTCAGTCTTATCTAAACAGTGCGTGCATGCATTGTATCCCTTGTTTGACTGTCCTGAAATGTTACTAAGAGCAGGCCAATCATTGATGGTTACGAACAGCAACGCTCGTAGGTCAAATTCCTGTTGTTTGTGCTCATCCCACACACGTACACCTGGTTCACCACAACTGCAAAAGTTCATCAACTAATGGCCTTAGGTACACATCAATGTCGTTGCCGGGTTGCTTCGGGCCTTGGATGAGCACTGGCATCATAATGAACTTCCGCTTCATGCACAACCAAGGAGGAAGGTTATAGATACATAGAGTCACAGGCCAGGTGCTATGACTGCTGCTCTGCTCCCCAAAAGGATTAAAGCCATCCGTACTTAGACCAAACCTCAAGTTCCTTGCGTCACGTGCAAATTCCTTGAACTCTGTATCGATTTTTCTCCACTGCGACCCATCGGCCGGGTGTCTGTACATCTCGTCGCTCTTGCGGTCCTCTTTGTGCCATCGCAACAACTTGGCATGCTCTTTGTTTCTGAACAAACGTTTCAACCGTGGTATTATAGGAGCGTACCACATCACCTTGGCAGGAACCCTCTTCCTGGGGGTCTGACCCTCAACATCACCAGGGTCATCTTGTCTGATCTTATACCGCAATGCACCGCATACCGGGCATTCATTCATATTCTCGTACTGCTCACCGCGGTAGAGGATGCAGTCATTAATGCATGCATGTATCTTCTGCACATCTAATCCTAGAGGGCAGATAACCTTCTTTGCTTCATACGTACTGTCAGGCAATTCGTTATCCGTTGGAAGCTTTTTCTTCATTATTTTCAGTAAATTCCCAAATCCCTTGTCAGATAAGCCATTCTCCGCCTTCCATTGCAGCAATTCCAGTGTGGTGCCGAGCTTTGTGTTGTCATCGTCGCAAGTTGGGTACAACTTTTTTTTGTGATCCTCTAACATGCGATCCAACTTCAACTTCTCAAGTTCACTTTCTACTTTGTTCTGTGCATCAACGATGACCCCACGTAATTCATCATGTATGATGGGCTCATCTGGTACCTCTTCATCTTCATCTTCCCCAGTTGCATTACCATCGTATTCAGGGTACATGTAGTTGTCATCGTTCTCTTCTTCTTCGTCGTCTTCCATCATAACCCCTCTTTCTCCATGCTTGGTCCAACAATTATAGCCGGGCATGAAACCATGCTCTATCAGGTGGATGTGAAGGGTTCGTGACCGAGGGTAATCCTTCTCATTCTGACATTTAAGGCATGGACATAACATAAAACCATCCCGCTGATTCGCCTCAGCCACTTTGAGAAAAGATTGCACGCCCTGCATGTACTCTCTAGAGCGTCGGTCAGCGTACATCCATGGATGGCTCATCTGCATTATATAAGTATGTCAAACGCAATCACGATGCTAAAACCCATTACGGTAAACGAACATAATAGACAACTGACCATATTCATTAATACAAGTTCATCACATTAAAACCAAAGTACAGTAGTGACCAAATGTAATACATAGTTCTCATAAAACATACATTTAAACCAAGATACAACTATCCAAAGAATTTAAACCCAACAACAAATGCGATCAAAATCGCAACTAAGGTAACTACTGAACCAACAGCATAATGATACCAAGCCTCTTGACTAATGGCATAACTTCTAATTTTTTTAATCTTCAAGCGCATTACATCCATCTTGATCTCGTGAGCATCGGCGACGTCGGCAAGCTTAAACTGGTGTTCATCGGCGATGTCGGCAAGCTTGGACACCAATTTCCTGTTCTCTTCTAGGCATTGGAGACGAAGATCTTCACTTCTTTTCAGTTTTGCTTTCAAATCATTGTTTTCTTTTATAAAATACTCGACAATAGGGTCGGTTGGAATTTCCGGTTCAACTACCTCCTAGATAAAAATATATCTATGTCAAGTTGGTCGGCATGATTGTCATAAACACAAAACGAAACAAATATATAGTTATAACAACAATCATACCACATCCGAATAATAGAGCGGACGAGGGCCGGTGTGGGCATGTGTCAAAACCATGGCACTATATATATAACAAACAATTATACAACTAATAAAAAAATACAAATAATAATTATGCATCTAAATCATACAACTAAGATTTTTAAAAATAAAAGTTTCAAGAAATATGCTTACCGAGGTGGTGCCGGTGACGGGACAACCGGGGATCAACGACGGTGAGCACGACACTGGAACACACAAAAATATTTTAATTTAGCTTAAATTGCATATGAAACAAATGAACTTCCTAACTTAGGCATTTCATCAAACACCTACCAAGCACTACAAAAATGCAATGAGCTAAGCTAGTAAAGAAATGAGCTAAAATGGGCAATGACGGATGAAAGATCAAGTTGCTAACCCTCGGATAGATGGCTGCCGCTAATCTTGACAATAGTGAGAAAAAACGGGGATAAACTTGAGCTAGAGAGAGGAAACAATGGAGCAAATGAAGATGAACTCGAGCTGAAAAATGGAGGGGCTGGTCTCGGGGGTAGAAGATGATGCACGGCGAGCAATGGTCCCGGGTGATATCACGACCCGGGACAAAAGCTCCACCTCTTGTCCCGGGTCGTGGTACGACCCGGGACGAGATGTTCTCGCGTGGCCCACGCCCTGGGCAGCCCTGCCAACGCACCTATGGTCCCGGGTCGTCGCACCACCCGGGACTAGAGCTCCCTCACGACCCGGGACAAATGGAAAACGTTTGACCCGGGACTAGTGCCCCCCTCTAGTCTCGGGTCTTAAGCCACCCAGGACTAGAGGCAAAATCGGCCCTGGTCGAAAGGTGTTGTTTCTAGTAGTGATGGCGGCGGCTTGAACGGCTGGGCCTCCTCGCTCATCCCGCGAGCTAGAGGGAGATGGAGGAGGCCGGAGACGGCGCCCGTGCCCACGTCTGGCTCCCGCTGCTAGAGGGGAGGTGGAGGAGGCCGACGGCGCCCGCGCCCGCTCCCGGTTCCTGCTGTTGGAGGGGCATGGAGGGTGCCGGCGACGACGCCCGTGCCCGTGGCCGCCTCCTTCTTCCGGAGGAGAGATGGAGGCGCCGAGAACTCTGACGGCACAGCGGCAGAGGAGAGGGATTGTGGTGGCGACGGCGTTGCGCACGGACGCATCAGGCGACGAAGAATGAATCGCCGGGGTAGGAACGGAGAGGACCGCGAGGCGCGTCGTTCGCGCCATAGCACGGCGGCGGAGGTGGCCGGAGCTCGCCGGATTAAAGCGGCGACGGCGGCGGCGACCTGAGGCGCGGGAGTGAGAGCGAGAGGAAAGAGGAGAATGCGGGTGAGAGGTTGTGGGGCAGCGCTGGAAGATCAACACGCATGCATGGACGGTCCGGTACAGAGCAGTCGAACCAAACAGAGGAAACACTGCTGAACACTGTTACTTACTGTAGCAGGCACAGTGGCCGGGTCGCTCACAGGCCGCTAAACTGCACAGCTTTAATATAGTTAGTGATGATTTCGAACTTGGGAGTTTTATTGGGAAAACTGAAGTGCACAACTAGCACCCTATTATGCGATGTCTCACTTGTGAGAGAATTCAAAAAATATGAAATAAAGCATGGGCATAGGGTGTGTTATATCTTGTGCATCTACAAAAAAATTATCCAAACAATATGACAGTGTGTGGCCTGCACAACAAAAAAGAAATGATGCGTGAAAAGCACATGATAGTATTAACTTAGGATATTTATGTGCACATTGTCACATATGGTCTTATTTTGGAACAAATTTTGAAGATGCACAATATACTACATAAGCCATTTTATTTTATTTCACATATTCTGAAACCTTGTAGGTGACATCTGACAATGAGTGTGGTTGCAACTAGTTACGAAATATTTGCATTGTGTTTAATTCTCGCCTTCTATATGTACATGATCACCTACAACAGAGATACCGAAAACATTTCCACAAAGGTTCCCGGCTCGTCCCAAGCAGGAGGAGCCATGGGTGGCATCGTCCTCGCGTGCTGCGCCGCCACGCCACGTCCCAAGCAGGTGGAGCAGTGGACGGCGCCATCGAGGCAGCATTGTTATTCGAACGACGAGGTCAACTACTTGGTCTTCGCCCGACACTACCGTTGCTTGATTAGGATCGAGTGTAGATTGCATTCAAATTTATAAAGTATGTACTGATTGAATGGAATTCGCCGGTTTTATTTAAATTCTTTTTATTAAGTTTTCTGCAATAAAAAACCTATTGGATGCGTCCTATTGGCCCCAGTAGGACAGCAGACCGGCCCTGTTGGCTGAGGGCGTGACATAAGTGAATATGCTGATCATGAATTTCAAAATAAGAAGGAGCAAATACTAACACATGTTGTTCCCTCTGCTTGCCATCAAGAGTTGACGCTTTGGAACCATCGTCGACTGACTGGGTTCTGTAGATGGAACTATACCATGCGACATGATCGCAAAGCATGTGTACCGCGTACGGTGTGGCGTAGAAGTACACAGCCTCGGTTGTCATTCGGGGCACCATGACCAGCAGCAGCATACGGACAGTGAAGAAGGTGGACATCGCCTTGTGCGGCGGCGGCGGCGGCGGCGCACGGGCCCGGGCATGTACTCGCTGTCGCCTTGGACCGCTCGGTGTGCATAGCCGCGGCGTTTACTCCGACCGTGGCAGGTGTGGTGCTTTACGTCGTGTACGTATTTTCTTTCTCGGGGGATTTTTTTTTTTTGAGGTTAAAAGCGGTCGTATCCGCCATCCGATTAGATAGAATAGAGGTTTATGTACAGAATTTTGAAAAAGGGAAAAATCCCTTACAAAATAAAAAAGCTAGTCTCCAGGATCCTGCGTGTGGGCAAAAGCCCGCAGCGCCAACTCCTCCCGCACCAAAGCTGCAACCTCCGTAGGCGAGATCGCCGCACTGTGGAAGGTCCTTCGGTTCCTCTCCTTCCCCCATGTCGAGGAGCACCCAGGCATCAGAGAATTCTGCATCTAGGCCCCCTCCGGTGGCATCTGCCGCTCCCCGGTTCCTGGCGTCTTCTTCTTCTTGGGCTTCTTCATGGAAAGGACAAGGTCGTCTATGGCTGCCGCTGCCTGGTCCGAGATGGGACCATCTAAGAGGGCGAAAAACTCCTGTCGGCGGCGCTCCGAAAAGGTGGCCACCTCCGGCAACGAGCCGAGACGGCGCGCCACGGCCTCCATGGCTAGCTGCTCCATGTTGGCACCCTTAGGGTGCAGCTCGGCGAACCTGATGCTCCTCCGCGCCGATGGGGCCTCTACCTCCTTCTCATGGTCCAACGCCGAGGCCGGCGTGCCCAGAACGGAGGTCCTGAGCGGCGTCGAGATCCGGGTGATGAAGCCCGACAAGTCCAGCTGACCAGAGCCAGTCTGAACCGGCGCGACGGTGTCCTCCTGCTCACCCTGATCGGTCAGCAGGACGGAGCGCTCCTGGAAGAGCACCCCAACCGGACCCGGCGAGGCCCCCATCAGTGGATCTGCATCATCAATCTGGACCAAATCCCTCGTGTTCTGCTCCTCATGGTTTGGTAACGGCTCCTCCAATGCCCCAGGCCCGATAGACTCCAGCACGTCTGGCGTGGTCTCAACCACCGTAAAGGCGTGCTCCAAAGCAACCTCCGTCGCCGAAATGGTCGCGTCCCTAGGAGAGAAGGGACCAAAGAGCTGCAAGTCACCGTCCGTGTAGCCAACGCTGATCCCAGCAAGCGGAGGCGGTGCAGGAGACAACGGAACCACATCGGACCCCAGCGAGAGCCTCTCCAGGGCGACCTCGACCCGCTCCAAACAACTCGCCATCCGCTCCATCAAACCCTGCACAACCTTTGTCATCGCGACCTGAGACGCAACCATCTCCTGGAGCTGAGATGCAACAAAGCCTTGCGCCTCTGCCCGCATCAACGCCGCTTGCTCCTCGACAAGGGATCTCATCAACACTTCAGGGGGAGCAGACGAACTTGCCAATGGTTGCGCACGAGCGGGGGGGCCCCGATCCCCAACCTTGGGAGGGGGCGCGGCAACAGATGCCCATGAGCGGTCCAAGGGACGGCATGGACCGGAAGCCGGCGACTTGGAGCGGAGGGGCGCATGGCTGGGCTTCTGGCGTTGCGGGCAGTCGCGCTCCCGATGGCCGGAGCAGTCGCATGCAAGGCAACAGATGTCGCCGTGGCATTCCGCCACACGATGGTCGGGTGCCAGGCAGCGGAAGCATCGGCCATGAACCCGACGCCTGAAAGCCATGGCGCGGTCTTCACTGGTGCGAGGAGGAGAGGGGGGCGCCCGGCTCTGCAGCGGACCCTTGACACGATCTTCCTTGACACTATCTTCCTTGACACGATCTTCATCTCCTCGGGGAGGGGAAGTGGGCATCAGGGCCAGCTCCGGGTGACGCCGGTTTCGCACCTCCTGCCAACCCAGCTCGTCGCCCTCAACCACCGGACAGTCGACGGCGGCAGCATTACCTGCGGCTTGAAGCCGAGAGGGAGCCGCTCGGGAGGAGGCGGCGGTCGGGGCAGGGATGCGGCCACGGAGCCATTGCCCGCACCAGGCCTCTTCCCCAGCTGGGTCTTGGCCACCTCCTCCGCGCCGAACAGAGGGCCAAGGTCGCCGACGACCAACGATTTGAGCCCGGACGGGACCACGGCCGGCGGCGGTGGCGGCGGGGGGGCCTGGTGAGGACGCAGGGAGACGGTGGGCGACGGGGCTGGAGCGGCGGCCGCCGGAAGGGGTCGGTGGCGGGTGGAGGAGGCAGCCTCATCCGCCATCGCGGGGACTTGACGGTGGCGAGCATCAACCCTCACATGCTGAGCGGGGAGAGGGCGGCGAGGTGACGGGCAGAGCTGAGCTTCCAGGGGTGGAGAGAGGACGCGGAGAGCGTCCCAGATCTAGTCGGGGAGGTGGAGGAACTGGCCGGTGGAGGGAGATCACGCCGGCGGCGGCGGCGCGCGGTCACTGGCGGCCATTGTTATTCCAGTTGGCCCTTCGATCGTTTCCTTTACTAGATGACCCGTTGCACAACTGCGCAACGCCGGATGCAACTACCACATTGTTGCGAATTAATTTTATTTGCATTCATTTAACTTATACCATATCGAAACTGCCTGGCCGAACGCAGAGACCAAATTGTTTTTATAAGCAACTGCCCGAATGTGGAGACTAAATTGTTTCTCTAAGTTGTATTTGCCGGTCGCAACTGCCGGAAGCAGGACCGTATTGCTGCCATAGACTAATGAAAATAAAAAGGACTCCACATCATAAGTTATCCTAAAATCACCTCTTTGCAAAATAAAAAGGGAGATTGTGTATTGACACAACTCGAGCAATAATATTACAGCGGTAGAAAAATAGGGAAGCTAATGCTGCCATGAAACTGAACCTGGGTGCAAACAAACTGGGGATTTATCTCAGTGAGAGCAAATCTACATTGAATTGATATTTTCCATTATACAGAGACATTGAATTGTTATGAAAGATACTTATTCAAAAGAATCACCAGAGAAAAAAGAATGACTGAAAATAGATGTAACTGCGATTGTAGCTCAGCTTAGCTATTGTTTGTGACTACCAAGTGCTAATGCAGACGCAAGTAAACAGCAGGAACTGGATATGTATTGCATCATAATAACAGAAGTGAATGTAACTTAGAGGAACATGATAATAGCACCATATCAAGTTGTATCAGTAGTCGCCTTGACCTCTGTCGCCCAAGCATACGTAAGCACACCCAGATTTTGCTTCAAGACAACAGTCATAGTGGATACTTCAGTTAGATGGTTGCCCAAGAAGAACAATAAGCTCATTTGAAACCGGGTCTTGCACGAAGCACATGGTCCATGTAGGCGGCAACTTACTACATTTGAGCTTCCTGGCTGTAAAGTTTGGAAACAACTCCATCAGCATATTGCATAGATATTAAGATATAATCATTGAAACAAACATTCTATGTGTAATTCTAAAATATGATATACCCAAACAAAGATTAAGGTGAAGAAGATGCAGTCAAATAGTTTCTGGTACATGCGTAACCTACATGACCTTACCAATGTTGCAGCAAGAAAATAAAGCAGCCAGGCTGCGACCAACTGAATGCATGGATAATTTTACATTTCCAGTCAGGCTATTGTCCTAGTGCGAATGCCAAAATTCAGATGGTCTCGGCTTCTCAATTGGGTCATCTTTTTCCTCGGCAACAGTTAGATATGCAGCTCATCTTGTTCTTCTAATTTACGAAAATATAAGAAAATGTAGTTTACATATATCTTCACATATTAATTGTTTTGTTTGTCATGTAGGAATTAGGCTACCGCTTTTCAGTGTGGAACTACAACTAAATGGAAAATAGTCCACCAAGTAATTGCATGTATGAGAGAACATGTATATCCCAAACACAATGAGTGAAATCCTTGTTGAGGTGTGACATACAGAAGTTTAAATGAAGGCGTGCCATTTCTGCAAAGATGAGAACATGGGTTTACAAAATAAATTTATGTTAGATATTTGAAGTTAGAGAAAACCAAATAATATAATGTCGACTTAAAACAGGTATAATCTCTAATTAAAACAAGTAACCGACAACACATTGCAATCAAATTTTGCGGATCAAAGTTATGGAACACTTATTATGTCGACAAAAAAGTATATATACCAGGGTCCTAATCGTTTGAGTGAAGAGTTGATGTACTAAGTATATTAAATGATCACACATACATCGATCATCGTGATTTGCCTTCCTGGTTAGATGGCACAATGTCATACAAAGAAAATAGTGTTGAAAAAAGCAAGTTATAGCTTTCTTAATCAATACCAGGCAAAAGATTTGATCATGCCAAATACTACATGGTGTTTTTGTTTTCTTTAAGAAAGTGGAGTGGAGAAAGGTGGCCTTGGGAAATAGTTTCTATTTTGTTAGAGAAACAGAGGCATGGTTTAGGGTAAAAACCAAGAGGGTGCCTGCACAAGACGGTGTTGGTCCTGTAAGGGCTCCTAAGCCAACGGCTGCATATTGCTACCATGGAGGCTTGATTAACCGTTGTATAACTTTATAGCCATTTCTTCTAGGATTAGCGTGAGGCATTGAAAAGATGGTACACTTGCTAAATGTAATAATCCTTATATAACCTAATACGGTAATACTATAGAAAGATAATAAGTGGAACTAATTGTACAACTCTATCTTAAGTTTTATGATAACTGGAAAAATTATTTGTAATTTTGAATCTGCCATTGAAATATCATGCAGCCAACAAACTGTCATATAAAAAGAGGTAACCTGATATACAATATCAATATCTTGATTTAAGCACATGACATAAGAGCATACCTTATGTAATGAAATATTTGCATCGTCAACCCTGCTATCTCTGCACAATAGCAGAAATTCTCAACGATCAAATGCACGATTACTGTAATACCTACTATCTCCTCATAAACTAAATGGTGGAAGAGGCAAACCTGAGCTGTTAAATGAAATACTAATGAGAAAGCCGGTGAAGGCACAGTGGCAGCCACATTTAATCTGCCACAATCATATATAGTTTTTCTTTTTAGTAAGCTGTTAGTGGACCTACTGTATACATATGTATTGAACACATGCAGCCAAAACAAAACTCATGTGGTTTTAATGTGCAAAAGGCTCAAACCACCTAGCTAAAGAGGCATCAATGTACTTTTTTTTCAGGCCTGAAAGAAAATAGAATATAGATAAGCTCAAATCGCTTGATGAGAGACTCCCCTACATAATATATTATTAAATTGGCTCAGTCACCCATTGACCTGAGAAAGCACAATCACATGGTAGAAGATTGACCAGTGTATTATCTTTCAGCTAACTGAAGGCTGAAACGGTACTGAAATGAGATATCCAATGAAGCTAAGAAATTGAGATAATAATCACCAATAAGGAGCTGAGAAGATAATGCGACATGCTTGTGGCCTACCTGGTGTGTATCTTTTTGTTTGATCAATGGATATTGAAAGGTGATGGCGTTGTTGTCATTGCATCTGTTACGCTATATCATGGAGACGGAAAAACAATCCCCAATGTTTGAGATCAACCTGTCCCAAGTAAACCTGCAGAAATGAGAGAGCACCAAAGAATCAGCTCAGGCCATGTCTCAAGTTAAAGATGATTTTTTCTGCAGTCTGGAAGACCCATCAGAATTAGCTTGACATGCAATTTTGAACCTAAAACTGAGCATTCACCCCCGAGCATTTTTATTAGGTATAAAACAACCACCATCTTACTAATAGGGACTATCCTATGTAGCATAGCACAAACAATTCTAACATTAAAGCTATAAGAACAGAGTAATAAAATAGTAAAATACATACTGGAACAATATTGATTCATCCATTTGATTTTCAAACCATACACGGAAATGGCGCAGATATAAATAAATAGCAATTAACTCATCCATGGAGTTAAGCTTTACATAGCACATATATAGATAACTCACAAATCAGCTTATTCACCAGCTAGCTTCAGTTATTGTTATTTCTGGCTCAATCCGGCATAATCAGCTCTATGCGTAACAAAGGAACCATTTTTTTTTTTGCAATGGTGACGCGCTATATATATAAAGGGCAAAGCCTATAAATAACTCACAAATCAGCTTATTACCCAGCTAGCTTCAGATGTTGTTATTTCTGGCTCAATCTGGCAAAATCATCTCTATGTGCAATAAGCGAACCAGGTACTTTTTTGCAATGGTGATGCACTGTATATATAAAGGCCAAAGCCTGACAACTTGGAAATGATTCAAAATAACACATATCATTACTCTCCTTTCCTTCCCCTAGCTAGCTTCTCCCAGATCCATGTACCAATAAAATTATCACTTTACGACCCCTATCAAAATAACCATAAATACTTCAGATCTAGCAAAAAATTATTGACCGACAGCACAACAAACAATCTTGTAGACATGAATTTGGAAAAACAAGACAATATGCTACTGCAGAACTGAATAAAAACCATATAAACATATGGAAATATACCTATTGTTAAACCTCATATGTGCAAGCTAGGTACAAAAGAGGAAGTATATAGCCAATTAGCTAAAATGCAAAGCAATAATATACCTGATTATGTGTCAACTAAAACCTTTGCAGCATAAGCAATCTTTGTTTTTGGTCTGATCTGTACATGTTCGACATATGGAAATATCGATAGCACTTCACCCATCACTTTTTGTTCTTGGTTTGCTCTGTACATGTTAGCCATAAGAAATGAAACATGTTTAAAAATTTCTCACCGTTGTATGAAAGAAAAAGAGAAAGAACCCCGCCTATTATAAGATCATATGCAAATATGGATAATTCCATGTTTCAGGAGACAATATGAAAATATATCTAGATCCTAACAAACAAATCAAGTGGCCTAGAGATGACGAAACCGGGCATTAGGTCATTAATCACCAATTTCTTGCATCATTCACAATGGACAATACGTGGTACTCTTTGTTAATAATATCAGGATACTATAATTCTTTCAATATTGTAAGAAGTGTGCACGGCAATTATTGATCTATTCATTCATCTCATCTGTCTCTGATGAAATAATCAGGATCAGTATTTTGCACTTCTACATTCTAGTCTGATCCTCAATAAGCAAAATCCAAAAACACCCTTCTAACTACAGTAGAGAGTTGACATAAGTTCTAACCATTCAATTACTTGCAACAGTGCAGTTGGCATGCTGAATTAAAACACTAACCAATAGTTTTTGACGGCCATTCGTCTCCTTGATCCCTAGCCTTGCCTGGTTTGATAATAGTCACCGAGCCGCCACCGCGGTAGACTGATCTACGGCGGCCGCGGGAGACTGATCCTGCTGCTGCGGCGGTCGCGTGTACGATGATGTCCATGTGCAGCAGCTCACCGGCGACCTTGGCCGTGTGGTGTCCTTCCCAAAGAGCACATTGTAGAACCCCATCACTCGAGCACGCTGCCCATGGTACCTTCTCTGCCAGCAGACAGTAAGAATAGAATTAAACCACACATTTCAGCAAAAGCAAGATAAAAAGAGCAGAAGACAAATTAGGAGCTCAATACTTATGTACATTACAGTGAGAGGATAATTTTACCATTACCTTTGATTTAACAACCTAGAGAATTACAAAGCTTGATGATATTGGATGGTTGTGAGTGGATTTAGCGTAGCTTGCAGCCTTGCAGGTATAGAAGTGATGCAGAATATAAGCACTCCAACATAAAATGCTCTGGGGTACTTTATTAGGGCACTTAACTCGCTCCTTCCATCAAGAGGGCAGTGGCTGTGTTGATAGCTGAACCTGAGAAAGGTCAGAGACACCAAGATTAGCAGAAACATAAAAGATACATTAACACTCTCCTACATATAAAAAAACACAATTTGTGTATCTACAAAAAATTGTAATTTCGATTTCCATATCTGTATTTTTATCTCAAGCAACGAAACATGCATGAAAAGGGGCAACAAATAGAAAATAGTTCTGAACTCAGCCTGATATAGCAAACTTACTTGCAGGTCGACTAATGGCCATTAACAGACCACCAAAAATTGAAATCCATCAGGAATCACGCAAACATTATGTCAAATGTCACATACAATTTAGTTTTTCAATCAAACCATAAACTATATAAAACAATGTTCAGCGGGAGGAGGATGAGAAGTGAAATTAGCAACCTGTGTGGCAGGGGTGACCCGTGCGGCCAGATGAAAGGCCATGATCAATACATTATGAGCTGAGTGTCGCTCATCAGCATGGATATGAATGGAAAAGGTTGCCTAACCCTTAACAGCAGTGAAAACAAATTAATCTAGGATGTCATTTCATAATCTTGAGAAAACAGAGGAATGAAAAGGTCCAGCCTCCCGACGGCCTGTCCCAAATTATTCCAGAATAACAAATCTCAAATCAGCTCCAAAATGCAGAAAAACAGGAGTAACTCCAAAATATTCAGCATTTGATCACCGAACACTAACAAAAAAAAATCTCCATTCGAGAAACAAGAGAACCGAAATTCTAAAGCCAGAATGATATTAATGCGCTCTAAAAAGAAGTAACTAACATGGAAAGGGGAAAAGATAAGAACATCCTTTAACTGAACATGATGGCACATACGAGAGATTTTGATAGATCCAAAATACTTCCATTTTCAAAAATAAGAACATCCTTTAACTGAACACTAATTATGGAGCATAATTAAAAGGCTCAGTATATTTCCAATAGGAACTCACCTTTAATATTTCTCGGTATTTCTTTGGTACACATTATAAGCCTTAGATCAGAATCCCTAATCACATGATACATCTTGCACAAACTATTCTGCGTAGTTCAAATCAATTTGCACAAGAAGCAGTGGTGCATTTTATTCGTCAGAAACACAACTTTTGATAAAAACATGGTAAAATATTTATGAAAATTGTAACATGTACTTGTATTAAGGATGTATATGATTAATAAGAGAAAGGTAGTGGTTTTTTTAAGAAAGTAAACAGAGAGATCT
The DNA here is from genome assembly GCA_947311845.1 of Poa pratensis. Taxonomy (NCBI): domain Eukaryota; kingdom Viridiplantae; phylum Streptophyta; class Magnoliopsida; order Poales; family Poaceae; genus Poa; species Poa pratensis. The sequence goes on from CAMZMU010000084.1 coordinate 9,037,126, forward strand.
TTTATCCATATAGTTCATTCAATCCTTGATCATCGGAGCACAAAGTTGACAAAATATAATAATGTTAGCATGCATGCTCACATTTTATTCTCTTCTGGGCATTCCTTAGGCATCAACAGAGAGATCTTTTATCCATATAGTTCATTCAATTCTTGGATTATCGGAGCACTGCGTTGACCAAATATAATAATGTTAGCATGCACACTCACATTCTATTCTCTTCTGGGCATTCCTTAGGCATCAAAAAACCTAACACTAAGACAGGGAATGAACTCACTGGGGATAGGGGCTGTGCTGGTGCAGCACCGTCGCAACATGTCCATCGCTTATGATTCCATCACTTCTTTTAACACCTACAACAAAGACTACAAACCATAAGTACACAGTCTAGACGTGATGACCAACAAAACGCAAGTACAACAAAAAAATCAGACTTAGAAGAAAGAGTCAGCGGGCATTACTAATATGCATAATGGATGAGGTAAAATCAATCTGAAGAACAGCCATTAGATTACTCAGTCCGTGCAACCACCAAATCAGCAGGCATTTCTCATATGCATAATGGATGATCATCTACTACTTGATCACAAGAACATAAAAACCAATCCACGGAGTCAATGGCAGACATAAAGGAGAGCACGCGTGTTGGAGGATAAGTCCATCGAGCGTGCCAATGTCATACTGTCTGAGATATTGAAAATCAAGATTGATGAAAGAAAAGGGGATAGAGCCCCGATCTATTTATAAACCACATAGCAAGACGGGTTTTCTGGACAATTCTCAATACACCTTCTTCCTTCCTCGTAATGAACCCAAGTCTGCTGCTAGAAAATCAAATCTACATGGAGAAGCAATACACCGCAGCCGAGATGTCTTGGTGCCATGCCAAGCTGCGGCAAGCCTAATACACACCAACTGAGCATAACCAAATGAGAAGGAAAAAGGTCAAAGAGGGAAACAACAAAGAAATGGATATGCGTTGACTTAACTATGTTATGCTCCCAGGTTATTCATTAAATCCTCATCATGTAGAAAATCATGAAAATATCTAGGATCTGACTATTCATACTGATAGAGTCCAAAGGCAACCCCTCGAAGGAACTGCCAACAAATGGATATTTGTGGAGTAAAAGCATTTCTTGAATTATATCTTCCATCATCGTATTGCAGTCATACAAAAAACAAGCGGAAAAGATTGAGAGAAGTCTCACCTTGGCGTTATCTGCAACAGCCGCACTCCCATCGCTCGACGCCGCGGCCTCTCCAAGCAGCTCCTATGGTGTTGACCGCTCCTGACGGTCGCTGTGACCCTAGACCTGCTGACAGCACACATGCTCAATGTCGGCACTCACTTAACCTTGGTGATAGTAGCAACTTAATCATAGCATAACTACAGAACAAGTAAGTAGGATGAAACATAAATTAAATCAAGGACGAAAGATAGCTTAACTACAGAACAAGCAATTTTAAACGAGCAAGCACAAGACACACTTACAATTGACAGCAGGTTATAATCGGTCTTGAGTAAACAATATAGAAACAAAAGTATATTCAATCATTGGGGAGATAGATTGATATAATAATATGTTGGTAACACTAACAATACCACCCATTTTCAAAATCAAGCGTGTAATGTATAACAATCTCAAATATGATTATTTAGAAAAGGAAATACTTGCTACTGCACATAGCATTGGAACTTAAAAGGTAACCGTGCAAAAGACTAACTGGTACTCATTATGAAAGGAGTAGTAAGACAAGCGACCTGTGGGGCAAACCATCAGCAGGACATTAAGCAGCTATGATTCTTCTTTAGCTTCTACTCGCTTGAGCCAATCTGAACTTCTTGCCTGGAAGATGAGAAGCGCAACAATGACATGCATCATGCATATGAGTAAAAATCCTCTATGTGAATGCTTTCACGGACTGTTACTAAAGTTTGTTTCTCCATGTGCAAAAAATAGAGCTCCTTGCCTGTTGCATTTCATTTGACAATTTCTTAGCATTCCAAAGTAGCCTCACCTTGTTTGTCTTCGCCTGCAAGATGTCATCCATGGAGAACCCCAACACACAGCACCTCAAATCCATACCAGCTGCAACAAAGTATCAACCTGCCACACCGTTGAACAGAGAAATTAGCTCATCTAAACAATTCAGCGAACACCAAAGAGCATAAACATGAAAAAGCTAGAGGTGGCACATCAACAAAATCTATGAGGAAGTGGCGACATCTCTTTGCAGCCTCACAACAGATCAAGCACACGAGATCTGCACAATAAGCAATGAGATTTTTGGGAGGTTAAATCGAGGATGCATCCACTTTTACCTCACAACCTCCAGGAAAAATAGGAGCAGCGGGGCTAGGAGCAGCGACCTGATCTCCTACCTTCCATCAAAGCAGCGTTCCTCTGAGAGAAAGATCAGGAGAGGAGGGGAATAAGGCTGGAGAGAGCTCACCTTGCACAGAGGCGGCCGGCATGCACTCGACCTTGCTGCTCCTTCCCCATGTCGTCCAGCAGCCGCCGCCGCTCGCCGCCGCCGCGTCCAGCCGCCGCCGTCGCTCGCCGCCGCCGCCACCGCTCGCCGCCGCCGCGTCCAGCTGCCGCCGCTCGCCGCCGCGTCAAGCCACCGTCGCCATGGACCAACCCATCATATTTACGCGTTTCTATATTTCAAGAATCTCTGGCAGCCCACGCAGGAGAGGGAGCGGGAGAGTGGAGGCGCGGTGTCGAGGACGGAGCCACCCAGCGAGCTCAGCGTGCTCCTCCGGGGTGGAGCGGAGGTGAGGGCGAGGGGAGGGAGCGAGAGGGAAGAGGCGGCGGCGGGAGGGGCGAGATGGAGGAGTGGGAGGGGACTGGGTGAGGAGAGGCACAGCCGCACAGGCCAGGATTGGCCTAGGTTTCACCCCGGGCGTTGGTTTTGTGCCGCTGCGGGGCGTGGGAAAAAGGAGAGCGACGCGGACGAGTTGTCTCGCCCTCTGACTTGTTTACCCTGGACCCACCGGTCATTGACTCCACGACATGTTACTATTCACTCAAACGGGTGGAAAAAGTTTTCGCTGCATCCAACAGCCAGCAGTCAAACACCCATGCGTTTTTACTGTTAAAAAACGCATCGAACGGACATGGATTGACCGGAGGGGCAAGTAGGGGGATCATGCGGGTACTCTACGGGCCTTTATAGAAGAGATTGAGTTCTCGGGGGATTTCCCGCTGTTCCTCCAGAACCAGTACATAAATGCTTGGACTCTTGTGCCCTAGAGTGATCATGAGAGCAACTGACAGATAATTAAACCAGTGCCCCCGCCGCCCATCCGTCCTGCCCTCCCCGACCGGGCCAGGTTATTTTTTTTTAGATAAGGGGGTGCGGATCCCCGGCCTCTGTATCAAAGTGATACACACAGCCTTCCGCAATTATTAATCATAGCATTCAAGTTTTACAGTTCATGGGTCACACAAAGTGGATACAAAAATGAGCCACTCAAACACAGAAAAGCTAAACATCAAGTCTTCTAGTATGTTGCCACCCAGCCCGGCAGAAGATTGCCCGTACGATCGACATCATACGGGTACATCCTGAATCCATAAGACCACGCTGATCCATAGGGAGGAGGTACGACCACAAGCGGATCCAGTAGACCGCCAAATTGATAACCTGCAAATAGTGAGAAGATTGTTTTTTGTTAAATACAATATCATTGCGACAATTCCAAATAGCCCACAATATGGCCGCAACACCAATTCTAATCCGGGCTTTTGTATGTTTGTCTATCCCATTCAACCAAGATCCAAACATATTTGCGACACTAGTCGGAGGGTAAACATTAAACGTAAAATGTACTAGCCTCCAAATATTCCTAGCAAAAGCACAGTTGATGAACAAATGCTCCACCGATTCATCTGAACCACAAAAAACGCATTTCTTGCACCCAGTCCAGTGTCGTTTAGCTAAGTTATCTTTAGTCAATAGTTCTTTTCTGTTTAGGAACCACAAAAATATTTTTATTTTCAAAGGGATCTTTAGTTTCCACAAGTATTTTCGCAAGTACCTTGTATGTCCATTAAGCAAGTCCGCATAATAAGATTTAACCGTAAATTCCCCATTATCCGTTAGATCCCATTTAAAACTATCTGGCTGATCCGTGAGAGTAACTCGCATCAGCCGCTCTACTAGATGTAACCACATAGTTCTATTATTTCCAGAAATGATTCTTCTAAAGGGTAGATGGATCGGTACTGATCCAAGAACCTCCACCACTGTAGCAGATTTATTAGAAGCTATTGCGTATAAGTTAGGGTATTCATTCGCTAATGAAATGTTTCCTAACCAAATATCCTCCCAAAATCTAGTTTGTTCACCGTTGCCAAGGATAAATTTGCCACGCACAAAAAACTCATCCTTAGTTTTCATCAAACCTTTCCAAAAAGGTGAGTCAAAAGGTTTTGGTTGTACCTGTGATAACGTCTTATCACCTAGATACTTATTAGTTAAAAGTTCTTGCCAAACCCCTTGTTCATTCAACAGCTTATATAACCACTTGCTTAAAAGACATTTGTTCTTAATTTCTAGCACCGCAATGCCCAGACCCCCTTGATCCTTCGGTCTACATACAATATTCCATTTTGTTAACCTATACTTCCGCTTTAATTGATCACTTTGCCAAAAAAATCTTGAGCGATAAAAGTCCAATCTTTTATGTACCCCTTTGGGCACTTCAAAGAATGAAAAAAGAAACATTGGTAAACTAGTCAAGACTGAATTTATTAGCACAAGACGATCTCCGTAAGATAACATCTTTGCTACCATGAAGCTAATTTTTTCTCAAACCTGTCCTCGACAGTTTTCCATTCTTTGTTTAACAATTTTCTATAGTGTATTGGAATTCCCAAATATCTAAAAGGCAACGAACCGATCTCACACCCGAATATGTGTCGGTAATCCTCCTGACTGTCCTTTGCTTTTCCAAAACAATAGAGTTCGCTCTTATGAAAATTAATTTTTAGACCCGAAAGTTGCTCAAAAAAGGCCAATATTAACTTCATGTTCATGGCTTTCGCAATGTCATGCTCCATGAATAATATTGTATCATCCGCGTACTGAAGAATTGAGACGCCACCCTCCACCAGGTGAGGGATGAGTCCTCCGACCTGACCATCCCTTTTTGCCCTCTCAATTAGGACTGCCAACATGTCGGCGACAAGATTAAATAGGAGAGGTGACAAGGGATCACCTTGTCTCAGCCCCTTTAGTGTTTGGAAGTAATGACCGATATCGTCATTGACCCGTATTCCCACACTACCTCCTTGCACAAATCTGGCTATCCAATCGCACCACTGTGAAGAAAAGCCTTTCATTCGTAAGACTTGTTGTAAGAAGGACCAATTAACCTTGTCATATGCCTTTTCAAAGTCTATTTTAAAAAGCACCCCATCCAATTTTTTTCTATGCATTTCATGTATTGTCTCGTGTAGTACCACAACTCCCTCTAGTATATTTCTGCCCGGAATGAAAGCTGTTTGGGTTGGCCGCACCACCCTAGTAGCTATCGAAGTCACCCTATTAGTTCCCACTTTTGTAAAAATTTTGAAACTTACATTGAGCAGGCAAATGGGTCTATATTGCTCTATTCGACTAGCGTCTTCTTTTTTGGGCAGCAGCGTAATAATGCCAAAGTTGAGCTTAAATAAAGGCAAATTTCCCTCCCGCAATTGAGAGAACATCGCCATTAAGTCTCCTTTGATAACATCCCAAATTTTTTGATAAAACTCCGCTGGGAACCCGTCTGGCCCAGGAGATTTATTATGTTCCATTTGATTTATTGCTTCAAACACCTCCTTTTCCGTAAAGGATTGTGTCAAGATGATATTCTCCTCATTCGAAATCTGAGGCATATCATTTGTAACCTCCTCATTCATTGTGAAACTATTTGGAACCGGTGCTCCAAACAATTTTTTGTAATATTCTGAAATAAAGAATTTGAGGTTTTCATGTCCCACTATTGTGCCTTCATCTTGCTCAAGCTGAAAAATCTTTTTCTTTCTATGTTTTCCATTAGCAATGATGTGAAAGTATCTCGTATTACTCCCACCTTCTTGTATATATTTTACTTTTGCTCGCTGTGCCCATTTAGCCTCTTCGTCTCTCCTAATATTTGCAAGACATTCATCCGCATCCTTTTTTGCAGCCCGCTCGGCTGCATTTAAAGGAGTGGATTCTGCCTTAATATCTAGCTCCGTAATCAAAAGGGAGAGTTTTTCCCGCAGTTTTTTATATTCTTCACTTAGCGATTTAGCCCACCCTCTCAGAAATTGTCTTAAGTGTCGTATTTTGTGTTGCCATCTCTCCACCGGAGAGTTTCCATCATGGATGGAATTCCACTCCTTTTTAATCATTTCATAAAAGTCATCCTGACGCATCCAAGATAGTTCAAATGAAAAATGACTAGAGTTTCCTATAAAAGCATGATCCCCTGAATCGAGCAACAGCGGTGTGTGATCAGACCCCGTTCGAGTTAAGGCCTGAATAGTTACGAGTGGATATTTTTGTTCCCACTCAACAGTGGCAAGAAAACGGTCCAACTTCTCAAAAGTCGGTGTCTCCATCCTACTAGCCCACGTGTATTGTCTTCCCGACATATCAAGTTCCTTTAAACTTAAACTTTCAATAATAGCATTGAACACAAACGGCCACCTAGCGTTGAAATTTGAATTATTTTTTTCCTCTTGTCGTCTTATGATGTTGAAATCCCCCCCTACTAGCATAGGTAGTGTCTCCCCTTCACAAATCCGTACTAACTCGGCCAAGAAGTCCGGTTTCTTCTCCTCTTGAGCAGCGCCGTATACTATTACAAGAGCCCATCGAAAACCATCTAGCTTATTCTTCACATGAAACTTGACGCAAAAGTCTCCTGTGAGAACATCACTAATGGTCATGGTGGCATTATTAAAACCCACTAGCATACCCCCGGATCTACCATGAGGGGGGATACAGTACCACGTAAAGTCCATACCACCCGCTAAAAAATTCAAGAAGGGGGTCGCAAAAGAGGATCTGCCTGTCTCCACAATTGCCACAAAATCTAATTTTTGTTCCCTCACCATCTCATTAACCGTTAAGTGTTTGGCCGAGTCTCCAAAACCATCCGTATTCCACACAACTCCTTTCATTTTCTTATTGGTTCTTAATTTTTTTAATTCTTGCACTCCTTCTAACCTCACGCTTAGAATGGCTATTGTTATTGTTCTCCTTTTGGGCTCATGTGGTGATCGAATGTGGTCATCCAGCTTTATCATCGGTGCGCAACCTTTTCTTCTACTAAAAAATCTCAGCAGCCACCGACAGGCCACAACAACGCCTTTGCTCCTCTGCGTTGCAACTCTTGATGTCTAGCCGGACCAAATTGCAACTTCCACCATGTCCTATTCCATTTGTTGCACAAACCACCCAATGAATTTTTTGTAGTTTTGACGAGACGGTGATCTAATTTTTCTTTCCACCACTTGGGTATCTAATTAATGTACATAGTTTTCAAAAATTCAAAGAAAGTTAATTATTCATCCAGAATTCCAAAAATAAATTGGATCATATGAAAATAAGTTCATAGAAACTAAGAATGTAATAGACTCCATTCTGTATGTAGCATCAATTATTTCACTTTAATAGAACTTAATGCTTATATTTTTAAAATAGACACTTGTAAAAAATTAACAAGATCGTAGGAAAATATTTATACACACAAAACGACTTTTGTAGATGCTTCATAGGGTATCTTTGAACATAAAACACCCATGCATAAGTATTTTGTAAAATAAAAATACACAACGATCAGTTCAAACATTGTCTATCGAAGAGTATTTTTTTCAAACCTCTGGATGAACAATTAATGTACAAAAATATGTTTATAATACCCTACATGAAAGTGATACAAATACATTATTTTTGGATGAATAGTTTTTTATGTGAATTGTTTAGTGTGTCATCAATATTTGATTTGTAAACTACTCCCTCCGTACCAAAATACTTGACATATATTTGATAAATACGGATGTATAGACACCATGGTTACTCAAAATATTTTTTCTAAATACCCTAACATTAATTTGTCCAACTACGGTTATACATCCGTAGTTGGACAAATCGATGTCAAGTAGTTTGGGACGGAGGGAGTATATAAACAAATTATTTTGAGTAACCCTGGTGTTTCGTATAATTTTTCCATTAAATCTTGTGTGCATCCACAAAAAAATTATAACTTTCGGATGAATAATATTTTTTATGATTTTCAAAATGTTATACTATTTTTCACATATTGAAGCATCGACATAGGAAAAAAAAAACTAGCTGTTAGTTTTTCTTCTAACAGAGCTAAATAGTTGGTCAAATAACTAGGTGGCAAAAACAACAAAAAGATTACACTACCACCTGGTGCCAAAAATATTCATCCAAGTGATGGTTTGTGCAATACATGTGGTACGTGTACGTCGTTGTGAAAGGTGCAATTCTCATCTAGACGATGGGAAGTGACCGACCGAGAGTGGACCGACGTTGCTGAGCCACCGCTCTTGCCCTTCTCGCCCGTACTAGTACAAACCACTCGATCGTGCATTCGTGCACCGCGGATGTGTTTCTCCAGTTCCTCGTGTAGAGTATATATCTGCATTCTCAAGTTCTCACCACAGCAGCACAGACGAAAGAATAAGCGAAAAGAAGCCATGGCTAGCTACTCCACCTCGCCCCTGAACCCGGCCGCACCCCCTAGTCCTATCGGTTGCATGCCCTTCTCCCCCGCGCAGCTCTACTTCCCCGCTCCATTCTCCCTGCCGGTGGGCTGTCCCCTCCCGCCGCAGTACCTGTACCCGCCGCCCTCGCTGCCGCCGTCTGGCGGGGTGGCCGTGGGTGGTCTGGCTCCTATGGGCGGCGCCTGCGCCACGGTGGCGCCCGCGTCACCGTTGTTGCCAAGGCTGCACGTGCCCGCACTGCCGTCGCGTCAGATGATGCTGTACTGCAACCCGCCGCCGCCACCGGCGATGCGCTGCAGCATCACGGAGATCGGGGACGACGACAGCGTTAAGCCCCGGAGGCAGAAGTGGAATACGGCCCCTCCCCTCGCTCTGTCCTCATTCCATCGAGGGGGCCGGGACCCGACTCGCCGCGGCCGCCGAAGCAGAGGGCGGCGCTTCCGCCTCCGCCTTCCTCCATCGCGAGCAGCAAACCAGCCTTCGATCAAAGCAGCAAGAAGACCCCTCTGATGATCTGTAACATCCCCAACAGTTTCTCGTAAGTACTGATTTGTTTGTTTCTTGCTTCAATCGTGTAGGTGCAAATCTCCACTGGTTCTTCTTGCTTAAAGTTTTGATTTGCTACTCGAAGGAAGCGGAGGTTGATGACCATCCTCGACCAGCACTGTGCTGAGGAGAACAAGCTTCTGTGGCTTCCCGGCGGCGCCAGCGGCGAGGCAGTGAAGTCGGAATACGACTACCTCTACGTCCCTATCGACTTCTGGTATTAGAATGTCCCCCCACCTTTGTACTACGAGGGCATTTGCTTGTCCGACCTTGCAGCTGACCCCAACTTGTTTGCGTTTGCACCGAGCAGGACGGAGTGGAACAAGGGCTACGCGTTCGTCAACATGACGACGCCCATCGCGGCATCGCGGCTCTACGCGTTCCTCCACGGCCACCGCTGGGCGTTCTCCGGCAAGGTCTGCGAGGTGGTGCACTCGCACATCCAGGTACCCATCTTCTCCTCCGGCATGAACGCGTTTCTAGTAGACTATGTGTTGATGAGCAATGGGCGTATGGTTGCTCCATCCGGAATTTGCATTGCAGGGTGTGGATGCATTGGTGGCGCAGTTCTCCCGATCGATGTTCCCCTGCGGCGGCAACAAGGAGTTCCTGCCGGTACGCTTCGGCCCGCCGCGCGATGGCTTCCGGCCGACGGCGGAGCGTGTCATCGGCTACGCGATGGGCCATCGCCGCCGCTGGCGTCGTTCGCTCGCGTAACACCCAACAGGGTAGACCTCTATCTTGCATTCTATCCATGCCATGCGATGCCATGGTTGGATAGAACGGGAGAAAGAGGCCGGTTTAATAATTTCCATCATCTTTTCGATGTGTCTCCTTGTTCAAGTTTGTAGTCTGAACTTTTAGTACGCTTAGAAATCCGGTGTGGCGGATTGGTAGGCTCGAGTACCATCTCAATGTTTGAGTAAGATCTGTGTCTGTTGATGTGCGAGTAGCCCTGTTTGCTGTGTTTCTCAGGTTTGGAAGCTAATGTGAATTGAGTTTCTTGTGTGCTAGACATAAATCTGTGTGAGATGATTAACCGTATCATCTGATAGTACCTAAGTGGATTGACTCTATCAGCGTTGCCGCCTACTAGGAGTGCCGTGCTCCAACGGTCGCCCCAACGGTCGCTCCCAAATCACAAATTCAAATAAACGGCGCAACGGCCCAGGCCCAGTTCAAATAGCGTCGGTCACCAAGTTCACACACCCAAAAGCGTCGCCCCATGTTCGGCGATCATATTACAAAACCTCGATCGCAAATAAGTTGATCGTCAACACCGGCTCGTCCTCCTCCTCCTGTGTCTCGACGTCTTCCCAGCCCGGGCGCGGCATTGGCTCTGCCTCGGTGTCGGAGGACGTCGTGCTCGTCGTAGGCTCCCCCGTCGTGTTCATCGACGCGATGGTCGTCGTCGTGTCCATCGGCGTGGTGGTTGTCCCTGTGTCCATGGGCGTCGGCTCCGGCGGAAGAACCCCCATCTCACGCAAGATGCGCTGCTGGCTGAGCTGAAACCAAGCTCTCACCTCCGGCGTGTAGGCGGAGAGGTGGGCAGTCAAGATCTTGGAGTCCTCCTTCATCTTCCGAGTGACGGATTGCGACGCCTCGGACATCGCCTGAATCCTTGTCGTGTCGGCTTGCATGACAGTCACTTGGGCCTTCTCCCTCTCGACTTCGAGCCGCTCCTTCTCGAGCTTGATCTTCTCCTTCTCGAGGGCGACCTTCTCGTCATTCTTGCTTATCAAGGACGACCAACTCTCGGCGAAGGTGCTTGTGTTTTGCTTCGATATGGTTGTGACGTCGGCGAGGCACTTGTCGATGGACGCTTGCACGGACGCTGCGGACGCCTTGTCGCTCTTGACCTTCTTGTTCCCAACAGGGCGCCCGTCCGACGCTGGGAACGCCGGGTCGTTCGGCCTTTGGGCGCCGTGGCCGTCGTTGAGGTCGATCCGCGTCTTCTCCTACTTGTTGTTATTTTGGAGCTTCACGAAGCAATGCATGAACTTGAAGTCCTTGTGATTGTTGTTCTCTCGGTAGAACGTGGTCGCGTCGGTCAACAAGTCCTTCACCGTCTTGCCGCTCTCTTTCCTTCTTTGGATTTGCTCAAGGTCGTCGTGGAACTTGTTGCATTCGGCTTGGATGGTTCGCCACCTATGCGACATTGCATTCCAATTGCGATCCATAGGCACCTTCGCATAGTCACCATACCACATCGTCTCATGGAATTGTTCTTCGATCCTTTTCCAATACCAGCCGTAGGTTTGGTTGGAGCCGACGATGGAGTCGTTCGTGACAAGCTTCCATGCGTCGCAAAGGCACTCGTCTTCCTTGGTCTTCCACCGCTTGTCTTTTGTGCCCTTCTTTCTCGTCTTCCGGACCTTTCGGGCCTCCACACCCTCGCCGCCGCCCTCCACATCCTCATAGTCACCCTCCATGTACTCGTCGTCGCCCTCCATTTCCTCCCCGCCGCCCTCTTCCTCCTCACCGTCGCCATCTTCCTCCACATCTAGCTCACGGACGCCGGGCGCCGTCCCCTCACGGATCATGCCACGCAACAATTCCGAGCCTTCGATCTATTGCAATTAACAGCGCGCACGTCAGTTCATGTATTGAACACAATGATCATGAGGGTAAAGGCCGTAGATTCATACCATGTCATGGTCGACGTCGTTTGGCATTCTGTCGAACATGTGGTCGTCGGAGTAGCCGGTACCATCGCCGTCCGCGCCAAAGAAGCATTGACGGCCGCTCACATCGACGCGTTGGCGACGCCGGTCTCCAGGCGAGTCGGTGAACGCCTGGTTGAGATCGATGGGGACGCCGACGGTCGGCGAATCGGAGCGGCTGCTGCTTTCACATAATGGCGAGGCCCGTACCCCTGAACGCGGGGTGGCACCACTGCCATCAAAGAACGCTGGGTTCGACGGCGATGCGCCACCCGCCGCGTTCGTGCTCCCTTGACTTGCGCCGCCGGCAGCTGCGTACGCCATCGACGCTCGCAACAGATCGATCTCCTTCTGCCTAGCCTCCGCACAGATGCGCCTCCCTCTCCTGTCTACGGTGGGCGCCGCTCGACGCGCTAGCTCCTTTTCCCAGTCTTCATCCGGCGTGTTCGGCGGCCGCGCGAGTGTTTTGCGAGGGGCGAGGTAGCCGTGACCGCCACCGCGAGCAGCACCAACCTGTCGTCCTCCTCGACTGCGAGCGCCGCCACGGCTGCGTTTGTGCGGTGACCCAGCACACCACTGCATATTGTAGTGTACAAGTCGTTGACATAACACCCACGGAAGGACTAATCCGTCAATATTACATCACTCAGAGTAGTACAACAGAAACATTGCGGGTCCACTTTATTACACACTGCTAAAGATTACAAGCCAAAAATGCATAAAAACATCGACGTCTTCCTCAGACATGGGAGGAATGTCTATTATTGCGATGTTGACAGGAGTCAACCTACAAGCGATAGATAACAGTAAACTAAGAACCATCTTGGCTAAGCCACTAAGTAGTACTAGTCTAGTCTGACTTGGCCAGGTTCTGACTATGATAACTTTAAGTCTCCACCTCCTCGTCGGTGTCGTTGGCACCGTAGGCGATGATGTAGTCGACGCCTTCTACTCCTCCAGACAGATCAGCTGCTTCAAAGTACACCTCGTCGGCATGGTATGCTCCAAAGTCGTCTTCAGCTATCTCATCAGAGTCTAAGCAGAGATCAACGCAGGAAAAGGTGAGCAACACTAGCGTTACCCAGCAAGTTCAAATAATAGATGATAAAGTGTATGATGCACTATCTACCATCCTGACCAAGAAGTCATGGATGAATATGCAAGTTTTGTAAACATTTTTTGGAAAAGGTCCATTTTATTTTAGAAAACTATGCCCCCAGTCTCCACGGGTCTTTAGTCATCACTTGGGATGCCTTTCCCGCGGCGTTCTGTAGTTCCCTCCTGGAACAAGGATGTGACAGTCACAATTTCTTTGTTTAACTCTGCAGAGCTGCACCACTTTACCCAACAGCAGCCTGGCTCCTTTTGCTCTCTCAGCACACCATGTGTGCTATAGCCAGAACTCAGGGCAACAAGTCATGTGGAGTCGCTTCCTGCACAACACATATCCGCCCATTTGTGACGCGGCTGGTAACTACGACCATTAGCCCGCCACCCCTCCCGAGCTTCTATTTCAGTCACTCCGTCGAGTGGGAAGGTCACGCGCTTCCACGCAGTTGGCCGCCGCAACGGACGCAACCAGGTAATAGCCTGCCGAGGATATGCGAACAAAGGAAGAAACCTCTGACGAGCCCATCCATAGTGAATCTGTTGGTTGATGCTTCAATACGGCGCAAGGATCACTGGGCCATGGGTTATTAATCCTAGGTATATACTTTCCCATACAATGGAACCTCCACACAACATCAAACCATGGTTCCATTGCCAGCCAACAATATATATGTATAGCAATTCACATCATTCGAAAATAGGTTTTCTTTTTCATGCAATGATAAACCATAGTACTTTGCAATTACTTTGATAAAATTAATCAAGTAGGACATGCAAGTTGGAACTTGCCTTGAGACTGACAGGTAATGCAGTCTAAAGCTTCCGACGAATTGGGACCCTCGCGTTCTGAAAATCAATATCATTGTCTGTATGAGACAATGTTGAAAAACCAAATACATGCCAATATGCATATAATGAGATGATTTTTATTCTTTCCCAAAATTCCCCAGAGTTTTGTGAAGGATTTCGTTTTAAAGATTTCTTTGATTTGAATTTTAGTTAGGATGAGTAACATGACAGTCATAATGTAGTTCAAATTATGCTTTGAACTTGATATATAATTTTTCCATTTTATTTTCTTTTGAAAATAATTTGAAATATTTCAAAGTCATTTCCACTTAAGGATCCTTTGAATTTTTGGTACAAGAAATAGTTTTCAATAAATCAAGTAGATATTTTATTTGGATTACTTATTTTCTTCTGATATTTGTAGATATTTTTAAATTATTTTTAGGATTTTATTTGAATTTATAACAAGTTTTGAAATTTTGGAAGAATTTGTAAATTTAAAATTTTACAATTAAGTCCCTGGTCAACTCTGGTTCAACCGAACCAGTCCACTCCCTCTCTCTCTCACTTCTCACTTGCACGAGCACGAGCCCGTGCTCGAGCTCCTCTGGCTCCCGTGTCGCTTGCGGTGGCGCCATCCCACTCCGACCAGCTCCGGCCACCTCTGTCGCCGTGCGCTGGGGCAAAACACTCCCCTCGCTCCGCTCTTCCACCTCACCGGAGCGATTCGTCCCTCTCTTCCTCTCGTGGCCGCGCACAACTCAATCCCCTAGGGTTAGGGTTTCGGTGCCGGTGCCGCTTCCCTCCTTCTCCAGCGTGCTCGCCATGGCTGGGCGCAGAGCTCCGCCCTCTGTGCCACCGTGGCGCGGTGGTGCTGGTCCACGACCTCCGTGTGCCCCCTCCAACGGTAGCGCGAGCACTGCCTCGCCGCCGTGGAGCTACGGCCATGGACGCAAGGTAAAACTTCTTCTCCCTCTCTTCTCCTTCGCCTACTACCTCTACTCGATCTAGATGCTTCTGGACTTCGGATTAATTATATGTTCCTCTGTTGGTTAGGTTCTTGATGATCAGATGATGATTCTTGATGATTTACTCCTTTATGTGCACTGTCTACCTGTTGTGCACCAAGATGAGGTGAATGGTGTAGATCTAGCATGTTTAGATCCACCCATTACCTCTGGATGTATTGTTGGGAGCATTTCTTGCTACAGAAGATGAAATTTTCTTTAGAAAAATAATTCTGAGCTAGAACTTGTACTAAATGATCTAGCTGTGATGAATAAGTGCTTTTAAGAATGATTTAGACAAGTTTTGCTTGCTATGATGCCTCCTTGTAGAGTTACATAGCAGCTTGCTTGTTTAGAGAGGATTTTTTTATGCTTTCCTGTGCTTCTTCCATGTGTAAGGATGTGCATAGCTCAGCTAATCCAGCTCTGCTGGTTCACTGGCTTGTGTGATGCTTTGTTAAGAACAAAATAAGAACAGATACTACACTATTGCCTTTTTCCCTTGTCTCCAATGCTCAAACAATTGCTAAATCACACAACTTCACTCCCTTTCATCTCTCTGTCCTATTTCTTGCACAAAACAGAAGTTCTCTGTGGTGCAATTTATTTTCCTATAGCACCCTACCTTGCAGTGCAAGGCTCTGTTAAGAACAGATGCTAAAATGAACACTCTAGCATGATTCTGTCATTTTCAGAACCTGCTTAGCCTCTCTCTAGCACTTATAGATCAACCTATGTTGTAGAGCAGCTAGAGCTACGGAAGAGCTCTGATCTTGCTCCAAGGTTCAACCTCCTTCTTCTTGCTGCTTCAATTTTTCCTGGAGTATATTTGCTAGCTGAAATGGCTTGTGGTGGATGGGTTTAAGTAATCTCCATGATATATTTGTAGTTTGTGGTTGTTCTTGGTGAAGAACAGATGAAAATGGTGCTGCTAGATGTTCTAGTGCTTGTGAAAAAGTGTGGTTTGTGATGGCTGTGACTTGTGTGTGCTAGTAGCTGCGGCTTGGGTATGTATTTATACAAATTTGAGCACTCCTGTGCTTGTGACACCAGGATAAATGAATTGTGGTGACTAACCTGCTTACAGTGGCCCTCTTTGCCTCGAGCTGTTTTATTTGACTCTTTCCTGCACACCTTTTCACCTAGGAGATCAGCTCACTGCTGCTGCTGCGCAGTTCATCTCCCCCTGGTGATAACTATGAGTCATTCTTGACTCATTGATCCTATCTGGTCCAGATTTCTGTGTGGCAATGCTTGGCTGAGAATTGAAATGCTTAAGATAGTCGGTTTGAGATGATTAAATTCAAATGTGTGGCCAATTAAGCTGATGGCTAGCTTAGTGAGGGATTTAGGGTCCATTTACCTAATTAATAGGAAAATGTGATACCATAATTGTGGGCTAAGGTTTTATTTGCCTCCTGGTTTGATTTTTGGGGAAAGCATTTTATCTGTGGCTTTGTCTTTTGATGATCAAGATCATAAGCTCAATACAGCACTTGTTTGCCTAAGATTTAAGTTGCCCGAGTTGATTTTCTATGTGCTGCAACATGCCTTTGCCCCTCCTTGTTGCCTTCAGATTAAAAGAGCATGATCCATTTGATCAGTCCCTTCTGTTGCCTTTGATGATTTGCAATATTCCCCAATTTAGCCTAATTGAATCACAGTTTTAATTAGGCTAAAACCAGGTTTCAACACAGAAACATGCCAGCACCAAATGGTGTGGGCAACATTTTAATCATAACCCAAAAATTCCACTTGTTTGTGTTGTTTATTTTGCAGGTTATATGATGAAGAAGACTTGAAGACTTTAGTTTAGGATTTTTGGTACTGTTTTTGTATTGTTTCAAATGTTGTAAGGTTATTTGTTCTGAAGTCTTGTAATTTAATTATGTTGATCAATTGTATCATTTGTATCCAAATGTTTCCCAAACATTTGAGTTTAAATCATGTAATTCTTGTATATATATTCCTTTTCAAAGATTCTTTTGGAAATATTTGTGTATGGAGTTGTGGTGTGGATGAAATATAGTGACTTTATTATTTGAAATGATGTCCTCACTATTCTTGTGATTTATATCTTGTTATATTTGTGATATGTGTGTATAGAAAGATTTAGGAAAGAATAGAATTGTTTTAAACTTAAGATTATTTCAAATTTCCTTTTGAAATCAAATGAAATCAGATGAAATCAAATGATTGTGTTGGAGAAATACTAACAAAGGTTTTGAAAATATGTCATAGGGTTTATCGACTCCTCTCGACTATCTGTCAATATCTGACTCCCAGAACATCGACACTCGTCTGGAATCAACCCTCGATTCATTTTAACACAAAAGCGCGAAAATTTTCTAGATTTCACCAAAAGATGCATGAATGCACAAATGCAATTCCTAGTTCTACCCTCTCGAGTCCTATAACTGCGGGGTATTACAGCCTCTCCCCCTTAAACTAAACTTCGTCCCGAAGTTTCTTTTCTGGGGTACCTGAACAACTGTGGGTAATCTCGTCGCAAATCTTCTTCTTTTTCCCAAGTTGCTTCTCGATCTGAGTGGTTCTTCCACTGAACTAAACAAAACTTGATTGCTCTATTCCTTAGTCTACTTTGAGCTATTTTGAGACGATCTCTTATAATATCAACAATCTGTTGTTGTTCCTTTATATACTCGGGTGCAAATTCTTTGTTTTCACCTACTTCAAACCAACATATTGGAGATCTACACTTCCTCCCATATAGAGCTTCAAATGGTGCCATCTGAATACTACTTTGATAACTGTTGTTATAAGAAAATTCGGCTAAGGCTAAATGTTCATCCCATGATCCTCCAAAATCAAGAACACAAGCTCTTAACATATCCTCTAAGATCTGATTTGTTCTCTCTGTTTGTCCGCCAGTTTGTGGGTGATAAGCAGTACTATACTTCAAATGTGATCCTAACTTATTGTGAAGTTGTCTCCAAAAAGCTGCCGTGAATATGGATCCTCGATCGGACACTATGCTTTGTGGAACTCCATGTTTACTTACTATCTCTTTTACATATATGTCTACCAATTGTGATGCATTATCTTTTTGATTGATTGGAATAAAATGAGCACTTTTTGTTAACCGGTCAACTATTACCCATATCGCATCCTTATTCCTCCTAGTTTTGGGTAATCCAGTGATAAAATCCATACTTATTTCTTCCCATTTCCATTTGGGAATTGGTAGTGGTTGTAATAATCCTGCTGGACTCTGATGTTCAGCTTTCACTTGTCTGCAAGTATGACATTCTGCTACATATCTGGCAATTTCTCTCTTCATATTGTTCCACCAAAATACTTTCTTCAAATCCATGTACATCTTGGTACTTCCAGGATGTATGAATAAGGTGTCTCATGTGCTTCCTTCAAAATTATGCTCTTGATCTCTTGAATATCTGGAACACATATTCTACCATGATACCATAATGAATCAGTTTCTGGCCTCAAGGTGAATTCAGATCTTCTACCTTCTTTAATCCTGCGGATTTCTTCAGCTATGAATTCATCTTCTCTTTGCCGATGAAGATATTTTCTTTCAATTCCATCTCTGTTTCTTCAACAACTTCCATAGCTGCAATACTATTCAACTCTGGACCTTCCCAGATTTCAATACCGCTCTTTGTATCTCATTCCTCAATTCCTTGGGCATTCCTTCTTCCATCAAAGGATTACAATTCACTTTACGACTTAATGCATCTGCCACTACATTGGCTTTTCCTGGAGTATAGTTTATTGTCAAGTCATAATCCTTGATTAACTCTAACCATCTCTTCTGCCTCATATTCAGTTCCTTTTGTGTGAAGAAGTATTTCAAACTCTTATGATCCGTATATAATTCACACTTTCTCCATAGAAAATGTCTCCATTGCTTTAAAGCATAAACAACTGCTGCTAACTCCAAATCATGTGTAGGATAGTTAAGTTCATGTGGCTTTAACTGCCTTGATCCATAAGCAATTACCTTGCGATCTTGCATCAATACACAACCTAATCCATTTTTAGATGCATCACAATATACTGTGTAAACTTTTCCAGTTTCTGGTACTGCTAACACAGGTGCTGTTGTAATCTCTCTTGAGTTCTTGGAAACTTTGTTCACACTTCTCCGTCCATTCAAATGGAACATTCTTTCTGAGTAACTTTGTCATTGGCCCGGCTATCTTAGAAAATCCTTCAATAAATCTCCGATAATATCCGGCCATTCCCAAAAATCCTCTAATTTCCTTAGGGTTCTTGGGTGCTTCCCAATCCAATACTGCTTTTACTTTCTCCGGATTGACTGCAATCCCTTCTTTACTGATCACATGACCAAGAAATTCCACTTGATCCAACCAAAACTCACACTTACTAAATTTGGCATATAACTGATGTTCCCTTAGTGTCTGTAACACAATACTTAAGTGTTGTGCATGATCTTCCTTGGTTTTGGAATAGACCAATATATCATCAATGAACACAATCACAAACTTGTCCAGTATGGCATAAAAATCTTGTTCATCAAATTCATGAATATTGCTGGTGCATTGGTTAAACCAAATGGTACTACTAAATACTCATGATGTCCATATCTTGACACAAATGCTGTTTTGGGAATATCCTCAGGTTTAATCTTTATCTGGTGGTATCCTGACCTCAAATCTATTTTAGAAAATACCCCTGCTCCTCTTACTTGATCAAACAAATCTTGTATCCTTGGCAACGGGTATTTATTCTTAATGGTCACACTATTCAAGTTACGAAAATCTCCACACATTCTTCTTCCTCCATCTCTTTTATCCACAAATATACTGGTGATCCCCAAGGTGATACACTTTCTCTTATGAATCCTTTATCTTCCAACTCATCTAATTGCTCTTTGAGTTGTACCAATTCCTTGGGACCCATCTTATATGGTGCTTGTGCAATAGGTGCTGTACCAGGAATCAAATCTATGGTGAACTCAATTTCACGATCCGGTGGCATCCCTGGTAACTCATCTGGAATACATCCTGAAATTCTTTAACCACTGGGATTTCTTCTATCTTAGCTTCCTTCATAGCATTCAACTGTAAATCTGCTCTTAACTGACTATGCTTATCCCCTTGGTATACTGTTCTCATACCTCCTGGTCCTCTCAAAGACACTGTCTTTTCTGCACAATCTATTTGAGCTCCATGATCAGATAACCAGTCCATCCCTAAGATGACTGCTATATCTTTCATGGGAATTACTAGCAAATCAGCGTCATAAACGCGATCACAGATCATAATTACTTGATCCATTTTGACTTGCGTTACTAACAATTTTCCCCCGGCCGACATGACCGTTATGGGTACTTCTAACGGCTGACATCTAATCCCATATGCATCCACAAATTGTTGCGAAATAAAAGATGTAGTAGCTCCAGTATCAAACAAAACTTTGCCAGGATGAGAAAGGATTTTGAGCGTACCGATCACCACGTTGTCGGTGTTGTTGACTTGCTCCAAACTGGTGCAATTCAGCCTTCCATATGGCTTCCCTTTGCCCTTATCTGCTGCATTCCTTCCAAATCCTCCATTCCTTGGCTTGAATCCTCCTCCACCTTGGTTATTTCCTCCACCAGTTCCTCGGCTTATTGTTGATTCTGTTTATTTGGACAATCAGGCTTGATATGTCCAGCTTGTCCACATCCAAAACAGATGATTTTGGGCTTCTGACAATCCTTCATCAGATGTCCTCTCATTCCACAGTTATTGCATATCAAATTGTTAACAGGATTGAAGCTTCGTGGAATAGGCTTCCTTCCTTCAGTTCTAAGCTTAGGCTTAAAACGTAGATTTGGTGGTTGTCTGGACTTGAAACTTCCTTGGTTCCATCCTTGCTTTCTTCCTTCTTTCTTCCTGAAGTAACTTATAATCATCCTCCAATGTTATTGCTGCATCTACCAGCTCCTGAAACTCCTTTGGTTTTGTCAACCTTAACTGCATCTTCATAAAAGGACTCAGACCCTTCATGAATCTCTTCTTCCTTTTCTCCTCAGTGTCTACTTCATCCAATGCATACCTCGATAACATGTTGAACGCACTGACATAACGTCCAACAGGTAACTCATTCTGTCTCAGATTCTCAAACTCCCTCCTTTTCAATTCCATAATACTTTCAGGAACATGTGCTTCCCTAAACCTCTTCTTAAACTCCTCCCAAGTTACAACATGATCAGCAGGTAGTGTTGCCACTATGGCTTCCCACCATGATGCTGCTGGTCCGGTAAGCAAATGAGTTGCATACCTAACCTTCTCCTCATCAGAACATCCAACTGTGTTGAGCTTTCGTTCAGTATCTGCCACCCAATCTTCTGCGTCCATAGGTTCTGGAGCTCTTGCAAATGGTATGGGTCTAGCATTTTGGAAATCTGATAGAGTCACTCCTTTAAGTACTTCATCCCTTCCTCGTCCTGCCTGTATTTCCAGCAAATCTTGCAGAAATTTATTCTGCCTTTCCTGGTCTTGGCGCCTGCCTTCTTCCACCATCTGCATATACTGCATGAAACTTTGCTCCGTGATTGGCCTTGGTGGTTGTGGTATTCCTCCTGCATCTGCATCTTGCTTCTCCTTAAGTTCACGTTCTTGCCTCTGCACATCACTCTCCTCACCGATGTACGCCATTACCCTCTAGTCCTGTTACATCGAATCAGAACTCTCCATTACATTATGCATATGCACTTCGAGTCCTATTCCATGCACAAGTACTAGTCAAACAATGGAAAACAGAAAAATCCAAAGAACACAAAACTTTTCAAACATATACCATGTATTATACATGTAGGATTACAAACATGGGTACATAATAGTAACACACTCTAAAAGTGAGTAGGTCTCACTTATTGCTACCAGCGTCCTTACAATACTACGTACAATACCCTATATTAACATATTACACAACTACCGCTTTACTCCGTCCTGCTCTGCTTGGTAACTTCACACTAGTGGTAGGCTGATATTCAGGGTCAGATGGGCTTGCTTCTAACGTCATATCCGTCATGGCAAAGTAACTATCAAGATACTTGTATGCCGCTGCTTCCCCATCGTAAACCTCCTCATCTCCATAACCCTCGCCTCCATCATCGTACCCAGTTGGTACTGCCTCAAAGTTATTGAAATACCCTCGTGATTCGTCTCCCTTCTTCGTCTTCGGGTAATACTTGGTCTCGTACGCATACTTCCATTCCTCATCTTCCTCCTCAGAATCTATTTTTATTGGCTTACTTGACTCACCCACTCTAGGCTTCCTCCTAGGGGTATGACTAGTAACTTCCGGCTCTTCCGGATCTCCTGGAATTCTTATGGGATCACTCTGTGTACCCTGATAAGGTTCTTCATCCCAACCTGTGGCACTTGGTACTTCAGGTTCCCAACTCTGCCATCCCTTCTCCTCATCAACTAAGACATAACCAGAGTGTGGTGGTGTATAGTCAGGATAAATTGGGGTATCGGGTTCTACTTCCTCCACATACCTAGTTGGTGTGGGTGGTGGATCAGTGTATCCCTTCTCTGCTTCATACCTCAGTATATCACACTTTTCCTGAATAACCTCAGGACTGGAGTACTGCTCTATCATGGCTTCTACCTCTCCAGCTACTACTCCGAACGTCTTATGATACGCCCGAATCATCTTGAGACAACTGTCCATGAACTCAGCCACATCACGTGGATTAGTTTTCAGGAAAGCTTTATAATCCACTGGACCCTCAAGCCGGTAATTCGCACTCGGAATAGCGTTAAACGGTGTTTCCACCAACGCATAACTCTTGGATGTCCTTATCTCAGTAACTGCTCTGACAGCAGCAATCTGGAAAGCTACTTCCACATTCTTTGCTTCTCCAAAGGGCATTTTGAATCTCATCTTCAGTTCAGGTGGTAACTTGAGTGCTACACGGTACAGGGCTAAAATTGATCCGTCGTAAAAACTCATCACTTTCACTATCACCTTGGTTTTGATACCAAGAAAATAGATCAGTTGCTGAAGCATTTCCGCCCAGCTTCCCCGAAAAACACCCTTGTCCAACTCAGCATCTCTCACACGAACTGACCTCCTGGGACCCCGTTTCTCCATCCTAGCTGTTATAGCCAAAAAGGATATCAGAATTTAAATGAAGTAATAATTGCATGATAATGCTATTCTCAAGTGAATATCAATCATAACAAATTAAAACTCAATCCATTCTAAGGCCTCGCACACCTACAGGTTTTTCCCTTTAATAGGTTTCCAACCTAAGGTCTAGCAATTGCTCTGATACCATCTGCGGTGACCCAGCACACCACTGCATATTGTAGTGTACAAGTCGTTGACATAACACCCACGGAAGGACTAATCCGTAAATATTACATCACTCAGAGTAGTACAACAGAAACATTGCGGGTCCACTTTATTACACACTGCTAAAGATTACAAGCCAGAAATGCATAAAAACATCGACGTCTTCCTCAGACATGGGAGGAATGTCTATTATTGCGATGTTGACAGGAGTCAACCTACAAGCGATAGATAACAGTAAGAACCATCTTGGCTCAGCCACTAAGTAGTACTAGTCTAGTCTAACTCGGCCAGGTTCCTACTATGATAACTTTAAGTCTCCACCTCCTCCTCGTCGGTGTCGTCGGCTCCGTAGGCGATGATGTAGTCGACGCCTTCTACTCCTCCAGACAGATCAGCTGCTTCAAAGTACACCTCGTCGGCATGGTATGCTCCAAAGTCGTCTTCAGCGATCTCATCAGAGTCTAAGCAGAGATCAACGGAGGAAAAGGGTGAGCAACACTAGCGTTACCCAGCAAGTTCAAATAATAGATGATAAAGTGTATGATGCACTATCTACCATCCTGACCAAAAGTCATGGATGAATATGCAAGTTTTGTAAACATTTTTAGGAAAAGGTCCATTTTATTTTAGAAAACTATGCCCCCAGTCTCCACGGGTCTTTAGTCATCACTTGGGATGCCTTTCCCGCGGCGTTCTGTAGTTCCCTCCTGGAACAAGGATGTGACAGTCACAATTTCTTTGTTTAACTCTGCAGAGCTGCACCACTTTACCCAACAGCAGCCTGGCTCCTTTTGCTCTCTCAGCACACCATGTGTGCTATAGCCAGAACTCAGGGCAACAAGTCATGTGGAGTCGCTTCCCTGCACAACGCATATCCGCCCATTTGTGACGCGGCTGGTAACTACGACCATTAGCCCGCCACCCCTCCCGAGCTTCTATTCCAGTCACTCCGTCGAGTGGGAAGGTCACGCGCTTCCACGCAGTTGGCCGCCGCAACGGACGCAACCAGGTAATAGCCTGCCGAGGATATGCGAACGAAGGAAGAAACCTCTGACGATCCCATCCATAGTGAATCTGTTGGTTGATGCTTCAATACGGCGCAAGGATCACTGGGCCATGGGTTATTAATCCTAGGTATATACTTTCCCATACAATGGAACCTCCACCACAACATCAAACCATGGTTCCATTGCCAGCCAACAATATATATGTATAGCAATTCACATCATTCGAAAATAGGTTTTTCTTTTTCATGCAATGATAAACCATAGTACTTTGCAATTACTTTGATAAAATTAATCAAGTAGGACATGCAAGTTGGAACTTGCCTTGAGACTGACAGGTAATGCAGTCTAAAGCTTCCGACGAATTGGGACCTTCGCGTTCTGAAAATCAATATCATTGTCTGTATGAGACAATGTTGAAAAACCAAATACATGCCAATATGCATAGAATGAGATGATTTTTATTCTTTCCAAAATTCCCCAGAGTTTTGTTAAGGATTTCTTTTTAAAGATTTCTTTGATTTGAATTTTAGTTAGGATGAGTAACATGACAGTCATAATGTAGTTCAAATTATACTTTGAACTTGATACATAATTTTCCCATTTATTTTCTTTTGAAAATAATTTGAAATATTTCAAAGTCATTTCCACTTAAGGATCCTTTGAATTTTTGGTACAAGAAATAGTTTTCAATAAATCAAGTAGATATTTTATTTGGATTACTTATTTTCTTCTGATATTTGTAGATATTTTTAAATTATTTTTAGGATTTTATTTGAATTTATAACAAGTTTTGAAATTTTGGAAGAATTTGTAAATTCAAAATTTTACAATTAAGTCCCTGGTCAACTCTGGTTCAACCGAACCAGTCCACTCTCTCTCTCTCTCACTTCTCACTCGCACGAGCACGAGCCCGTGCTCGAGCTCCTCTGGCTCCCGTGTCGCTTGCGGTGGCGCCATCCCACTCCGACCAGCTCCGGCCACCTCCGCCGCCGTGCGCTGGGGCAAAACACTCCCCTCGCTCCGCTCTTCCACCTCACCGGAGCGATTCGTCCCTCTCTTCCTCTCGTGGCCGCGCACAACCAAGCCCCTAGGGTTAGGGTTTCGGTGCCGGTGCCGCTTCCCTCCTTCTTCTCCAGCGTGCTCGCCATGGCTGGGCGCAGAGCTCCGCCCTCTGTGCCGCCGTGGCGCGGTGGTGCTGGTCCACGACCTCCGTGTGCCCCCTCCAACGATAGCGCGAGCACTGCCTCTCCGCCGTGGAGCTACGGCCATGGACGCAAGGTAAAACTTCTTCTCCCTCTCTTCTCCTTCGCCTACTACCTCTACTCGATCTAGATGCTTCTGGACTTCGGATTAATTATATGTTCCTCTGTTGGTTAGGTTCTTGATGATCAGATGATTATTCTTGATGATTTAATCCTTTATGTGCACTGTCTACCTGTTTTGCACCAAGATGAGGTGAATGGTGTAGATCTAGCATGTTTAGATCCATCCATTACCTCTGGATGTATTGTTGGGAGCATTTCTTGCTCACGAAGATGAAATTTTCTTTAGAAAATAATTCTGAGCTAGAACTTGTACTAAATGATCTAGCTGTGATGAATAAGTGTTTTTAAAATGATTTAGACAAGTTTTGCTTGCTGTGATGCCTCCTTGTAGAGTTACACAGCAGCTTGCTTGTTTAGAGAGGATTTTTTTATGCTTTCCTGTGCTTCTTCCATGTGTAAGGATGTGCATAGCTCAGCTAATCCAGCTCTGCTGGTTCACTGGCTTGTGTGATGCTTTGTTAAAACAAAATAAGAACAGTCTATTGCCTTTTTCCCTTGTCTCCAATGCTCAAACAATTGCTAAAGCACACAACTTCACTCCCTTTCATCTCTCTGTCCTATTTCTTGCACAAAACAGAAGTTCTCTGTGGTGCAATTTATTTTCCTATAGCACCCTACCTTGAAGTGCAAGTTAAGAACATATGCTAAAATGAACACTCTAGCATGATTCTGTCATTTTCAGAACCTGCTTAGCCTCTCTCTAGCACTTATAGATCAATCTCTGTTGTAGAGCAGCTAGAGCTACGGAAGAGCTCTGATCTTGCTCCAAGGTTCAACCTCCTTCTTCTTGCTGCTTCAATTTTTCCTAGAGTATATTTGCTAGCTGAAATGGCTTGTGGTGGATGGGTTTAAGTAATCTCCATGATATATTTGTGGTTTGTGGTTGTTCTTGGTGAAGAACAGATGAAAATGGTGTTGCTAGATGTTCTAGTGCTTGTGAAAAAGTGTGGTTTGTGATGGCTGTGACTTGTGTGTGCTAGTAGCTGCGGCTTGGGTATGTATTTATACAAATTTGAGCACTCCTGTGCTTGTGACACCAGGATAAATGAATTGTGGTGACTAACCTGCTTACAGTGGCCCTCTTTGCCTCGAGCTGTTTTATTTGACTCTTTCCTGCACACCTTTTCACCTAGGAGATCAGCTCACTGCTGCTGCTGCTGCGCAGTTCATCTCCCCTGGTGATAACTATGAGTCATTCTTGACTCGTTGGTCCTATCTGGTCCAGATTTCTGTGTGGCAATGCTTGGCTGAGAATTGAAATGCTTAAGATAGTCGGTTTGAGATGATTAAATTCAAATGTGTGGCCAATTAAGCTGATGGCTAGCTTAGTGAGGGATTTAGGGTCCATTTGCCTAATTAATAGGCAAATGTGATACCATAATTGTGGGCTAAGGTTTTATTTGCCTCCTGGTTTGATTTTTGGGGAAAGCATTTTATCTGTGGCTTTGTCTTTTGATGATCAAGATCATAAGCTCAATACATCACTTGTTTGCCTAAGATTTAAGTTGCCTGAGTTGATTTTCTATGTGCTGCAACATGCCTTTGCCCCTCTTGTTGCCTTCAGATTAAAAGAGCATGATCCATTTGATCAGTCCCTTCTGTTGCCTTTGATGATTTGCAATATTCCCCAATTTAGCCTAATTGAATCACAGTTTTAATTAGGCTAAAACCAGGTTTCAACACAGAAACATGCCAGCACCAAATGGTGTGGGCAACATTTTAATCATAACCCAAAAATTCCACTTGTTTGTGTTGTTTATTTTGCAGGTTATATGATGAAGAAGACTTGAAGACTTTAGTTTAGGATTTTTGGTACTGTTTTTGTATTGTTTCAAATGTTGTAAGATTATTTGTTCTGAAGTCTTGTAATTTAATTGTGTTGATCAATTCTATCATTTGTATCCAAATGTTTCCCAAACATTTGAGTTTAAATCATGTAATTCTTGTATATATATTCCTTTTTAAAGATTCTTTTGGAAATATTTGTGTATGGAGTTGTGATGTGGATGAAATATAATGACTTTATTATTTGAAATGATGTCCTCACTATTCTTGTGATTTATATCTTGTTATATTTGTGATATGTGTGTATAGAAAGATTTAGGAAAGAATAGAATTGTTTTAAACTTAATATTATTTCAAATTTCCTTTTGAAATCAAATGATTGTGTTGGAGAAATACTAACAAAGGTTTTGAAAATATGTCGTAGGGTTTATCGACTCCTCTCGACTATCTGTCGATATCTGACTCCCAGAACATCGACACTCGTCTGGAATCAACCCTCGATTCATTTTAACACAAAAGCGCGAAATTTTTCCAGATTTCACCAAAAGATGCATGAATGCACAAATGCAATTCCTAGTTCTACCCTCTCGAGTCCTATAACTGCGGGGTATTACAGTTTGACGGGCGACATCGGCGGCGGACGTGGATCGCCCAAGGTGGGAAAGGCGGGAAGGATGAGCGCGGGGGAGGCAAATGGCGGGAGAATGAAAAGGGACGGGACAGGGGAAAGTGATATAGAGCTTTTGTGTCACTGCCGCGTCGGTCCCGCCTGTCAGATCCAAAGTGGCGCGCGTTGCCGCGGTTGCCGGTGCGCGCGCTTACGACCCTAGAACCAGGACGCGAAGCGGGGTTGCCGGACGCTCCATTGGGACGTGGCAGCAACATTTGTCCTGTTGGGCGCGTCGCTGGGGGACGGTTTCGTGCCGGCGCGCCCAAAACGCCTATTGGGAGCGGAGTTGGGCGCGCCGGTGGAGATGCTCTTGTGGTTAGGGCTAAATACGGTGGCCAAGTGGGCGGTCTCATACCAGATTTTGTTGGTTGTGGATCGTCTATTATGTAGATGACACGATTATATTCATGGAAACAACATCGAATTATGTTAAACTGTTATTGGGGAATAAAATAACTTTTTATAAAAGTGGGATTTTTTGTTTTCAGAAAGGCTATGGAGGTAGAAGGTCCTTACAAGTAATTTGTTTGGTTGTGACCCTAGATTACCATAAGATGCGGAAAAATAATGTAAACTCGTTCAGCGCCGGTTTAAGAATAAAATAGGATGTTGAAAAGCAAGTGGCTCTCCTATAGAGATTGTCATGTTCACCTCAATGTTATTTCACTATTCTGTCGGTGTTTATGTTGTCTTTTTTTCAAATGTCTAATGGGATATGGAATAGACAAGACTACTATATAAAGATTGTCAATTCAGCTAAATGTTATTTCACAATTCTGTCGGTGTTTATGTTGTCTTTTTGTTTCAAATGCCTCACTAGTGGAAACAGGGCTATCGGTTCGGCCCTTTAGTCCCGGTTCGATTACGAACCCGGACTAATGGGGGCACTAGTCCCGGTTCGAATGGCTAGGACGCCAGCCAGCTCCAGTCCCGGTTCGAACGTGACCTTTAGTCCCGGTTCGTGATACGAACCGGTACTAAAGGTTCGCGGCAGGCGGCCGCACAGGTGGGGCCAGCGTGAGCACTCTTTAGTACCGGTTCGTATCACGAACCGGTACTAAAGATCATCTTTTCTTTAGTACCGGCTCGTGATACGAACCGGGACTAAAGTTTCCCCTATATCATCTTCCACCCCCGAGCCGGCCATGGCCTTTTCTGAGCTCGAGTTCATCAACATTTTCTCATCTATTTCAAAGAGAGCTCGAGTTCTACCCCATTTTTCCACCATTTGTCAAGATTGACGACGCCCCTTCTATCCAAGGGTTAGCAACTTCATCCTTTCTTAAGGTGTTGCTATGTAACATCCCAGATTTTTGGAATGCTTTAAAAATCACTAAAAATTGAAGCTTTTGTTTGAATAAAATAAATTACACGAAGTTGAAGTGGAATCCAATACATTACTTCCAATTTCTTAATAATCCCTATTTATAAATGGTTTTGAGTTATTTAAACATACTCTATTTTTTCAAAAATTGGTTTTAACTCTTCACATGATTTTGAAATGATTCTTGGTAAGTCTTTTTTTCTCAAAATATGTATTTGTGGTAAATCTCCTTGATTTCCTTTAAAACCACAAACGATTTTCTTAAAACCCATTTTCAAAATTTAACGAAACAATTATACAATATTTTTGAAATCTGATTTTGAAATATATATTAAATATTTCCTTACCTCCTATTTTTAAGATTTAAGGATTTTGAAGTAAACCATCTATTTGATACTTCAAATGATTATTTGTATTTAACATGTTTATTAAACTCTATGTAAATAAAAATACCTTGAACCAAATTGTTTTGTTGAGTCTATCATGCGGAATGATATTACTCTTACTATGTTTCTTTGGTTGAATTTGAGTTCAAAAGGAAGTTATAGAAATCTATTTTGAAAATGACATAAAGGTATACATAAAACCTTTATACATTATTTTGAAATTTCAAATTTAAAAATGTTTCCAAAAGTATATTTGAAGGTTTTTAAGAGAAAGGTTTTGATTTTTCAAATCTATAGAAATTGGTTTGAATGGATTTGGATTTGTAAAACAAAAGTTATAAAAGAAATAAGAAAAACAGAAAAGAAAACAGAACAAAAAAAAGTTAATGGGCCGAGCCCAGCCAGCCGCCGTGCTATCTACCGCCCGCGCGCCACCAGCCCAGCCCGTCCGCGCACCCCCTCTCTCACCGACAAGTGGTCCCCACCTGTCGGGGTCATCTTCTCCAACCGCCGCCCGCGCCCATGACGCCCACGACCCCGGCCACCTTCCCCCACTCGCCCCACTCGCCTCGCGCGTCCTCGGCCGAGAAATCGCCTCCGTTAAGTAGCCCCGTACCCCCTCTTCTTTTCCCCTCTTCCTCCCCCTCGAATAGTGCCCCCAGGCCGCCGAATTTCGTCGCCGAAGTCCGCCATTTCCGCCGGCCATCGAGGTCCATTCCGGCGAAGTAAGTCACCCCCTAGGCCCGAGACCGCACCCATCTTCTTCCTCTAGACCTTACGCACCCCCTGAGACTCTCCTTTGATTTTTGTGTGCAGTTAAAACGAGCGGAGCAAGCTCGACAGAACTCGCCGGCACCACCGCGTCCACGTCCACACCACGCCGTCGTTCCGGGACGCCCAAGCCGACGCCGCAGCCTCCATCATCTTCCCCGTGTCGCGCCGCACCTCTTCGTCTTCTCCCCGAGCCCGGAGCACCACGGGAACGTCGTCTCCTTCCACGACAGGAGCTCGCCGGAGCCACGGCAACTCCGTCCGCGTCGCGTCGCCGCCCCAGGAAGCGCATCTCGTCGTCGACCACACCATCAAGTTCTCCGCGACGTGCCGCACCTCGTGGTGGTCTTCCCCGCGCCCGGGAACCACCGGAGCGCCCTCTCCGTGCACGCCCGAGCCGCCGCATCTCCATTTTCCGGCGAGGTCACCGCCACGGTAATGGTCAAACCTCTCTCAGCCGTCCGATCTGTGTCCTACGGCCAGGATTAGATCCTTTAAAATGAAGGGGTACGACGATTGTCAGCCGTTAGATCCAGATCTAACGATCCAGAACAAATCACTTAAACACGTCAGCGCCCAGTCAGCATCCAGTCAGCTGCCACGTCAGATCCAGTCAGCGCCCGCGTGGAAAATGATTTTCCTATTTAGATTTATTTGGCAGTTTTGCAGAAAAGCCCCTGCATCTTAGAATCATCATAACTTTTTACTGATTTGTCCAAATTTAACAAACTTATATTTTTGAAAAGCTCTGGACTTGTAGAATCTTTTAGAATAATTAGTTCACTGTTTTGGCAAAGTTAAAAACATTCAAATTTCAAATGAGAGATTTAGGTATATTTAGCATAACTTTAATTTTATAAGTCCAAAATTTGCAAATAAAATATTTTGGAAACCTTTGGTTCTGTAGAATAACTTGGTCACTTTTAAAAATATTTTTGAATACTTGTTAAACAATTTAAAAACCAAAGAATCAATTAGAGTATTTTGGATATAGTTTAAATCCTATAAATAATTTTAATATGGTTTCTTTTTGAAAAGTGACCCAAATATTTGCCTCTGACCAGAAAGACCAAAAAACCATATTTTAAAATTAATTAACAACTCAAATTATTAAAGTTGTGTTCATGATCTTACAAAAATGTTTTATGCAAATTTCTTTATTATAAGAATGTGTTAAACCTTTTCCAAAATTCCTCGTGTGACCATGTTGTTCAAGACCAACCTTTTAGAACCCTTGGAACACCACAGCAAGTTATATATGACATCTATGATGTTCATACATAATTGCTTGACCATCCCTTAACCAAAATGGCAAACCCTAAACCTAATCATAATAATTCTTTTTGCATATTGAATTATGTGATGAACCTCGACCAATGTTTTGTGAAGACCTTGATGTGTATGTTTGCTTTTGTATGCAATGATGTTGTTGAATTGCCTGTTTATTATTGTGTTATCTCTATGTTTAGATTGTACGGAGTGCCTTACGTGTTGTGAAGAGTGTAACTTCAACTCTTCAGTTGGCTAAGGCAAGTGACACCATAAAAGTCCTACTACTTTTACTACTATGCACTTAGTGTTTTCAGTAGTATGCATGATAGGCTTGTTACTGAATATTATACTATGCTATGCTCCTATTAGTGTGTAGCCATCCCCCACCCAGAACTTGTAGTATGGAACTTAGTATAGTCATGCTATGAAAAATGTTTTGATTAGTTGGATAGTGATGGAAACTAATAACTAATCAATGAACTACCTGGGTGCTGGTTGGAGAACCATGGTGGGTGACTACTCAGGGGGTCCATGTCTATGGTTCATGTCTATGGTAATTTGCCCTTGGTGGAAGTGCACAATTGTGGAAAGTCACCCAGGCTTAAAGAGATTGTAGACTCTCCTTGTTTAGTAGCTTCTAGTGCAGCCACATGTCATATGGGCTCTGTCTTGATGGAGTAAGTTGAGCGGACTCATCCCGGCTTGACAGGTGGTGGTAGAGGTTTATAGGTGAAGCGCGTCAGGCCGGTATGGGATGGGAAAGTTCTTCCGAAATATCTCGTCTCAGTCTTCTCTTTTCCATTTCATAATTGGTTGCAATGGAGGAGGGAATGATTGGGTCTTGTGGTGAAAGTGCACACCCTCTCGAGAGTTAAAACTAAGTATACTTAGCCGTGTCCCCGGTTATGGACATTTCGAGCAACTAGACCGGGAAGCTGTTGAAGATCTCCTCATCCCAATTTCTTAAATTAAAACTTGATGGGTGAACAAGGGTTTGGGAGCTCACTGATGTCTATCAGTGGTGCCTGCCATGAGTATTCGTCAAAGGTGTTCACTGATGTCTATCAGTGGTACTCTTTGTCTAAGAAAAATTGTTTTACAAATGATAGGATGAAACTGGCTTTATGCAAACCAGCCTCAAACTCCACTTAGCCAAATATTCATGTAGAAGATAGGTTGCCATTTATATCCACATAAGTGTCATCTTGCCATCACAATTCAATTGTGCTGACCCATATAGTTGGGCTGTAACTCACCGTTGCAGGTCCGTCAGACGATGAGTGAGGTTTCGACAGGGTTTCGAGTCTACAACCAACATGCTTGCCTGTGGCACATGAAGATGATGGGCTCACTGTATCATTTGCTTTCCGCTGTGTGTTTACTTTGGTTTGAGCTAGCCTTCGGCTATGCACCTTGTATCGAATCTTTTAAATTTTGGATCATCGTGTAATATACTTTGATACAATGTTATGGTATTACATCTCAAACTGTGTGTGCTAGCAAGTCGATCCAGGGACTAGCACGTTACACGGGGAATCCCAACCTTTGTTAAAAGGTGGGGGTTCTACATGCTACTTTAGCTCATTTCGTTGCTAGTTTAGCTCATTTCATTTTTCTATAGTGCTACCTAGGTGTTTGATGAAATGCCTAATTTAGAGATTTCATTTGTTTTATATGCAATTTGAGCTCAAATTAAAGTATGATTTGTGGGTTTTAGTGTCGTCTCGTCCCGTCCCCGTCCTCACCGCCATCGATCGCCCGCGTCGTCCCGTCACCGGCGCCACCTCGGTGAGCCTCTTGTTTTTATCTTTTATTTAAAAAAATCTTAATTGTATGATTTAGATGCATAGTTATTACTTGTATAATTTTCTTACTTGTATAGTGCCATGGTTTGGATATCCGTCTCCGTCGGCCCTCGTCCGGTCTATGATTCGGATGTGGTATATTTTTATAACTTTTAGTTTCATTTTGTTTTTTTTACAATTATGCCGACCAACTTGACATAGAAATTTTTATCTAGGAGGTAGTTGAACCGGAAATTCCAACCGACCCTCTTGTCGAGATGCTAAATTTATTTGAAAAAGAAAACAATGATTTGAAAGTAAAATTGAAAAGAAGTGAAGATCTTCGTCTCCAATGTAGAAGAGAAGATGAAATTGGAGTTCAAGCTTGCCGACGTCGTCGATGATCACCAGATCAAGATGGATGCAATGCGCTTGAAGATTAAAAAGATTAGAAAATATGCCATTAATCAAGAGGCTTGGTATCATTATGATGTTGGTTCAGTAATTACCTTAGTTGCGATTTTGATCGCATTTGTTGTTGGATTTAAATTCTTTAGATAGTTGTATGTTAGTTTCAATGTATGTTTTATGAGAACTATGTATTACATTTGGTCACTACTCTACTTTGCTTTTAGTGTGATGAACTTGTATTAATTAATTTGGTCACTTATCTATTCATGATGTAGTGTAATGGTTTTTGATATACTTATATAATGCAGATGAACCGGCAATGGATGTACGGTGACCGACGCAGTCCCGAGTTCATTAGTGGCATGCATGATTTTCTCCACGTGGCTGAGGCAAACAAGCGGTCGAATGGTTTTATTTGTTGTCCATGTAGTGCCTGTAAGAATAAGAGAGATTACTCTACCTCAAAAACCCTTCACGTCCACCTGTTGCAGTCCGGTTTCATGCCCGGCTATAATTGTTGGACCAAGCACGGAGAAAGAGGGGTTATAATGGAAGACAATGAAGAAGAAGAGGATAATGACAACTATCCTATGTTCAGTGAACACGGTGGTACTACAATGGGGGAAGACGAAGCTGAAGAAGAGCCCATTGTTGATGAGCCCGATGATGATCTTCGTCGGGCCATTCTTGATGCGAAGATAAACTGCGGAAGTGAAAACAAGAGGTTGAAGTTGGAGAGAATGTTAGAGGATCACAACAAATTGTTGTATCCAAATTGCGAAGATGGCCAGAAAAAGCTAGGTACCACACTGGAATTGCTGCAATGGAAGGCAGAGAATGGTACATCTGACAAGAGATTTGAAAAGTTGCTGAAAATATTAAAGAAGATGCTTCCAAGGGATAACGTATTGCCCCCCAGTACGTACGAAGCAAAGAAGGTTGTCTGCCCTCTAGGATTAGAGGTGCAGAAGATACATGCATGCATCAATGACTGCATCCTCTACCGCGACGAGGAGTACGAGAATTTGAATACATGCCCGGTATGCGGTGCATTGCGGTACAAGATCATGCGAGATGACCCTAGTGATGTTGAGGGCGAGCCGCACCCCTGGAAGAGGGTTCCTGCCAAGGTGATGTGGTATGCTCCTATAATAGCACGGTTGAAACGTTTGTTCCAAAACAAAGAGCATGCCAAGTTGTTGCGATGGCACAAAGAAGACCGTAAGAAAGACGTGATGCTGAGACACCCCGCTGATGGGTCGCAGTGGAGAAAAATCGACAGAGAGTTCCCGACATTTTCAGATGACGCAAGGAACTTAAGATTTGGTCTAAGTACAGATGGCTTTAATCCTTTTGGGGAGCAGAGCTCCAGTCATAGCACCTGGCCTGCGACTCTATGTATCTATAACCTTCCTACTTGG
This sequence comes from Poa pratensis, assembly GCA_947311845.1. Classification (NCBI taxonomy): domain Eukaryota; kingdom Viridiplantae; phylum Streptophyta; class Magnoliopsida; order Poales; family Poaceae; genus Poa; species Poa pratensis. The sequence goes on from CAMZMU010000084.1 coordinate 9,072,433, forward strand.
TTGTGCATGAAGTGAAAGTTCATTATGATGCCAGTGCTCATCCAAGGCCCGAAGCAACCCGACAACGACATTGATGTGTACCTGAGGCCATTGGTTGAAGAACTTTTACAGTTGTGGCGTGAAGAAGGTGTACGTGTGTGGGATGAGCACAAACAGGAGGAATTTGACCTACGAGCGTTGTTATTTGTAACCATCAATGATTGGCCTGCTCTTAGTAACATTTCAGGACAGTCAAACAAGGGATACAATGCATGCACGCACTGTTTAGGTGAGACTGAAAGTATATATTTGTCAAACAAGAATGTGTACCCGGGGCATCGTCGATTTCTTCCAAAACAGCATCCCGTAAGAAAGAAAGGCAAGCATTTCAAAGGTGAGGCAGATCACCGGACGAAGCCTACCCGCCCTACTAGGGATGTTATATATGATATGGTCAAGGATTTAAAAGTAATCTTTGGAAAGGGTCTTGGCGGACAATCTGTTCCGAATGACACTGACGGACACGTACCCATGTGGAAGAAGAAATCTATATTTTGGGAGCTACCCTATTGGAAAATCCTAGAGGTTCACTCTGCAATCGACGTGATGCACGTGACGAAAAATCTTTGCGTGAACCTGCTAAACTTCTTGGGCGTGTATGGAAAGACGAAAGATACACCGGATGCACGGCAGGACCAGCAACGTATGCACGAACGAGACAACCTGAATCCAGAGAAGTATCAAGGTCCTGCCATCTACGCTCTTACCAAAGAAGAGAAGGAGATCTTTTTTGAAGTCCTGAGCAGTATCAAGGTCCCGTCTGGCTTCTCGTCGAATATAAAGGGAATAATAAACATTACAGAGAAAAAGTTCCAAAACCTAAAGTCTCATGACTGCCACGTGATTATGACACAATTACTTCCGGTTGCATTGAAAGGGCTTCTGCCGGAAAATGTTCGAGTACCCATTGTGAAGCTATGTGCATTCCTCAATGCAATTTCTCAGAAGGTGATCAATCCAGAAACTCTACCAAGTTTACAGAAGGATGTGGTCCAATGTCTTGTCAGCTTCGAGTTGGTGTTCCCACCATCCTTCCTCAATATTATGACGCACCTCATAGTTCACCTAGTCGAAGAGATTTCCGTTCTCGGTCCTGTATTTCTACACAACATGTTCCCCTTTGAGAGGTTCATGGGAGTCTTAAAGAAATACGTTCATAACCGTGCTAGGCCAGAAGGAAGCATCTCCAAGGGCTATGGAACAGAGGAGGTCATTGAGTTTTGTGTTGACTTTATTCCTGACCTTAAGCCGATCGGTGTTTCTCAACCGCGCCATGAGGGGATACTGCGTGGAAAAGGCACGCTAGGAAAGAAAGCAACAATATGTATGGACGGGCATTCTTTCACTCAAGCACACTACACAGTTCTACATAATTCCAGCTTGGTGGCTCCGTATATCGTGGAACACAAGAATATTTTACGCTCGAAATACCCATAGCAACCTGAAGATTGGATTGATGGAGAACACGTGAAGACTTTCGGCGGTTGGTTGCAAAAACGCCTCATTAATGACACCACTGTTGGAGAACAGCTATACTTGTTGGTCAAGCAACCATCTTCGACTATATTGACTTTTCAAGGGTACGAGATAAATGAGAATACATTTTACACGGCCGACCAAGATAAAAAGAGCACCAACTAAAACAGTGGTGTCCGCTTTGATGCAACAAACAACAATGGGCAAAAGGACACATATTATGGTTACATAGAGCAGATATGAGAACTTGACTATGGACCTTCTTTTAAGTTCCCTTTGTTCTGGTGCAAATGGTTCAACCTGACAGGCGGGGTACAGGTAGACCCGCTGTACGGAATGACTACAGTGGATCTCAAGAATCTTGGGTACCACACCGAACCATTCGTCCTAGCCAGTGAAGTGGCTCAGGTTTTCTATTTGAAGGACATGTCTACCAAACCGAAAAAAAGAAAGGATAAGCAAGCAAATACATCAGACGATGAGCCAAAGTGCCACATAGTTCTTTCAGAGAAAAGAAACATCGTGGGAGTGGAGGACAAGACAGACATGTCAGAAGATTACGATAAGTTTCATGAAATTCCGCCCTTCACAGTGAAAACTGACCCAAGCATCGTGTTAAATGATGAAGATTGTTCATGGTTACGGCGCAATCAGAAGAAAGGGACACACACGAAGAAGAAGTTTATACCACGACACTAGAGACGGATGTTGGTGGTCATGTGTAATAATGTATGAAACCTTTTATTTAACTGTGTTCTAAAAACTGTGAAGAAAACTCTAAACACTGATTTTAGGTTCTAGCTAAATACTCCAACGGCTTACAAGCGCTCGAGAAAGTTGGAACAAAACACACGGTTTCCCCTGCATACAGCCCGACGGTGGCTCGTGAGTGCCCGCATATCAAATGCACCGTCGGATGTATGCAGGGAATCCGAATGCTTTGTATACCAAAAGAACTACAACGAGTACACACTGAGTGCCGAACATGACCGAGAGGTGGGCTATATATAGAGTCGTGTGGCTCACAAAGTGGTCGTGACAGTGCTGAACCAACGGCTCACAAGCGCTTGAAAGAAACACACGATCCGTGTGCTTCTTTAGTCCCGGTTGGTAACACCAACCGGGACTAAAGGCGGGCTTTGCGGCGACTCGTGTCCGTCACGTGTCCTCCCCCAGCGCTGCCCTAGTCACGCGTGTCCTCCCCCAGCGCTGCCCTGGAGGTCTATATGTATTGTCGCCGATGGGGTAAACCCTAATCCACCATTCCTAGTCACGAACGCATCGTCTCCACGAGATGGATCCGCCACGCCCGCCGCAGCGCCTTCTGGACGAGGTCGAGCGCTCGTGGTCCAACGTCCCCGACCCCGACGAGGATGCGTACGCCACAGGGGTGGCGTGGGGATCCGCGGCCGCATACGGCGACTTGGACGCGTCTCCACCAGGTGCCGCCGCACCTCCACAAGGCGCCGCCGCTCCTCCCGCCAAGGAGGAGGAGGACGACGACTTCGACTGGAGCGACAACTAGGAAGAGGGATGTGGGGTGCAGATGCAGGAGGCCATGGAAGCCTCCTTCCAGTCTGTCCGTGACGACCGTGTCCAGTGAGCCAGGACTGCCTGCCAGCTCAAGGCGAAGGAGGCCTCCGAGCTGGCTTGGGCGCTGAAAGACTCATCATCCATGGCTCGTGCCCTCCGCCGCAAACATGCGCGCGAGAACCAGGCGGCCGCGAACGGGGCTGGCTCCTCCCGCCGTTCCCCCTAATACGCGCGGGCAATTTTGTTAAAATTGTCGGCGCCATTACCCCTAGTCCGTTTATGTAATAATGTAACAGTGTTCTGAAAACTGTTGGTGATATGTCATAATAAGCACGTAAATCAAAGTATATAAAAGAAAACAGAAAAAGAAACTAGAAAAAACAATTGAAAAAGCATGTAAATCAAAGTTTATAAAAGAAAACAGAAAAAGAAAAAGAAATTAGAAAATAATAATTGAAAAAAGCTTGTAAATCAAAGTATATAAAAGAAAACAGAAAAAGAAACTAGAAAAAAACAATTCAAAAAGCATGTTATAAAAGAAAATCAGAAAATAGGAAAAAAACAAAACTTAAACCAAATAGATATAACGCAAAATAGAAAACAGAAGAAACAAAACAAATTTGACTTGATTTGGACGATTAAATCAAAAGATATAAAAGAAATAAGAAAATATGAAAAGAGAAAAAAATACAAAAGCCCATTTAGTACCGGTTGGTAACACCAACCGGGACTAAAGGTCCGCTGGGCTTCGCGCGCAAAATTTTGCGGCCCAGAGAGACCTTTAGTACCGGTTGCTGTTACCAACCGGTACTAAAGACCCTTTAGTCCCGGTTCGTGGCTGGATCCGGGACTAAAGGTCCGTTTCAGTCGATTTGGGTGGTTCCCACGCCCAAATTTTCTCAACTTCTTCCCAATCGTCGATGCCTCTCCGCCTCCGGGCTCCACGCCGCCGTTGCTACCCCGCCCACGCCGTCGTGCTGCCCCGCCACCGTTGCTGCCCCGCCGCGTCGCGCCCGAGGCATGCCTCCTCCGCCGCCCGAGGCCCGCCTCCTCCTCCGCCGTTGCTGCCCCACCGCGTCGCGCCGCCTCACCCTGCTCCTCCGCCGTCGCGCCCGAGGCCCTCCTCCACGCCGTCTGACAAGGATATACATCTCGGGTACCCTACTATAAGGGTACCTGGTGCACGTGTCGACTAAGGCCCAACTATCAAGAAGCCTACATGAAGCCCATGACGAAAGGCCCAACAAGATGGAGTATCCTCCAAGATTAGACATAGGCATAGTCGGTTTAGGCTTTCCTTACATGTAATCTGGGTCGGTTACGAACTCCCGAGACCCAGCCTATTATATAAAGGTTGGGAGGACCGCCGATCCAGGACAAGATATACTCGAACCACCAAAAGCTCTAGCGAGATCGACATCTCGCCGGAGCCTCCCTGTAACCGCATAATCTCACATGATCAATACCAGACAAGCAGGAAGTAGGGTGTTACTCTCCGGAGGCCTGAACCTGGGTAAATCTTTGCCTCTGCTTGTCAGCCGACGAAACTACCAGTGCTACCACGTTCTCTCCCCATAATCTCAACCCTAGGTCCTTAACCATGGGATTTGATGAGTTAACCCCTCGTCACCGCTTCGCCCTCCTCCTCCTCCATGGCCTCGACGGCCGGCCGGCGACCTCGCCCTAGCCTCCTCCGGCCGAAATCCGTAGCAAGGTGAGGAATTAGGTGTTTTTTGTTGTTGTGTAGTTTAGGTAGATTTTTTGTGTTGTTCTTTTAGTGTTAGAAATTTAGTGTTAGGAAACTTTAGTGTTGGTGTTAGCAATTTTATTGTTAGGAAATTTAGAAATTTTAGTGTTAGTGTGTTAGAAATTTTAGTGTTACAAATTTTGAAGATTAGTGAAGATTGGTGAATTTAGGCAATATTAGTAGTGATTAGTGAATTGTTAATATAGTTACAAATGTATTAGGAAATGTTATTATAATTAGAAATGTTTTAGGAAAATGTATTAGGCAATGCTAAGTCAATTTGGAATGATCGTCTTATAAAAATTGTGTTTTTAGTTTATTGTTCTCGGCGACGATGTCCCTGTTGGACCAGAGGGGCGATGTCCGGGACTGGGCTCCGTCGGGCTGGCACTGGGAGGTGCTACCTTCCGGGACGCGCAGCTTGGTGAGTAATCTGGGTGACGTCGTCAACCCGGATCTTCTTTGGTGGCAGTCGCGTGGGCCACGCTCGGTGCAGAGGGAGCCGGCCCCCGAGAAGGTGGTACGTCACCGTATCAGGGAGGAGGACGAGCACGTACGTCGCTACATGTATTTGTTGGATAGGCAGTATAGCAATAGCTGGTCGTTTCTTCAGAGGGTTCCTTATCACGTGAGCTATGACCCTGTGAGGGTTCCTTGTCTTTGGATACGCAGCGCCGGCCGCTCAGTACCCCGCGGCTCAGGACCCGGTCGAAGTTAGTTTGAGAGGTTCATGCATGGGAGATGTATTAGTGATATTATTCGTGATGTATTAGGGTTCATGCATGTTGTTTTGTAATTGTTGTTTAAAATTTGTGTACTTCGTAATCTTGATGCTATGAATTTTAAATTTGCTATATAATTGATTGCAGGGACATTGAGCTATGGACGCCCCCTTCAGAGACGATGAGAATGAAAACCGAATGCAACAAATTAGTTTTGCGAGTGCCCGTGGAACAGATGGCGGTGGAGAAGATTCCGGTGGAGAAGACGATGATTTCAGCTCACAATTTCTGAACGACTCCGGTGAGGGACTTGAGTCTGAAGAAAGAAGAGACGACGAAGTGCCCTTAACAAACTCCGGCGAGGTGTATATATTAAGGTTGTGTTGATCACTAGAAGCATTAATTGATTTGTATTGCACTTATTAACGAATCATTTTTCTTTTAGCCCTCCGGATCATCGAGCAAATCTGCTAAAAAGCAAGTGAAAGGACACGGATGTCGCCTAGAGGGGGGGGGGGAGAATAGGCGATTAAAATTCTTTGCGGTTTAGGCTTGAATAAATGCGGAATAAAACTAGCGTTTAATTTATCAAGCACGAAACCTAAACAAGCTAGGTTAACCTATGTGCACCAACAACTTATGCTAAACAAGATAAGCAAATATGTGATAGCAAGATATATTACTTCAAGCTCGATGGCTATCACAAAGTAAATAGCATAAGTAATAAGCTCGGGTATAGAAATACCGAGGCACTTGGAGACGATGATTTATCCCGAAGTTCACTTCCCAATGGAAGCTACGTCTCCGTTGGAGCGGTGCGGAGTCACAAAGTGATCCCCGAATAGCCGTCAAATGGCACACCGTAATCTCCTTCGTGCCTCAGCAATGTAGAGTGCCACGAGCCACTATGGGACACTTGAGGGTGGTCACCGAACCCGTACAAGGATGAGGCACACTCCACAACTTAATTGGAGGCTCTCACCGGAATCCCGCGGCTCCCAAAGCCACAAGACTCACAAGGTTGGGGCACGACTCCACAACTTAATTGGAGGCTCCCAACTATCCCGCGAGCCACCAAAACTCCGAGATCAACAAGGACCGTCTAGGGCACTCCAAGTACCCAAGAGGACAAGCTCTAGGGCACCCCAAGTGCCCAAGAGGAACAAGCTTCTCAACTTCGATTTCCACGTATCACCGTGGAGAACTCAAACCGATGCAACCGATGCAATGAAGGCAAGACCACTAGAGGTGGCCAAAACCTTCACTCCCAAATCCCACCAAAAGCATCTAATGCTTGTGGGGGGAGAAGAGAGGAAGAACAAGGAAGAACTCAACAAATGGAACTCCAAGATCTAGATCCAAAGGCTTCCCCTCACTTAGAGGAGAGATGGATTGGTGGAACAATAGATCTATATCTCCTCTCTCTTTTCCCACTAAATGGAGGCAAGAATCATGGAGGGATTGAGAGATAGCTAAGCTCAAGAAGGTCAACAATGGGGGTCAAATTCGTGCTCAGCAAAGCTGGATGGCTGGAGGTAGGTGGAGGGGTATTTATACCCCTCCTAGAAAAAGAGCCGTTGCAAACAGAAAAATCGGATATTCCGATATAAGTCATGATCGGATAATCCGACTGGATCGGATAGTCCGAAACACAAAGTATCGGATAATCCGACACAGCCAGATAATCCGGGTAGACCTATATCGGATATTCTGAAAAACTTCAGTACACCACAAAACAGGCAGCAAGAAGTCCTTAGCCGATTTCGAGCAATCCTTGAGAATCGGATAATCCGAATCAACATTGATCGGATAATCCGATTCCACTGCTTGAGCAAAACAGACAGAAACAGGAAAACCTGAAATGCAATAACTTTCTCGTTCGAACTCCAAAACAGGTGAATCCAATTCTGTTGGAAAGGTAGCGACAAGAGCTTTCCTACAAAAAGAAATATTAAGGGTCACAAATATAGAGGGGATACCACACATGGGAAGGTGTGGACCCTATCTCGAAGGTGGACCGATAATATTTCCAACCCGAAAACACAACAAGTTTTCCATACGAAATCCGTTTTCGGAGAACTTGGGCTTGTCATGAAGATCACGACAAGCACTAAAACCCAACTAGGAGAAAAACCACATAAGAACCAAGAAAGATGATGCTGCCAAGTATGCAAAGGTTTGAGCTCTCTCCAACTGACGCGCTTAAGCTTTAGTCGAGAGCCCCTCTTGATAGTACCGTATCTATCCTATAGCCCGGTCTCCCAACTAGCAGCACGAGACCGGTAAAATAGAAACCCTAACTTACATCATACCTTTGCCTTGCGCATTTCACTTGAGCTAGATGACATCGATCTTGATCTCTTCAAGTGGACCACCTTTCTTGATTGCGCTTCGCTTGGTGAAGACCCAAACATTGCTCCCCCATACTCCACTATGGGAGAGCCTCTCTTAGGCTCATCTTCACATGAACATTATCTCTAGATGGGTGGCAAGCTTCAAGCCTAGGATTTCTTCGAGATGCTCCGCTTGAACTTGCGCTTCTCAACATTGATGACGAACACCACTTCATCGTTCATGGGCTATATGAAATCTTCATTTGATGCAAGCCCATAGAAAGATACCTAACCACACATAGAAATGCTACACACATATCATGGGTTAGTTCACAAAGCTATATGGACAATTGCTTACCATACCAAGAGATACATGATCCCACTTGGTACATTTTGTAGCTTTGTGTGTTGATCAATATCTTGATCAACCTTGTATCTTTTCTTCTCTTTTGAATAGATGATGTCTTGAAGATAACCATGAATGATCACATAATCCTTTTCTTCAAGACATACTTGCAATATGCTCAACTCGATGATCTTAATGCCAAATACTTCATTATATCAATATATTCATGGCATCAACCTTGAATCCAACATATGGAGTTCAAGCATGGTCTATGGACAAACACTACAAGTAAAACTCAATGCAACCATTAGTCCATTGGGATTGTCATTAATTACCAAAACCACACATGGGGGCGCCATGCCCTTTCAATCTCCCCCATTTTGGTAATTGATGACAATCTCTTTTACAAGGGTTTATATAATGAATTAAGCAACCATGCAAAGCAACAAGCATGGAAGCATGAGCATTAAAGGTAAATGCTTATGACCAAAACAAAAGCATAAAACCAAATTCCCATAAACCCTCTAAAACTTCTCCCCCATTGGCATCCATTTTCAAAATGGGCGAAAAGACTTAGAAGGTTAATATAGTATGAGCTCCCCCATAACGTGTGCATTTCTCAAAATATGAGTGAAATCAAATACACATATCCAATGACGAATAGTTGGAGAGAGCACAAACTATATTGAGGATCCAAAGATTGCAAAAGAATGATATGGAAAACTTTTTACAATTCTCCAAATAAAAAGTAAGCAATCAAAAAGATCCAACTAAGCAAATAAACACAAGATATTATGATTTGAGCAAAAGAGTGTTTTAAAGAAAATAGAGGAGCTCCCCAATATTTGTACACAATTAAGAATTATTGTATTTGAATACAAGGTGTACAAAAATGCAATCCTCACTCCTCCGGTATCATCTCAAACACAAAAACAAATGAATTCACAAGCTCAATAAGATGCAAATGAAAAACAAAGCTTGTGACATAACCCATGGTGAAGATTATTGGCTTGTAAAGACAAGCAGGATATTCACCAAGATGAGAGCACCAAGATGTGACAAAATAGGATATGCACTCATAAATCAAATCCTTTTCGGAGTCACGCCAAAGAATCAAAAACGGAGTAAAAGAGGTGACACCGAAGAATTAGGATATCGAGTAAAGATGTAATTACTCTCATGTATATAAGTTTCTAAGTGTCCACAAAGAAACATGTACACATAAAATTAGTTGCTAAGGAAAAGAAACACGATATCCAAAGGGGAGTCATAACATATACACATATGATGTTTGTTTAGGATCATAGCCCATAGCTCAATATTCTCATATTGTATAATAATGAACTTCAAATTCAACCTCAACACAAGCATCACAAATATCACTAAGGGAAAGGAGATAGTTGGGACGCGTTGAGGAAAGCAACAAGTATCATAAGAGCTACATTGAATTTGCAATAGCTACAACAAAAACAAATAAATATTTTCGTGCCATGATGCAACCTACACAAGGTTGGATGCTAGAAAAGTATGCATGAGGGTGAATACTTGTTACCGAGATGACAATGGGTTGATGTAGTAGATAAAATTTCATCAACCATCCTCGCTTGGCTCCAATAAGCATGAGGTGAAGATACTTTTATTGTAAATGAGACAAGCATCCAATGCATCTCCATGTACCTAAAACACATTCAAGTAAAATTGTTCCCAAACTAATTGGGTCCAAGTAGTTAGTCAAACTACAATACATAGAAGGAACTCCACATAAATATGTGCATATAGATATGAAATTGAATTTCATGCACATCTTAGCCGATTTAGGATTCCGTGGAGTTTCCCCTATATATTGGCACAAAGAAGGAAAGCATGCCATAAAATAAACATGTAGTAGATATACATGCCTATGACCTTCAATAACCAAAGGGAGACACAATTTGGACAAATATTAAGAGATCAAAGAGGGTCCAAATTATATCAAAGATCCAAATCAAAAAAAATTGATTTAGAGAAGCCACTTGAAACTAAAAGCAAATCAACACATAATTGATAAGATACCAATTGGATAAAGATATCAAAAAGAAAATAAGATACCAATTAATCAATATATAAAAGGACTAGATATCAAATTTCCAAAGGAGATACCAAAAGAGAGAGAGATGTTAATCAACGAATGATATAACCCACTCCCAAAGAGAGATGCCAATTGGGACAAACTCTCAAAAGGAAAGAGCGGGGTTCCAACAAATAAACCACACCCTCTACACTTTTCATGATGGTACAAAGTACCAAGCCAAAAAGGTTTGTCTTCCATGAGACATGTCATCGGGATCAAAGACCAATGGAAAGGATCAAATACAAATAGAATATAAATAGTGTTTAAAAAGATACATGATAGCTCTCTCAACAAAAGTGCATTATTTTATGATCTTATATTTGAATACACAATGCACACACATGGAATCATCGCTCTCAAATATCTATTCAAACACTAGTCATATATCAAGAAAAAGCAATAAGATCCAATACTAATGAAAATATAAGTTGTACTCAATATAGGATAGCTCACCCAAGAATAGTGCATTATCTATAAGTAGCCTTTGAATGCAAGGTGCACAATGATGGGATCAATGCCTCTCCTACACCAAATAAATCACTAGGAAAGTTTGAGTAAAGCAAAATGATCCACAAAAGATAAGGAAGACAAAAGGAGTTAAATCACATTAATTTTTGGCAAGGAATAAGGCAATAAAATCAAGAGCCAACATGAAGACGATCTACAAATTTCACCACAATTATGAGCATCAATTGTCATGGAAAAGGAGTATATGTAGAAATTTCTTAGTGGTGTATTGGATTGATTTTCAAGATCATCTTCGCAACCAATAAGCACATGCTGAAGGATAAGATTTAAGCGCGATGCTTATGTAGATAAATGGTCTTGATAGCTTCAAATATTCACGCGATAATGCAAAGCAACTACAAAGAGTGCTTTGAAGCAATCGGTTTTCCAAAGAGATATATGAGAACATATTAGAGGAAAAACTTACCAAGAACATTCATCACAAACAAGATCCAAAGTGTGAGTAAGTAAAAACATTTAAGCAAATGGGAACTTGTTTGAGAAACATGCCACAAAGGAATAAGATAATTAACAATATCAATTCTAGGTGGCAATACCTCACATGTTCACATTGACTAGGTTTGTAATATGCACATAGCTTATTACTCCCCCATAATGTGATAATCCATTCATTCTCCACAAGAGGCAAGTAAACCCCAACTAGAGATGATTAATGAACATTATAGAATTTGAATTTCTCATGAGAAGGACATACCATATAGAGACTAGATAAAATTGATATATCAACACTAAGTGGTAGTACTCATGTATATACATTTTTAGGATTGTGAAGTGCGCAAGCATATCACTCCCCCAAAATGGGATAGTCCATTAATCTCTCAAAAGAGCCAATTAAGATATAAGCAAGTTGATACAAAAGGCTCAACACAAACTCACACATACATGGTGTGCAAACCAACATACACATACTTGATTGCTCAAGATAAGTAAGTAGAGAGCACAACATATACAAACACTAGAAAGGTACAAAACCAAACACATGCAAGGGTGCAAGCAACTTTCAATGTATATTTGATTTAAATACAAGTTACCGCAAGGAGAAACATTGGATATGTTATAGAACAATATAATCCAAATGACTTGGCTTGAGAGAATATAATTGATGAAGATCCCTTAATTCTTCATGATGTAGCCAAGTCTCCAATGCCCTCCACAACACCTATTGATCAAGTTTTAGCTTGTTGGTCCCCAACCAAGTTGGGTCCTAAGAGGTTAGTCACAATAGGCTTGGCAACCCAAATGGTTCTTTTCTTGACACCACTTTGAGTACCAACATATTTGGCAAACACATTGCCAACCTTATCCTTCATAAGAGAGTAAGCATTATCAATTATGATAGGGTTGGATAAGGTACCACTAGTGCATAAAGAAGCAAAGTGACCCTTCTCACGGCATAAGTAGCAACATTTGCTTCCTCCTTTCTTCTTTGTTGAAATCTCAACTTGAGAAGGAATAGCTTGATTCTTCTTGGGAAGAGGCCGTTCTTCAACTTGGGGAACTTTAGTTTGAACTTGAGGCATCTTCCCTTGTTGCTTCTCACTAAGAGACTTCTTCTTCAAAGGGCAAGATCTAACATGGTGCCCTTCAACTTTGCACTTGAAGCAAACAATTTTGGCCAAATTCTTGACTTGTTCATGGCCCTTCTTTTTCTTGTTATACTTGGACTTGTTCTTGTTATTGGAGTTGAATCCAAGTCCACTCTTGTCATTGGGGCGTCTTTGCACACTCAACATGTTGTCAAGTGTGGGCTTCCCATCATGACGCTTTTCCAAGTCTTTCTTCAAAGAAGTGACTTGGGCCTTGAGCTCTTTTAATTCCTCTACATGGTTAGTATCAACAAAAACACTAGAGAAAGTTGAAGCTTCATTGTTAGAGCAACAAGGCATGGAAAGTAGTTCATCACAAGATGTAGCAATATTATGAGTGGATGAATTACTAGTACTAGTACATGGCAATAAAGCATTTTGAGTATAAGTTGTGCCATTGTCCACATGGGGTTCACAAGATGTTACCTTTAACATAATACCCTCATGAGCTAACTTTAGCTTATCATAGGAGACTAGAAGGTCCTCATGAGAGCTCGAGAGCTTCTCATGGCTTTCTTCCAAATTCCCATATTTGCTAGATAGCAACTCAAGTTGAGCCCTTAGCTCAACATTCTCCATCAATATGGATGCTTCGCACGAGATAGAGTTAGTAGCACAGGCATCATTATTAATGGCAATAGGAGAAGGTAACTTAGCAATCTCTTTTGAGTGAGAAGCTTTAAGTTGCGCATGAGACTCGGTGAGTTTGATGAGCTCACTCTTAACGACCCTAGAGCCATTTTCTAGGTGCTCAAAATTCTCAAGGAGTTTGGCATGTGCATCTATAAGCTTACCATTTGTTACTTTGAAGTCATTTGCCACTTTAAGAGAACTATCATAGGATCCCTTTACTCTAGAAAGTTCGAGAGCATAAGTTTCCTCAAGAGACTCCTTGGTGGTTTGTTCTTCTTCAAGAGCTTCCTTGAGATCGGCGATCTCTTCCGCGTATTTATATTCGCGGCTTTTGTCGGAGAATGACTCCCACGAAATAGGGATAGTCAAGCTCACGAAGAGAGTTCGTGTAAGGGGCTGAACACGTTGGTCAAACAACCCTCAACCTGCACGGCGACGGTGCTCGTCGAGCAAGTGGAGGGACATCACGACAGAGATGAACACCAGCCCGTACCCAGGTTCACGGCCCTCGTGTGGAGGTAACACCGCTACTCCTGCTTGTCTGTATTGCACTGCTTGTAGAGGTTACAGTACAATGAGCTTGCCGAGGGCTCTCTTTTGGCAATGGTGTACACAAGGAAGGGAAGCGGTGGTCTTCTTCTTCCTTGCGCGTAAGTGGCTATGCTGGAATGAGAATGCGATCCTTTGCTACGGTGCTGCTCGTCCTCCTTTTATAGGCGCCCCGTGCTCCCTCCCTGCGCTTGCACTATGGTAGGGCTGTCACGTGGCGCAGAAGGTAGAGCGGGTGCACCGCAGCCCGGTTGTCCATGGACGCGGTCCATGGGCGTAAAGCTGACTCCTGGCAGAGTAACCACCGTCCATGCAGGACGGCCAGCTGGGGCCGCAGAGGAACGTGGGGGTGCCCACGGTGACGTTGGCCGTGGAGTGTAGCGCCGGCCGGTCCCCTTATCACCAAAGAGGAAACCCTTGTAGTCCGGTGCGGATGGCACAGCTTTGTTGACCCCTTTAATCACCAAAATGGCAACTGCGGCGTCGTCGTCACCGCGCGCAGGGGCGCGCGTCACTCTGCGGCCGCTGCAGAGCCCATGTGCGCTCTGCAGAGGTTGCTTTGCAGCGAAGCGATCTCCACGAGGGCTTGGATGCCCTGTAGAGAATTCGGCGTTGACCTCTCTCCAGGGGAGATTTCCTTGAAGAGGGGCAGCAGTGGAGAGGGCCTCCGCAGGCCTCTGCTGCCTCAAAAGCCCTCGCGAGGCAATCCGCCTCACGAGGCTCTCCAAGCCGTAGGCTTGGTCCTTAGCGAAAATTCGCCATCAAGTGTCGAGGGCCGTAGAGGACAGGCCCAGCACACCCTGGATTTCACTGGGCCGACAGTAGCCCCCGGGCCCATGATGGGCACGATGTAGTCCAATGGACGCAGGCGAATCGTCATGGGCCCAAAGTGTCCGGCCGGCCTGAGACACGTGTAGGGCAGTTACGCCGCGACGACACGTTCTCCTCGGAGATGATGGGCGTAGTGGGGGGACCCACCACGTCTCGGTAACTGCTCTGAGGGGAATAAAGCCTGCAGCGCCGGTTCAGGCAGCAGTTACTGCATCATTTGCGCGCCCGTCTCCTCGCTCTTGACTTCTGCGCTCCTGTGTCTCCGGCGCTCCTCCTCTTCACCGAGCTTCTCCGCCGCCCTTCTTTCTTCGACCATGGGTCCCAAGAAGGACAAGGCGGCAATGGCGAACGTGCCGGCCGAGGCGCAGCAGGAGGACGAGTTCGCGCCGGCGCTGGTGGGGACTCGCATCCACACGGCGGAGGCGCTGGACAAGATCCGGCTGATGGCCGCAGGCAAGAACAACGAGCACGGCGCCACTGTTCTCAAGGCGGCGCGCTTTGGCAAGCTCGCGGCGGGGCTGTATCCCATTTTCTTCCAGACCATTTTCGCTGGTTTGGTGCCGCCATTTTCCCCTTCCTGGAGGAGGTTCTGGCCTTCTATCAGATCCAACTTCTGCATCTGCACCCCAACTCCATCTTGATCCTCGCCATCTTCGCATATCTTTGCGAGGCGTATTTGGGGGTGATGCCTTCCGTGGCCTTCTTCCGGAGCTTCTACGCGCTCCGCTCCACGGCGCCTGGCGAGCGGTCTGGTTGTGTGTCCTTCCGCATCGCGGATGGGATGGGAGGCATCTACATCCCCATGTCCTGGGACGGCGACAAACCCGTCACACGGGTGACGAAGAAGGTGGACGATTTCCGCCAGCGGTGGTTCCTCGTGGACGCCAAGACGCAGAATTCCTTCTTCGACGTCCCTGAGGCGCCGCCGCTGAAGAACTCGAACTGGTCGAGTGCAACCTTCAGAGCCCGAAGATTGCTGACTTGGTCGCACGCATGAAGCTCGTCCGCGACGCTGGCCTCACGGGGCAGATGGTTGCTGAAGACTTCGTGAGGCGCCGTATCGCTCCTCTCCAGAAGCACACAAAGCCGATGTGGATGTATTCAGGCCCGGCGGACGCAATGCGGCTGCACTGCAGCTCCCACCTCCCCGACGTCGTAGCTTCCATAATGGGCATCCTCTTCACCGCCCCGGAGGTTCCTGTGCCGCGCAGTGAGCTCGCGAAGCCACTCCATCAGATTACTCCGAAGAAGCGCCTCGCGATCCTGGAGCTGATGCCGGAGTTCACCCCTCAGGGCCTGGCTGGGGAGGAGAAGAAGGAGGACGCGGCGCCCGTGGTGGAAGAGGACTGGGCCTCGGAGTCACCCGCCGCATCTGACGCCGATCTGGGCGTCACCTGTGGAGGGGCGAATCCCTCGGCAGGGGAGGCGAGCTCTTCGAGACCTGCTCCTCCGAGGGAGAGTTCTGGAGATTTCGTCCAGCGGGGACGAGGATTTCCTTGTGGCCCCTTCGCGCCAGGTCGCGGAGGGGGAGGAAGACAGCGATGAGGAGGCCGTAGCGGGACGCTGCGATCCCCGCTCCAAGGCTTTTCACGACAGGGCCGCCAAGAGCCCAGTGGGCACCCCTCTCAAGAGGAAAGCTGAGACTGCTCCTGAGGGGCCCGGCTCTGGAGCTGCTTCGTCGAGGTCGTGGCGGTCGTCCACTACGATGTGGGTCGACTCACGCGCCAAGTCATCTGGGTAAGCGTTGGCCCCTGTTTTCGCATCTTTCGAGAGTTTTCTTGCTCCCCTCTTGATGGCCTTCATTGTTTGTTTGTTAGGGATTTGGTGACGGCAAAACGCCGGAGGCTCCGCAAGGCCGCGGAGGTCCGGGGCCTTGCCTCGGCAACCGTCGAGGAGCCTGTGGAGCCCTCAGCTGAAGAGGTTGCTAAGCCCGTGGTGACTGAGGCCTCGGAGCCGGTGGCGGAGGAGGCCACGAAGCCTGTGGCGGAGGAAGCGCAGGGCATGTGGTGGTTGCACCTCTGACCGGAGCAGCTACTTCGTCTTCTACCGCGGAGGTGCGCCCCGAGGAGGAGGCGGTGGTGCGGACACCAACACCACCACGCCCTGTCACTCCACCAGAGCGGCAAGAGGAGGTCGCCGCGGAGAAACGGGGAGCGGCTCGCCGGCGAAGGGAGGCGCCGACGTTGAGATGGGGGAGAACATTCCTCCGCCGCCCCAAGGCACCGACGCCGCGATGGAGGAAAACGTCCCTCCGCCGCCCCCGCCTAACGCAGATGCTGAGGGGGCGGCGGCTTCTTCTGAGGTCGCAGCGGGCTCGGCGGCGGCGGACCCACGGTGGCTGGGCAATCTTCCCCAGCCCCTGAAGCTCGAGAGGAGGCGCCGATGGAAGACGACGGTGCTGGAGCCCATGGCCCCAATGACGGAGAGGGCTCGCTTCACAGCCCCCAGGCCAGGGTCGACCCGGGCCCAAGCTTGGAGGTCCCACCCTTGAAACTAGTGCGCACGAGGGAGCCTCCATGTCTCGTGGGAGTTCGCGGGCTCTGGTCCTGGGTGGCAAGAGCTGGAGCGGCGCTCGCCGCAGCTCTACCTTCCGCCTGGCGAGGGGTGCACTGGATGGGCTGGAGGCCCAACTCGCTCTCGAGGAGGCCGAGCTCGCCAGAGAGTATGATGAACTTGAGAGGGCTGGACCCGCTTCTTCGAGGTCGTGGAGCAACGTCGCCACGACAACGAGGCCATGCAGGCGCAGCGAGAGGAGGCGCTGCGCTTCGCCAAGGAGGTCCGCGAGAGCGCGGTTCGCGAGGCTCAAGAGACCCTGGAGCCACTCCAGGCAGAGCGCCAGGCCGCTGCAGAAGATCGCGAGGCGGCCGCGGCGGAGCGCCAAGCCGCTGCCTCAGAGCGCGCGCCCTCGAGACCACGCTAGCCGCTCAGCGCCAAGAGCTTGCCGACCGCGAGGGGAAATTTGCTGCGGAGTCGGAGGCTACGCGGAAGTCTTTGGACCAACACCGCGTGTCCTTGGATGCCCGTGAGCAAGTACTGGCGGCGCGCGAAGCGGAGGTGCTCAAACGCGAGGAGCAGCAACTGCAGGCTGACAAGGAGCTGTCCACGCAGCGCGCAGATCTTGAGGCGCGGGAGGGCAATCTGGCCGAGGCCATAGGCAAGCATGACGAGGAGGTGGCCAGGCACAAAAAGCTTGTAGAGAAGTCCAACCGAAAGCTCGCCGCGAGGAAGGAAGAGGCTGAGAAGGATGCCGCCGCCAAGCAGAAAGAATATCGCGCTGCCGTCGCCGAAGAATATGCCGGGAAGTTCAGAAGCAGGAGGACCGCTTCAAGAAGAAACGCGCAGATGACAATGCCCGCATCGTTCAGCTGGAGCACAAACGCCAACCTGAACTCCCAGTGAGGCGCGCCAGACGGTCGTCGCCGCGCGGAAGAGGCTCGCGAACGTGCAGATCAAGACCTCGCCTCCCTGATGGCTGATATGAGGGAGCTGAACGCGCAGGCGGCCCTGCTGTGGAGCGTGCTGCGGAGGAGCACAGCGTGCAGGCGGCGCGGTCTGACGCAGCAGCGGGAGCGTATGTTCAAGTCCTTGGTGACCCGGGGGAACACTCTCGCGGGGCAGCTAGGAGTGGATGCCCCTGTTTCCCGTCATGGGAACGCTGACGCCGCCACATACCTCGCCTACTTCGATCAGCTCTTCACCGCGCTCGAGGGCCCTGTGGCGGAACTTGGCGATGTTGTTGATGAGGAGTGCCGCAAGCTCTTGACCGTGGCGATCGATCGCGTCTTCGCCAACCTCCAGCGCCTTCAACCCGGCTTCGACTACGAGTCAGTGACCGAGCCCGTCGAGGGGACCAAGCCTGGGAGCTCTCCAACTTGGTTCGAGAAGAAGTCAACGATTACGTCGACCGCTTCAAGAGGGTTGAGGCGGAGCAGGCCGCTGAGGAGGATGAAGGCGCCGAAGAAGAGAAGGCTGAAGAGGACGGCGATGGTGAACCCTCTGCCTAGGCCACTCCTGCAACAAGATGCGCTTGACGCGCAATTATCTTTGTTTTAAGACTTGTTTTAATTCATGCTGGCTTGTAAGATACTTTGATCGTATGCAAACATGTGTGTGTGTGCCCCTCGATGGGCCTTTTATCCCTGTTCCATGTCTTTCTTCGCTCTACGTCGTCAGGACCCATCTCTTTGCGCTATGACACCGCCGCTGCGGTATGCCGGAGCGTGACTCGGCAAGGCCGGGGGGTGTTTAAGGCTTGGAGAGGTAAGGGCTCTCGAGTCGCGGTGCTCGAGGGCTCCCCTTTGACGCACAAGCAGTCCATGGAGTGTGAGAGAGAAAAAACCCGCTCGAGGGACGACAGGTGCTCGTGAGAGGGAGAAAAACTCCTGAGGGGCGCGAGCGCTAGACTTAGCTTGGCGAGACTTTGGCCTCGTAGAGGGCGTTGGCTTCCCTGATGGGGCGTTCCCTGATGGTGCGCTCCCTCTAGGGGTCGGAGCGTGACTTCTCGACCTTGGGGAGGACTCTTGTTCCCTGTATTGGTTAGAGAGGCAAACCCAAAGCAGGCACATGGTAGTAAACACTCATGCGCGCTTATAGGCTTCCTCATGAGTATCTCGCGAGGAGAGTAAGTACCAAGGTCCTTTGGTGAGGTGGCGTGTTTTGGGAGCAAGCCCATGGGCCAGAGCTCTTTGGGAGGTAACAGGCGTGAGAGCGTGCTCACGTGTTAGAGCTCGGATCCTTTGGATTTTGCGGTGCTGTTGGGGTGCTCTTGAGGCACAGTCACCGTACTCAGCCCCCGCTCGCGAGGTGCGCATGGGGAAGAATATGAGCGCGAAATGAACTAAGATGATGAAAAGTAAAAACTCACCACCAAAATATTACATAGCGGCGCCTCAGCGCAATGTTTCATTGAGAAACGAATTGGTTCATTACACTTGGTGTTACCAAGATAAAGTTTTCCATGTCGAGGCATGGGGACCACATTCAGTGGCTGAGACTCTTCACGGCCTGCGGCGGCACGTAATCAGGAGAGCTCAGAGGGGCTGGCCCTCGGGAGGAGAAGCTTTTGTGAAGCTTGGAGGTGAAGTTGTGTGCTTCCCTCTAGAGACAAAAAATGTCTGGCGTGACTATGATCACGGGTAGAACTTGCGTAGATGCGCGATGTTCCATGGATTCTTGACCGGATGCCGTCCTCCGTTTCGAGGCGTACCGCGCCAGGCCTGGCGATGTGTGAGACCCTGTAGGGGCCTTCCCACATTGGCGAGAGCTTGTGGAGACCTTCCCTGGAGAGGATTCTCCTGAGGACGAGGTCGCCTGTCTCGAGAGTGCGCGGACGTATGTGGCGGCTGTGGTAGCGTCGCAGGTCTTGCTGGTACTTGGCTGCCCTGAGGGCGGCACGGCGGCGCAACCCGTCAAGGAGCAGCAGGTCGTCGCTGTGGAGGTCTGCTTGATCGTCCTCGTTGAAGGCAAGGACCCGTGCGGATCCATGCTTGATCTCTGTGGGGAGGACTGCTTCAGCTCCATACACGAGGGCAAATGGCGTCTCACCAGTGGGCTTCGTGGGGTTCGTGCGGATGGACCAGAGCACGGACGGGAGTTCGTCTATCCAGCCCTTGCCGTAGCCCTTCAGGCGATTGAAGCTTCTTGTCTTGAGGCCCTTGAGGACCTCAGCATTTGCTCGCTCGGCTTGGCCGTTGCTCTGTGGGTGAGCCACCGAGGCGAAGCAGAGCTTGGTGCCGAGGCTCTCGCAGTAGGCCCTGAAGATGCCGCTGGTGAATTGTGAGCCATTGTCGGTGATGATGCGATTAGGCACACCAAAGCGGCAGACCAGGCCTCTGATGAATTTTACTGCTGCCCTGGCCGGTATGCTGCGCACTGCTTCAACCTCTGCCCACTTGGTGAACTTGTCGACTGCCACGAAGAGGAAGCGGTAGCCCCCTTGTGATCTCGGGAAGGGTCCCAAGATGTCTAGCCCCCAGACCGCGAAAGGCCACGAGAGCGGGATGGTTTGGAGTCCCAGTGCAGGCTGATGGACTTGCTTGGCGTGGAATTGGCACGCATCGCAAGACTGGACGATGGTGGTGGCATCTTGAAGCACTTGGGGCCAGTAGAAACCGCTCCTGAAGACCTTGCCTGCCAGGGTGCGTGCAGAGGAATGGTGGCCACACTCTCCACTGTGAATGTCTCTGATCAGCATGCGGCCTTCCTCGGGGGGGACGCACTTGAGTGCAATTCCATTTGGGCGCTTGCGGTACAGGTCTCCCTCGAGGATGTAGTATGACTTGGCTTGTCGAGCCACTCGTTCTGCCTCCGCGTCTTCTTCAGGAAGGACTCCCTTCAGCAGGTAGTCTTTGAGTTCGTCAACCCAGCCTGTCTCTTGATGCACCATAGCCAGCAGCAGACGCTCCCCTGAGGATGGACCGCAGTTGGGTGCCCCACCTACAGGAGGTGGTGGGAGTACTTCGTCTGTGCTTGTGGCTGCTGCTTCTTGTGGCTGCTTTATGGACGCCTTGGAGAGTCTCTCTTCAAAGACGCCGGCCGGCTGGGCCTGCCTTCGTGATGCTCGCTTGGCGATGTCATCTGCCTCCTGGTTCTCCTTTCGCGGGATGTGCATGAGCTCCATGCCCCTGAAGTGCTTCTCGAGCTTGCGGACCTCTTCAAGGTAGGCGGCCATGTGGTCGTCTTTAGGCGTGTAGCTCTTGTTGGAGAAGTTAACCAGGAGCTGGGAATCACCCTTTATGAGTAAGTGCTTGACGCCAAGGGCGATTGCGGCTCTGAGCCCGGCGAGGAGGCCCTCGTACTCGGCGATGTTGTTGGAGATCTTGTCTATTGTGAAGCACAGCTGGATGGCGTAGTAGAGCTTGTCACCTTTTGGTGAGGTTAAGACAACGCCAGCCCCACCATTGCGGCAGGCGAAAGCTCCATCGAAGTGCATGGTCCAGTGGCTTGGCATTGTATCTCCCGATGACGCGGTTTCTTCTTCGCGAGGCTCTTCAGGAGTTGGGTCTGTCCACTCGGCGACGAAATCCGCCAGCGCTCTCCCTTTTATGACTCTTGTGGTGTCGAAGCGCAAGTTGAATGGTTGCAGCTCAATGTTCCATCCTGCGACGCGGTCAGTAGCGTTGGGGTTGCGCAGGATCTGCTCCAGGGGGAAGGACGTGACCACCGTGATGGGGTGGCCCTGGAAGTAGTGGCGCAGCTTCCTGGAGGCGATGAGTAGCGCGAGGAGGAGCTTCTGCTGCACTGGGTACCGCTCGCGAGCATCTCGCAGTACAGTACTGACGAAGTAGACTGGATGCTCGACGAGGGTCGTTGATGGTGCGGCAGCGTCGGCTCCCTCGAGAGGCTCCTCAGGACCTTTGGCGAGGTTTGCCTGTGGAGGAGCCTCGGCAGGGGTGCTCGTGGTGGACTCGACTTGAGGCTGTGGGTCTGGCACTGGGTCTGGAGAGACTGTTCCCTCGTCGGGAGGTTCTGGACTTGGTGTGGCAGTGCTTTTCTTGGGGAGAACTGGCTCTTCTCTTTCCACCACCAGGACGGCGCTTGCAGTTTGTGGAGTGGCTGCTAGGTACAGCTTCAGATGCTCGCCTGCCCTGGGGGCTACCATGACTGGTGAGCTAGCCAAGTATTTCTTCAAGTCCTCAAATGCTTTGTCGCCTCTGGAGTCCACTTGAAGGTGCCGGATTTCTTCATGATCTTGAAAAATGGCAAGGCTCTCTCGCCGAACTTGGAGATGAAGCGGCCTAAGCTGGCCATGCATCCTGCTAGGCGCTGCATGTCCTTGAGGCGGCGAGGTGGCTGCATGTCTTCTATAGCCTTGATCTTGTCAGGGTTTGCTTCTATGCCGCGGTGGGACACGAGGAACCCGAGGAGCTTGCCTGAAGGCACCCCGAAGACGCACTTGGCGGGGTTTAACTTGATGTTCACCTTGCGCAGGCTGGCAAGGTTTCCTCGAGATCCTTCAAGAGAGTGTCTCCCTCGCGAGACTTGACCACGATGTCGTCGACATAAGCTTCTGCATTTCTTCCCATCTGAGCCCCCAAGGCGATCCTCATGAGCCTCTGGAAGGTGGCGCCGGCATTTTTCAGGCCAAAGGGCATGCAAGTGTAGCAATACACACCACAAGGGGTGAGAAATGCTGTTTTCTCCTCGTCTTCCTTGGCCATTTTGATCTGGTGGTAGCCTGAGAAGGCATCCAGGAAACAGAGGAGATCACAGCCGGCGGTGGAGTCCACAATCTGGTCTATCCTTGGCATGGGGTATGGATCCTTGGGGCAGCCTTGTTTACGTCTGTGTAGTCGATGCAGAGCCGGCCTCCTCCATTGGGTTTTGGGACAACCACACCGTTGGAGAGCCAAGTGGGGTGGGCAACTTCTCGAATGATGTCTGCTGCTTTCAGCTTCTCTACTTCTTTGATGATGAACGCTTGCTTCTCGGGGGCTTGTTTCCGCGCTTTCTGCTTTACAGGGCGTGCGTCTGGACACACGGCTAAGTGGTGCTCGATCACCTCCCTTGGTACACCGGACATTTCTGACGGAGTCCATGCGAACATGTCAGAATTTGCCCGAAGGAAGGCGACGAGCGCGCTTTCCTATTTGGGAGGCAAGCCAGCGCCTATGGTGACGCTAGCCCCCGAGCCCTCAGCCCCCGAGCCGCTGGTGCTCAGCGACACCTTCTTTGTAGATGCTTGCTCTTGAGTGAACAGTGTTTCTTCTTCTTGGGCCTCTCGAGAGGCTCCATGTCCTCGTCAGCGGGGAATGCCATGGCAGCGGCCTTGTAGGCGATCTCGACAGCGCGCGTGGCGTCCTGTACGTGACCACGTATGGTGATGGTGCCACCGCTGCCAGGGATCTTGACCATGTTGTAGGCGTGGTGCGTGACGGCCATGAACTTCGCGAGGGCGGGGTAGCCGAGGATGGCGTTGTAGGGCAGGCCAATGTGCGCGACGTCGAAGTCAATTAGCTCGGTGCGGTAGTTCTCCTGCGTGCCAAAAGTGACCGCGAGCCTCACTTGCCCCAGAGGCGAGATTGAGCCGCTGGTGACCCCGGTGAAGGGCCTGGAGGGCATGAGCCACTCGTAGGGCACTTGAAGCGTCTCGAAGGTCTCGACAGAGATGACGTTTAGGCCTGCACCCCCATCAATGAGCGTCTTGCCGACGGCGATGTTGTTGATGGTGGGGGTGCACACCAACGGGAGGGTGCCCACAGTCTTTGTAGACTTGGGGTGATCTTTGGCGTCGAAGGCGATGGTGTACTGGGACCACTTGAGGGGGCGGGACGTCTCGACCCCGGGAAGCGCTGCGTTGAGCTCGCGAGCGAACTGCTTGAACTGGTTGTTCGACTTGGGCGCCTGGGATCCGCCGAGGATGCATGCCATGGCACCCTTGGGGGCCTGGTAGCCTCCAGGCTCTTCGTCGGGAGATTGTTGTTTTTCTCGGCGGCATTCGCCTGAGTTCCCTGGGCCTCTGGAAGTTGCCCTTGCGTCCACCTTTGCGGTAACCACGGCCTCTGCCGCGGCCACCGCTGCCTTCTTCTTGCTCACGCTTCTTGCTCAGCTGCTTGAGGTCATAGCAGTTCTCCGTCGCATGGCCGCGCCTGTTGTGGTAGATGCAGAACGGGCGGTTGTCCACCTTTTTCTCGCCAGCCTCTGGAGAGTCCTCGCGAACATGCTTGGCGTCGGGTTCAGCTGCCAGGACTGCGGTAGGCTTGCGCTTTATCTCGTCACGCCTCTTCTGGGTCTTGGATCCCTCGACAGGGTCGTCTGTCGAGCCCACCTTGACGAAGAGGAGCCCTTCTCTGCCTTGGCGCATTTGTCTGCGATGTCGAAGAGCTTCACCACGGAGGAGAGGGTATCATGGATGCCGAGCTTCTCGAGCATCCTGTGGTTGGTGACGCCCTCTCTGAAGGCCGCAATGACGTGCGAGTCCGGGATGTTCGGGATCTTGTTGCGGACTTGGCTGAAGCGCTGGATGTACCTGCGGAGGGTCTCGCCAGGCTTCTGGCGCACAGCTCGCAGGTCGTTGTAGGTGAGGGCGCGCTCGTACGTGCCCTTGAAGTTCGCAACGAACTGCTGGCAGAGCTCCTCCCACGAGTCAATGGAATCCTCGGGAAGGTTCAGGAGCCACGACAAGGCGGAATCCTTGAGAGCGTGGGAGAACCAGTTGGCCATGACCTTGTCGTCTCCCCCCGCAGCTTGGATGGAGGTGGTGTAGAGCTGCAAGAACTCGATGGGGTTGTTCGTGCCGTCGTAGCCCTTGGGTAGGTCAGGCCTGAACTTCTGTGGCCAGACGACGCGACGCAGGTTGCGGGTGAAGGCCGCGCAACCTGTGGCGTACGAGGCGATGCCACCCTGAAGAGCACGGCGGTTCTGTCGCCCTGCTTGGCCGATTTCCTCGACGATGCGCTTCTGGAGGTCCTTCTGGCGCTCCATCTCCACCCGCGCGTCTGGGGGTGTTCGCTGCACGATTTGGCAATCGCGCGGCGAAGACGCATGGGACGCGGCCTTGTGCGCCGCAGCGGAGGTGGACCCGGCGGAGGCGGCGGCGGGGTGCGCCATGCGCGGTGGTTCCAGCGCGCCCGGAGTTGTGGTGCACCAGAGAGCGCGACGCCGCAGGAGCACGCGCGGTGCCGCCGCAATGTCGACGAGGTGCTGGAGGCGGCCGAGCCAGTTGTCGTGCCCTACCTGGCGCGCCAATTGTCGGAGAATGACTCCCACGAAACAGGGATAGTCAAGCTCACGAAGAGAGTTCGTGTAAGGGGCTGAACACGTTGGTCAAACAACCCTCAACCTGCACGGCGACGGTGCTCGTCGAGCAAGTGGAGGGACATCACGACAGAGATGAACACCAGCCCGTACCCAGGTTCACGGCCCTCGTGTGGAGGTAACAGCGCTACTCCTGCTTGTCTGTATTGCACTGCTTGTAGAGGTTACAGTACAATGAGCTTGCCGAGGGCTCTCTTTTGGCAATGGTGTACACAAGGAAGGGAAGCGGTGGTCTTCTTCTTCCTTGCGCGTAAGTGACTATGCTGGAATGAGAATGCGATCCTTTGCTACGGTGCTGCTCGTCCTCCTTTTATAGGCGCCCCGTGCTCCCTCCCTGCGCTTGCAATATGGTAGGGCTGTCACGTGGCGCAGAAGGTAGAGCGAGGTGCACCGCAGCCCGGTTGTCCATGGACGCGGTCCATGGGCGTAAAGCTGACTCCTGCGGCAGAGTAACCACCGTCCACACAGGACGGCCAGCTGGGGCCGCAGAGGAACGTGGGGGTGCCCATGGTGACGTTGGCCGTGGAGTGTAGCGCCGGCCGGTCCCCTTATCACCAAAGAGGAAACCCTTGTAGTCCGGTGCGGATGGCACAGCTTTGTTGACCCCTTTAATCACCAAAATGGCAACTGCGGCGTCGTCGTCACCGCGCGCAGGGGCGCGCGTCACTCTGCGGCCGCTGCAGAGCCCATGTGCGCTCTGCAGAGGTTGCTTTGCAGCGAAGCGATCTCCACGAGGGCTCGGATGCCCTGTAGAGAATTCGGCGTTGACCTCTCTCCAGGGGAGATTTCCTCGAAGAGGGGGCAGCAATGGAGAGGGCCTCCGCAGGCCTCTGCTGCCTAAAAATTCCTCGCGAGGCAATCCGCCTCACGAGGCTCTCCAAGCCGTAGGCTTGGTCCTTAGCGAAAATTCGCCATCAAGTGTCGAGGGCCGTAGAGGACAGGCCCAGCGCACCCTGGATTTCACTGGGCCGACAGCTTTGCATTTTCTCAATTGTGTCTTCATGCTCATCAATAAGTTTATTGCTCTCAATAGCAATAGTCAAGATTTCTATGAATTTAGCATGAGCATCTTTATTCTTAGCAATAGCATGAAGAACCATTTTACCCTTCTCAATAAGGGAAGCATCATTATCATCTTCTTCATTATCAACATCATTATCAACATCATTCTCATTTTGAGATATATTGGGAGTCAAGGTAGAAATTACCGTTGATCCCCTTGCCATAAGGCAAAAGTGTGAAGTGGTTGATGATGATGAAGCAGAACTTGAAACACCATTCAAGTCCATGTCTTGTTCCATGGAGTGTTCGGTTTCCTCTACATTGTTAGCCAAACAAATACTAGAGGAAATAGAAGTATTTTTATCAAGGGAAAAAGACATAGAGAGCATATCATCACGAGG
The DNA here is from genome assembly GCA_947311845.1 of Poa pratensis. Taxonomy (NCBI): domain Eukaryota; kingdom Viridiplantae; phylum Streptophyta; class Magnoliopsida; order Poales; family Poaceae; genus Poa; species Poa pratensis. The sequence goes on from CAMZMU010000084.1 coordinate 9,099,024, forward strand.
ATTAGTCAAACAATTTGTACATGATATGCAAGGACTATCAACACAAGCATGTAGATCATTTTTGGTTCTAGATGCGTTTAAGTCCAAAGATAAATCATTGCAATAAGATAGAGGTGAAGTATCATCAACAATAAGCTTACTATCATTATTGCAATATCTATCACTACTCACCATTGCATTACTTTGTGGCTTGCCACATGTAGGTGAAGTAGAGGAAGTTGAGAACTCATCACGGCCGGAAGTGGAGGGACAACAATCATCTCCACAATTCCTGGACACATCATATTTATCTTGAAGCTTGGTCCAAAGCTCATGAGCATTCCGAAAAGGAGAGACCGACATAATAACTACATCGCTCAAAGCATTGAAAATCACATTAGAAGCTTGAGCATCTAGATAGAAATTATACTCATCCATTAAAGATAATCTTTTGGGATTCCTTGGAGGAGAATAACCCCTATATAGAATTCGCTCTATGTATGGGTCAATGACCCGAATAATATCAAGAATGCGAATTTTCTAAACATCATAATTTGTGCCATCTAATACAAAAGAAGCATTGTGCACTAGTTCACTAGACGACATCTTTACTCTCGAGGCGGTGAAGCCAAAAACAAGAGAACCCGCTCTGATACCAATTGAAAGGACACGGATGTCGCCTAGAGGGGGGGTGAATAGGCGATTTAAAATTCTTTACGATTTTGCGCTTGATAAATTAACCGCTAGTTTTATTCTGCATTTATTCAAGCCTAAACCGTAAAGAATTTTAAATCGCCTATTCACCCCCCCCCTCTAGGCGACATCCGTGTCCAAGCAAGGTCCTCGAGCCCCGACGAGAAGGATGTCAAGCGAGTGTCCAAGGTTACCCATCGACAAAGTTAGTGATAATGGCGAACCGCTGGAACCCGCAGAGAACCGCCGTAAATTTATAAATCAAACTGGAGTTCTTGTTAGGGACATGCTACCGATCACCATTGCAGAACGGCATAAGCCAAAGGACGACAATGATGGAGCTAGTTATGTCAACCAAATTACAAAAGATTTGCTCTGGGAGATGCTCATGACACACTTCAACCTACCGCAAAGTCTCACGGAAGGCAAGAAGGAGAAAATCAAGCAGTGGACTCTTAAGAAGATGGCCACACAATTCCAGAGCTGGAAGAAAAAATTATGGCAAAAATATGAAAATGAAGATCCAGATTTCACTGGAGCACTAGAGAAGATAAAATATGACTGGCCCGCATTTGTGGCGTATAAGAAATCGTCTACCGCTGTGGCCCGATCGGCCATAAATAAGGTAAATGCTGGGAAGAAGCAATATCACCATAGGTTGGGGACAGGTGGCTACAAGACTGCCATTCCTAAGAGGGAAACCTTTGAAGCAGCACTGCTTGCTAAAGGGATCACTCCACAGACAGCGGACTGGCCCGAGAGGTCCAAGTTCTACTTGTTCGCGCATGGGGCAGGGTTGGACCCACAGACAGGGTAGATTGTTGCACAGGGAAAATGGAAGGAATTTTTTTTGAAACAATCACTCCGCTGCTTATAGACGCAATAGATAAAGTTCGAAAGGGAGTGTACCATACCGAGAGAGACAACGACGAGCTGACACTTGCCCTAGGGAATCCTGAACACGTTGGACGATTACGAGGCTATCCTGGCGGTGTCACCTTGAAGGAAGGGTTTCCGGAGTGCGCTCACAGTTATAGAAGCCGTGGGAGAAAGAGGAAGAAGTAGTTAGACCGGTTATCGGAATTGGAACGTCAGGTGCAGCGGTAGCAGTAGCAAATAGACTCAATTAGTCAGCAAAGGGCATCTCAACAACTGCAGCTAGAAAATCCTCAAGCCGATGCCATCCCATCTCAGCAAAAAAGCAGCGTGGGTTCCACGCAGCTAGAAGGATCTGCATTCGAACCGGCGGCGGCTCGCTACCCTGTGGATGATGTCACGGAGAAGACAGATTGTGAACTACATATGTCAATGAGGAACATATCCTTGAAGGTGGCAGTCGGCTATGCTTTACCAAATCAACCTGGAGCAAGCTACCATCTTGGTGACATTCCAGCTGGTTATGCTCGTGTCGGGGTGGATGAAATTGTGCCGGGATTTGAAACACTGGAGCTTGGGATTCCAGGAGGTGACGAGTAGAAGACACTGGAGATGTCAAGCGTGGTTTCGTCCTATGGAACAAGAAATACATCGTCTTTCCAGGCTCCTTGTCAAGGCCAACGACTCCTCCTTGTAGCAGTCCACCTCAGCAGCAAAGTCCACCCCTACCCGAGAGGGACCCCAGCGCGAGTCCATCTCGATCTCCGCCGCGTGAGGAAGCGCCCGTTAAGTGGCTTCCGAGGAAGCGCCACACCGGTTCGCCGGTTAGGAAGAACCCTAGAAAGGAGAAAACACCGCCGCCTCTTGAGAAGTTACCTTGGGAAAGGACTTACGAGGAAAACTACGCCATCTCGAGGGCCGAGGTGGTCGCCCATTTTGCACGGTAAGTGCCCGAGCCACCAAGGGAGAAAATACCTACGGAGGTCATTGAGCGCACCCTCGCTGCCTTATGGGACCCTCCACCAAAGCCGGCATCAGACTATGAGCGTTCTATTGACAAGTCATATAGCAATAAGTCGGAGGAGCCGAAAAAAGGGAAACAAGTTCCCCAGCTCGGAGAACAAGACACACAATCGGTCCCCCGCTCAAGGTGTTTGACGACAAGGCCGCTCAAGGTTCTCAACAACACATAGGTTCGACAACTGATTACCCCATCTCCGAGCTAGCATATCAATATGTTGCCGGGGAAAATTTGGTCCAGCGGGTCAAGTCCCTAACAACAAAAATGCGTCATTTGCATAACTGGTACAAGAAAGCCGCAAAGAAAGGGACAATCAGTATCATTGTGGGAGTTAAGGAAGAGCACTACTTCCAATAATACGCTGTGTCCGTTGAGTTTAGCGAACTTTTTCAGTTATACAATCTCTGGGCCCTCGATAAATCTATCATCAGTTGCTATTGTCTGTAAGTGATTTATTTCTGTAATTTAAGTCTTTAATTAGCTCAGCTCGTTCATTGTCTGTAATTATCCTCGCTATAATCTTTTGTGCGCTATATTATGCAGAATGAAGATTCTCGAATGCAAAAGGGATGAAATCACGGACATTGGGTTCATTGACCCGGATAAAGTTCATGAAGTCACCATAAAAAATCCCTATTATAACAAGGACACACCGGGGATTTTGCTAAGGTTTTTGAAGCGACAACGTGACAAAAAAGAAATACTTTTTCCTTACAACTTCAAGTGAGTGTTACTGTCTTGTACACATTCTATTTTGCTCAGGAGATGTTAAGTTTTAACTGATGAGTTATCCATGACTGTGTATATAAACGTGCGCAGGTTCCACTTTATTCTTCTCGTCATTAACATTCACGCTGGAGAAGTTGAAGTACTTGAATCATTAAGGAGAGATCCTAAACAATTCAATACCTGTTTTGATATGCCCACAGAGTAATTTCAATTCTTATCGCCTCTTTCGTTCATTTCCTGATATCAAGTAATTAATAACTCCTTTGTTCATTTTCTTTGTCGGGCAGCGTTTGGAAATCGTTCATCAAGGAAGAACCCGGTGAATGGAAACCGAATCTGACATGGCGTTTGAACGACGTAAGTAGTACTACCTAGGTCCGCGCACCATTATCATACTTGATTATTATTTGATTGAATTCTATTCTTGTACAGACTTGACTAAAACAGCCACAGGGGACTGATTTATGTGGATTCTACGTTTGCGAGTACATTCACATGAGGACCAACGAGAGATTCAACAACCGAAGAAATCAAGATGTATGTAAACATTATTCACAACTTTATTTTGTTACCATCAGTTGTGCTGAGTTTCATTCATAATTGTTTTATTCTGATTTGATATATATACACACAACTCATGTATTTATTTTGATCTCATTCTTTTATAGTTGGCAAGAAAGCGGAACGCGCTCCCAATAGAGGACCGCTTCAAAGCAATTGCGGAGGAATTGGCGGGATTTTTCCTTGCGGAGGTCATACCTAAATTCGGAGAGTACCACTACGATGTAAAATAGTATGCCTCCATGTAATAGTGATCTCCATGTAATTAAGTACTTTATACGAAAACGTGATCTTCATGTACTACTTAATTTGTATGTGTTATATATATATGCATTAACTTGATCTTCATGTAGTAATTTATATATACCAAAACGTGTTTTTGGCGCATCGACGTGATCCCCGTACGATGGAAACCATCCGAAACCCTAAACCCTGAAAAATAATCGAAAAGAAAAAAAAAGGGCCTACGAACCGGGACAAAAGGTCTCCAGCCCCGCGGGCTCCTCCGTGGCCACGTGGGAGGGCCTCTTATCCCGGTTCGTGGACAACCGGGACTAGAGGGGGGGGGCCTCTAGTCCCGATTGGCTAGTCCCGGTTGCCCAACCGGGACTAGAGGCCCTCTGGAACCGGGACTAGTGCCCCGTTTTCCACTAGTGCCTAATGGGATATGGAATAAGACTACTATAAATCGAGATTCTTCTTGTAAAGTGATGAACATAAACGAAATTATCAGTTAATGAATTTAGTTTTATAAGCAAACCTAAAGATCCAAGGAACAAGATATAGAGGTCCTAGATATAGAATTGAAATGAAAGTAACACTCTTTTAGAAGATGCGTGGTTGGGTGACATGTATATCTCGATGATTCCCATCCATATGAGTTTTAGATTGATGTTGACTGTGTATAAATGGGCATTCCGGTTGAATTTAGTTCATTGTTGGGGAATGTCACTAGCGGCGGAATTAGATGTATTAAATGGAATCACACTACCGTTTTAAGTATGTTTTTTTAATTTAAAACACCTCTAAATAATAATTTTGGAGTGTTCAATACAAGAAAGTATTTCTGGCAAAAAACAATCGCTAAACGGAAGTTGGATGGTGATACATGGTGCTGTTTCAGCCGATGCAACAAAAAAAATAGACAATTCAACGTCCCTCGTATTACGGTTTTGCACAATCTCATGCATATGAAATTTTCCTATGTTTTTTTTTTTTTATGCCAATTTTCCTATGTTTCGATCACACATGCAGTTGCACTTTTCTTGGTTGATTGAAACTAAGAATGATGGGAATTTTATACATGGATATTGATATCCGGCCAGTTGGGTAAGGATATGAAGGGCTGGTTACGTACACGCGGATTTCATGGTGCAGATATCCGCTAACTCATGGCTAGGCACGACCAAGGTTTCGCCGGGTGTATATCCAACAGATCGAGACACATTTCTTATTATATTATTCAACGAAGCCTAAGAAAACGACATAAATTTGGTTTTGAGCCTAGATTATCACTGGACATGCACGGTGCACGGTGCATGGTGCTTTTCCTGTTACGGTTGTGTGGGTTGGTGGTACTGTAATCCCTTGGCACGTCGTGCGTGTCCGGATCGTGGATGACATCGCCCGAGGTGACGCGTGAAAGGGCAACGCTTACGCCATTGCCATTAATGGGGGCACCCGCAGAGCGGAGAGTGAATCGAGGACGCCCGATCGATCGGCATGTCCTCTCGCCTCTCGTCCCTTGCTAGCCCGGCACCCGAGAGAGGAAAGAGCGCGGCGTGGGAGCCTTGCCGTAGCTCCGATCGGATGGTGACAGTGCTGCTTCCTCCCCGTCTGCACGCCATACAGCTACGAGCTGCGGCAGGCAGGATCGAGTATTAGCTAGTAGGTGCTTCTCGATGAGCCACGCTGCTCAGCAGCTCAGGGAAACAGTGGCGGAAGCTCGTCGGGAACCGGCGAAACCCAGGGCAGGCGCCTTGCCTCTGCCGGGCGGTGCATGCGCGACAAAATATACTCGATTGCGCCCAGACCAAAAACCACAGGGGCTCGATCTGGCCGCATCGCCCGCGCGATCTTCTTGCACCACGATCGATGACACCAGAGCTGCTGCATGTCGTAGGCTTGATGTTGTTCTAGTACAGTAGCGCGGTGCGTGAGCACTCGTATATGCGCGGTATGTACTGTGACGAACAGCAACAGTACTACGGTGTTTTAGTTGGTGGTATACTGTTGGGTACGTGTGGCATGCATGGGTCGTAGTTGGCGGCAGGGTCGGCATGGGAGGGGTTGGGGCAACGATTTGTTTTTTCAAATGCAAAGGCCGTTTGTGAGGGCGTTTTTTCTTTTTCTTTTTCGATATTGTGTGTGGGCGTTTCCGTTTCGGCCGGCACTAGCGTGTTCGGTTAGGGCAGCTTTTTTTTTTTAGAGGATATGCAATCGCGTGCCATAGTTTTATAGAAGGAACAACGAATGTTTACGAACGTCGACAGTAGGGTTACAAATAACCCAACTGTCGCACACCCTCCCACTCACACCTACGGCGACTACTCGATATGGAGGTCTCCGGCTCCGGCTCCAGCTGCTACCCAAAGCTTAAAATCTTCGACGAGCAAGCACATCCTCGTTACATTGCTGTCTCGTGTTTCCGAAAACTCTTGTATTCCGTTGTTTCCAGATACTACAACAGAATAGGGTCACTAGAGAGTCGACTGCTTTCCTTGTCTTCCCTCTGAATCTCGCTCTCATGTCCAGCCACCAAACCTCCAGCGTATCCCCCACCGAAGGTACCGGCAGTTTTGCCCTAAACCGACGCGAACAGATTCACCACACATGCCGAGTGTGGACGCAGTGTGTGAGCAGATCATCAGTGGTCTCCAACTCTTGTAGGCACAGCCGGCACACAGACGGCCGGGTGATGTAAACGGATACGAATTATATCTGCCTTCTGTCCCTTTGGATCGTCAAACGGACATACGTCCAGCCCATTTCTACCCTTTCAAGGCTTGAATTCAACGGGGCGGCCCGTTTTGTCCGTCTAGCCTGGTTTTTGATTATTTTTACTATTTAGCAAATTTGACCAAACAAAGATAGTAAATATGATGGGCAATGAATCAAACACATCACATTATAGATGCAAATATTATCATGCCGGCATACAACATCCATCCCAAAAAAATCACACTAGTTCCGGCCATCTTAGCCATGACTCGTAAATGAGCTCGTCTTACATCTGGGTGAATGTGGAGCCCCTCTGGCTAATCATTCTCTTTTGTGTCCAGGCTTGGGTCTCGGGCTTATCGAAAAAACTGGCTCGGCCTCGATGTTGATCACATTCGGGTCGGTCGCCGAAACTTTATCCTTCCACTGCCATAATCGTCCTGGCCATATTTGTCATGGATATTGTCCTTGATCATGTCCTAGAAGAACCCCTCCCCTTACGCCTTCTCGTTGTACCTTTCGTCCTCGGCGCCAGCCTTGGCATTTGGCCAAACACGCTGCAGACTTGGGTGACAACTGGCGGATCATCTGCATGCGCGGCCTTCATCTGCGGCGTCGATGAGTAGCTGACCACTGGCGCGCGTTGAGATCAAGTGGAGGGCAACACGGGGGCGGTGGGCGTTCAATCCCCGACTTCCGGTGAGAACCGCGGCGGCACACTTATGGGAAGTTAGCCATACACATCCGGTGGCGGTGGCGATGGCGTCGTAGTGCTCTTCGACCTTGGCGGACGGAAAGTCGACGTGTTCGCGCTGGCCGCCGGGGTTGGGGTCAAACCTGTGGGTGGAGCCATGCCTATCATGAGGTGGGCAGCTTGTGCGGCCGTTACGGCGATGTCGTCGTTGTCATCCACCTGGCCCTCCGGCGGCCTCGGCGGCTCCTCCTGCGAACACTCTCTCCCTCTTCTTTCGGGCGCCCCGCTTCGAGATCTCGTTGGCCACTACTACGCGGTGAGCCCTTTTTTTGGATTCTTCAAGGCGCCGGCTGCGATATCCACGAAGGATAGGAGTTGGAGGTTTGGGGAGAGCAAAGACCGGAGTGGGGATTTTGCCTTTGTTCGGTGGGCCAGGGGCGAACTAAGGGAGGACAGAAGAGATCCGCCCGTGTCCGGAGGCGATGCGAACATAGCCCAAATTTGGGTCAAGAATGGGTCGCCACGGAAATAAAACATGACAATAGTATGTTTGCGTGGTCGCGTTGGGTCTTCTTTTTTGCCGTGCGGACGAACTAAATTGGTCGTCCCGTTGGAGTTGCCCTTACTCTCTCCGTTTCAGTTTAAAAATCCAGCACGTATAGCTAGATCGCTAATTTTACCTATATATCTTATAAATTGTATAATGTGAGAATTATATCAGTTGAATATAGTGCATTTGATGTCAGTTATTTTTTTAGTATATACTTTATATTATGTTGGTTTAAATTTACAATTTAGGGGTACGCGCATGCCCGAACCGGAGGGATTACTTCGTAGGGCAGTTTCTACCTCTGCTGCCTGGCCGTAAATGGTTACGTGGTGTAAAATGGGTAAACTGCAAAGTACTAATGTGTTTAGTACCAGCAATGTGATGACTGATGCGTGATGCATTGACATTTTTTTCTCCGGTGTATGTTTCCCTTCTTTATTTCTCATCTTTTTGTGTCTCTTTTCAACTTGTGTCAAAGATATTGTTACTGACAGGTGACAGCTTTACCCTATCGATATCTTTTATCTTTTTCGGGGGGTTTTGCCGCTGACACGCCGGTGACCAGGGTGCCGAGGCCCAGAGGAAACATTGAACTGACAGATATATAATTAAACAAGTGCTGCACCCTTGCAGCCCAAGGGAGAAAAGAGAACACCCGCTCGACAGGAAGGAAGCCAATCCGTGGAGTAGTAGCTCTATCGGTCGATGCTTTTTTTATCGATCCGGGGATATATGTCGTGCTGTCTGGGTTCACCACGTAGCATGGGAGATTGTATCCATCCTGTCGATCAGTCAATCGACCAGTCGCTATAGTAAGTTGAAGTATAGCGCCAAATTGTAGAAAGGTTAATCGGCCTGGTAAAGACGACGCATGCATGCAGCTCGATCTTCTTCTATTCCATACGCAACCCGGAACAGACGACGACGTAACAGCCAACAACGTAATCATAGCTGTCCTCGGAAGCAATAAACAATCTTATAGTATTTTTGATTGATGGTAATTTTCATCAAGATACTAGTACTACTGCTCACTTGCTCAGCATCTACATAGAGTTTTTACGGCATGTTTGATTCGTAGCATGGGGTAGACGTGGAAATAGGAAAACATATATGCACGCTTCAATCTTATAAGGGTCTCATAGGATAGGATTGAAGGGTTTTATAAGGATGTTGTAGGGTTCCAATTCATCGGATTTTTCCCCTAAGAAATCTCTTGGGATCAAAAGAACGACAGCTCAGAATGTTGTAGGGTTCTACACCCCAATTACATAGGAATTTCAACATCTACTCAAAACTATGTTTTACACTCGTTCGCGTAGGATCGACACTTTTCCTATATTTTATCCAAATGACCATTCTTACAGTTTTACTCTGTTTTAAAAAATCCTCTGTTTTACACCTGCAATATTATCAAATTTCTGTGATTTCCAATTTCTCTATTTTCTAATCCTGTAATCAAAAAAGGCCCTAAGATTTGGTTTGTACCACGTTTATTTGTTTCCACTAAAGCAATTGTAAAAAGAGTTTGGATTGGATGTTAAGATTTCTAATTGGAGTAATATGAATGTTTTGCATATGAAAATTTTCTATAGGATCAAATCCTATAAATCAAACAAGGAAGAAAAGAAATCTTATGTAATTCCTTTACATCAAACAGCCCCGTACTCTTTTTTCCTGCCCACCCTCTATTCAGTTTGAATTTTCGGTGGCAGGCTAGTATTACTAGACGGGAGGCTACATTATATCTGGCAGTGCATTGGGACTCAAAGAGAGATATACTGGCAGTGCATGCGCCTAGCTATGGCAGCACCTAGACCAAATTCAAAATCTCTGCAGTTTATAAATGAAGATTCGTAATGATTGCCTATGGCGGGCGGTATACTACTAGCTCATGTGGATAATGCAACTGCAGTGACATGACCCAACTTCCGCCGCATGCACCTCCAGAAAAATCTTGGACGCAACGGAGTGCAAGTGTGCAACCTCATCTCTACCGCTTACTACGATGGTCCATGTGCCCCATCTCTTGTTCTAGTCTACTTCGATAGTACGTATCATACGTACGGTGGGCAATTTGTAAAACCCCTGATATTTATTGAAGTACTATTTTCAATAAATAAAATTTATATAGTTTGGATCGGTTATTTTTGTCAATCTATTAAAGTTAGGTTCACGCAGGCTTGTTTATATTCATACTTGTAGGCAGCCACTCCATTGGTTGAGATGCATCTACCGTCTCATCTTAGCTATCTACTAGTAAACCCTAAATAAAACATCATGAACCGGACACTTTACATTATTTTATTTAAAAACCCCTTGAACACCTTAGAAAAGTGTTTTAAAAATTTAGGATAGTACGTTTTAGATGTTATTTATTAATAGAGCTCATGTAACACAATGTGCACAGTTAAAATAATTATGGAGCTCTTTCCAATTTATGAACTATGAGATCTTCTCCAGTCAATTTGAGTCACTGAGCGATTTTAACCAACTCTTTCGTGCAAAATCTAGCCTCCATTTTGACCCCTTCCCGTGGGTTAATGTACCCATGCACATTCTCTTGTGGTGCAACCAATGCACCCAATGTAAAAAAAATACACCCAAACTATTTTTGAAACCAGCATGGAGATACTACATATATTTACTATGACACACACATTCAAATTCTACCCAGGTCTCAAGAATAAAACAAGATACTAAGTCATGTTAGCTATATTACTTATATAAGGGTTGGCCACGGGAGGAAAGCAAGAAAACTTTGCCATTGGTGTCATTCTCCTCAATCTGCCCGGTGTCATTCTGAATTTTCAATAACTTTGCTTTTGTTCTAAAGAGGATCACCAAAAAAAACCATTGGTGTCATTTGACACCAATGGTCGTGTGCTAGCTCCGCCCCTGGTTGGCCATACATTTAGCCGTTAACACTATGAGAGCTATATTTTGTGGTTGTTTTTCGACATGTTTTTAATATAGAATTTAAAATTTGTGCCATCAATGATATGTAAAATGTTGAGGAAATCTTAAAATATGTTTAAGATTTCCTCAACATTTTAGGTGTACTTTGTCCCTTCTGTGCACAAGTTGCGCGACATGGGCGGGTGCATAGATACGTCCTTCTCGCTAGCATGTGTGCTCCTCCTGGTCGTAACTATTCTAACTTTAAGCGCTCGAGCGTTCCTGGTCGTCTATCTCCGTACGCCATTGTGACGATGGTTCTATGTTGGCTCTGTCTCACGTCTCTAACCGTTTAGGCGAGGTGTATCGTCCATGTTGCTTCCGCTATGCAATTCATTTGTGTAATTCTAGTGAGGTATGTTTTGTTTCTTAGAAGTAAACATAAGATAAACAACTTTCTTTGATAAAACATTTCATAACAAATTTATTTGAGTAGATTATTTATGCTGTTTTAAAGACAAAATAATGGCCTTACGTTACAAAAACGTAATGTCCTCCTCTTAAATAAAAATACTTTACTTTCCATCAGTCAATGAATGAAATGCTCCTGAATCATATAAATAACTCATTTTTATCGAAACTTCGATCGAGTGATAATCCTTTTTCAGTACCCAAGACAAAATGACACAAGAATTTTATTGTGAGAGAAAGAGAGGCACACAACTAGTAGTATCCAGGACGGCGGTGTGCAGCCTGTGTTGGTGCGCCCGAGCTCTAGGGAGAGCTCCGGCCCGACAATTCTGCCCGTCTTTGGCGTGCTCCTGCCCTTCGGCGTCGTTGGTGCCATCCTCAGGTCAGCTAGCAGTCCGTTGTTGGCTTGCTTCTCCGTTGAGTACAAGTGTGGAGGTTATCGTCTTCGTCAAGTTGTGTTTAGTGTATTACCTTTTTGCTTGGGCTGTGCGTTGTGTTGTAAGCTGTGTTCAGCACTCTTGTAACTGCTGGCCATTGTGGCTTTATTAATTTACAGCTGGGCACTTGGTACCTGTTTTCAAAAAAAAAATGTAGTATCCAGGACCAGGATTTTACAAAAGGTAGTATTTGTGGGGAAGAAGACAGAAACAAACAGCAAGGCAGAACACATGCAATTGAAGCAGCGAGGGAGGGCAGCCACCGCTCTTGCGAGGAAGAGACACGCCGCCCCCCATCCCCTACGTTATAAACCCCTCGACACTAGCCAAGAGCTTCTTCATCTCTCGCTCAAAATTTCTCATCCATCTCCTCACCGTAGCTCCACAACGAGAGACAAGAAGCTGCATCCATATGGCTGCCTCCTCCACCTCGCGCCTGATTGGCCTGAACCCCGCCGCCCCTCCATTCTTTTCGTTGGCCTTCTCTCGCCCGCAACTCTTCTCCACGCCTCCATTTGCCCCGCCGATGGGATGCCTCCTCCCACCGCCCCCGCTCCAGCTGCCGCTCTCCTTCGGCGGCGGGCTCGCTCCCATGGGCAACACCAGCTGTGAGTTTGCGCCCGTGTTACCGCCCATGCCTTGCTTGCACGTGCCCCATCCGGCGCCGGTGTTCTGCAGCCCGCCTTCAAACCTGGTGCCGGTGTCCTCCAGCCCGGTGACGGGTTACAGCACCCTTCCGGCACAGCCGCCGCTACCAGCTACACGCTGCACCATCACGCAGATTGCCGACGACGGCAGCGACGAGTCCCCCAAGGCCGAGTTAGAAGACGAGCCGTCCCCTCGGTCGGTCCTCACGCCATGGAGGAGGCCGAAGGCCGCTTCCCCGACGCGGCCGAAGCCAGCGCTGGCGCTTTCACGGCTTCCTCGCCCATCTGGCGTGGTCGTGGGCAGCAAACCGGCCTTCGATCCACGGAGCGACAAGACGTCTATTATGATCTGCAACCTCCCCAACGGCTTCACGTAAGTAGTAATCCTTTGATGCCTTGCTCCATTCGTGTATATGTGTGCGAGTTTGCTTAAAAGTTGAAGACTTTTTCCTTGCAGGAAGCGGAAATTGATGGGCATCCTCGACCAGCACTGCGCCAACGAGAACGGCAAGCTGGCCAGATGCAGGAACAAGTCCATCGTGAGGTCGGAGTATGACTTCCTCTACCTCCCAGTCGACTTCGGTACGTACTAGGCCCTACCTTTCCCCATGTTCGATGGCTTTAGTTTTGTCCGATCGGAGCTGAACTCAGTCCTCCTCTTACTCGTTTGGTTCTCGTCTTAATAATTTCGTTGGCGCAGGACGAGGTTCAACAAGGGCTACGCGTTCGTCAACATGACGACGGCAACGGCGGCGCGGCGGCTGCACAAGTTCCTACACGGCCACAGCTGGACCGCCATGGGCTCCCCGAAGGTTTGTGAGGTCGTGCACGCCAACATCCAGGTACACTCAAGCGCAGCTCCCCATGTCGGCACCTTAACTCCATGCGTGAACTTCTGCTAATCAAGGCTGTGGCTGCATTGGGATTTGCAGGGTGTGGATGCCTTCGCCAAGCACTTCTCCGGATCCATTTTCCCCTGCGGCGACGGCAAGAAGGAGTTCCTGCCAGTGCGCTTCGGCCCACCGCGCGACGGTCTCCGGGCAACGGCGGAGCGCATCATCGGCAGCACAGTTCGTCCGTTCACCTCCACCTCGCGGCGCTGACCACACGGCGATCCTTCGCGCCCAGCATGCTGTCCTCTGTGGTCGTCTGGTCTTTATCTTGCATTCTATCCATGCTTTGCCATATCATGGATGGATAGAACGGGAGATAGGACTCACTAGAAGCTGGCTGAGTAGTAGTGATCTCCTTGTCATTTGTATGCGTCCTAGTTCTAGCTAGGTATTTCAGTCTGAACTTTGTGTTAGCAGTAGAATGCGCCGGCTAGCTGAGTTATCTGGTGTCTTCCAAGGAAATCTGTGTTGTGGTGTCCGCTGTGCAATGTGGTGGCAGTACTGTTGCTTCGTTAATTTACCCTTCGATGTTTCGTTTTGTACCCTTAAGCAAACTCTAGTAGGTACGGAAGAAGTTGGTACTGTAAAACCAGTTCAGGGGTTACAACATGGTCATTTTCCAGTATGTGGAGGCACTACAGCTTTCTGCACAAAGTCCATTTGTTTTCTATTCTCGCATGAACGTGCAAACAAAGTCTACTCAAAGTATACACGTATAATTTGACATTAAATTATAGTCCAAATCTAATAATTCAACAAATTAAAGTCACGTTCAAATTTAAAGTTGGATCCAACTGCAGCAGATGGTCTGAATAAAACATGAACAAACAACACCAAACCATACCAAAAACAGTTGCCAATGATACGCATTTAATCGCAAAGTTGGTCTTAGAAGTTGTTTTTCACTCCTGGTAGTACATCCCTCGATCGAAGTCCCAAGTTTCTGCCCCTCCTCATCCTCTAACACGATGACACAAACCATATTTTGATGTTATCGAGTGTATTGTCGCTGAAACTAAAATTGTCGCCTAATCTTACCTTTCGGATTGTGAATTACCTTTAGAAGTGTTGAATCGTATTCAAATGTTAACCACCAAGGATAGATGCCACCATAAAATATCAGCCCATGTCATAGGCATGACCATTGACAGTGAACCTGCAAGCTGGAGAATTTTGGTTTACAAGCCTAGAGAAAAGAGATCTATGCAACGTCATTATTAGAGCTAAGCATCATGTCACCGGAGACAACCGCTTTAAATATTGTCGTTGGATCCTGGACATGTCCAGTATATTTCATATGTCATGATGTAGGGTAGTTCTTCCATCTCTTGTGGATAGAGATTAATACCTATAGGTCATGGGAAAGAGTGCTGGAGGTTCGGTAAACAGTAGTTTTCGTCTTAATAAGTACACTCTAAAAAAAGTTGGAGGAAAAATAGGCAAGACAATGGTAAGAGATTTCAACCCAACTTCACTAGGAGTATTTTTCGCCAAATCTATCCCTTATAACGAACTAATGACGGATCTGGCCGTTCCTGGAAACTATTTCCAAATCTGGCCCCTCGGGGTCGGCGCCACGTTATGTGGAGCCGAAGTTGTTCATGTCGGCGCCAATGTAACCTGGAGCCGAAGTTGTTCATGTAGGTCGGCTCCACGTAACGTTGAGCCGACGTTGCCACGTCGGATTTTGATTGACGCCGACATGAACAACTTCGGTTCCACGTAAGGGCACCTTCAACGGGCTGGCGCATACGGACCAGCCCAGTCCGATTTTGTCCCAACGGACAAAAGAGGGGCTCCAACGGGCTGGCGCATCCAGACTGGTGTCCGCCCGGACACCGAATTTCGACCCAAACGCGGCCCAACTTTGGGGCGGCTTTGGGGCGGGACGGACAGCCTCTCGGTCCTCCTCTTTGTCCTCCCTGTCCGCGTCGGGCCCAAGGGCGAGCCACACAGTCCCTCCCCTCCCACCTCCCCATCTCCTTTTGGCCCCGCGACCGTCGCCGCCGCCCTGGACCTGCCCTTCGGCCACCGAGCTATCCTCGGCCGCGATGTCGTCTAGCCTTCCCCGTGGCCGGATCTCGTCGCCGGCCGCATTCTCCATCTTCTTCCGCCCCGGCCGCCCTCGAGCCGTGCTGAAGCCGCGGCCGTCCTCGCCCTCGTCTCCAACACCTGCCGCATTCTCCATCTTCTTCCGCCCCGGCCACCCTTGAGCCGTGCTGAAGCCGCGGCCGTCCTCGCCCTCGTCTCCAACACCGGCCGCATTCTCCATCTTCTTCCGCCCCGGCCGCCCTCGAGCCGTGCTGAAGCCGCGGCCGTCCTCGCCCTCGTCTCCAACACCGGCCGCCCTCGTCCTCTGCCCCGGACTCCACCGCGAACTCCACCGCCCCGAAGGTGTTCGACCAAAGGTATGAACACCGGCCGCCCTCGTTCTTTGCATTTGAAGTAATGCAAATGATGTAGCATTTTCTTACAATTTTATTCATGTAAATGGATAGCGATGATGAGTTCTTCTACCACACCTTCATCGATACATTAGATGAATCTTCCGATGATGACAGCGATATCATGGTGGCCGCGGCCACTCTCATCCACAACTTCAACCAGAATGCAGTGCCCCGGCATGTTGGGTCAGTCGTTGGGCGAGCACCCGCGTTGGACCGTGAACGAGAGAATGGTCACCTCCAGCTTTGGAAGGACTACTTCAACCCGGTGAAGACAACATATCCGGCTTCGGTCTTTTGTCGCCGTTTTCGTATGGGCCGGCCCTTGTTCATACGTCTGCTGGAAGGGGTGAGGCCATATGATGACTACTTTGAGGCCAAGCCAGATGCCACAGGTCAGTATGGCTTCTCTTCATATCAGAAGTGCACTGCAGCTGTCCGGATGCTTGCATATGGAGTGGCTGGCGATCTTGTTGATGAGTATCTGCGCATGAGCGTGAGCACTTGCCTGGAATCGATGTATCGTTTCTGCCAAGCTGTGGTTCAGGTGTTTGGCGACGAGTACTTGAGGGCACCCAACCTTGCAGACACTGCCCGTCTTCTGAAGATGAATGAGAGCAGGGGCTTTCCTGGGATGCTTGGATGCATAGATTGTATGCGTTGGGAGTGGAAGAATTGTCCCTTTGCTTGGTAGGGACAATACCAGGGTCATGTCGGCGAGTGCACGGTCATACTCGAGGCAGTGGCATCCCAGGATCTGTGGATTTGGCACTCATTTTTTGGTATGGCCGGCTCCAACAATGATATCAATGTGCTACATCGGTCCACGGTATTCGACCGGGTTGTCGAGGGAGAGGCTCCAATTGTCCACTATGAGGTGAATGGGCATGAATACAACAAGCCCTATTACCTAGCTGATGGCATCTACCCTTCGTGGCCAGTTTTTGTGAAGACCATCCGGAAGCCTAACTCCGAGAAGACCAAGAAGTTTGCTCAACACCAAGAAGCCTGCCGGAAGGATGTGGAGCGAGCATTTGGTGTGCTCCAATCTCGTTTTTCCATTGTGCGGCATCCTACTAGAACATGGAGCAAGGAGCTGATATGGGAGGTCATGATAGCGTGTGTAATCATGCACAACATGATAGTGGAGGTTGAGCGGGATGACACGAGGCTATTCGATCAAGGATGGGAATTTCAGGGTGAGTTGATTGAGCCGATCCCAGGGGCAGCGTCGTTCCAGCAGTACATTCATGTGCTTGACGAGATGCAGGACAAGGAAACACACATCCAGCTCCAGAATGATATGGTGGAGCATGTGTGGGCTCACTTCGGAAACCATCCAGCTCCAGCTCCAGCTCCAGAATAATTTCATCGAATGAACTATTTATTTCAGTCCATGAACTTTTTATTGTAATAAATTTGATACTATTTGCTATCGAACTATGTTTGTGTGCTATTGATTAATTTGTGAATTGTAAAAAATGGGCTCACTCGGGGGGGCCATTTTGTGCCAGGCCGTTGGGGGCACCTCCACCCCAAACGGACAAATGCCCAAAATGTGTCCACGGTCCGCCCCCAAAGGGACAAAACCGGACCAATTTCGGTGTCCGTTTGCTCCACCCCGTTGGAGGTGCCCTAACGTGGCGACGATCCGAGGGGCCAGATTTTGAAATAGTTTTCAGAAACGGCCAGATTCTTCATTAGTTCGTGATAACGGTCAAATTTGGCAAAAAATACTCACTAGGAAGTGACGAACCTATATAAAAGACTTCATGAACGTGTCATAGAAAAGACTAGGTGGTTCCGGTATGAACCAGGCTTGGTACTATCGGACAAAATAGAGACCATGGAAATTGTGGGGGTCTTGTCTGTCTCTCGGTCTCATTGGTTCAGAGGTTTCAAGATTAAAGTGTCATGTGGTTTTTGTAAATTTTCTAGTGGATTCTCGGAGGATATCTTCGAGTTCTTCTGGAATGGATCAGTTTTCTCAACTCTGCCAAGTGCCTCTCTTGATCTTGATAGTACGACATACCCTATGGCTCAAGAAAATGTAAAATTACAACTCATAGGAATCCACATTCTTCTCAATTTCTAGGTGACCACATTGACATATCCAACTAGCATTGTGAATTAAAAAGCTGAAACAATCAACAAAGGATTAGTTCCTTAATTGCCTTGTCATAAATCATCTAAAACCCCGTAGAGATCTTTTATGCGCGTCCAATCTCTTGATTTTGGTGATTGACGATAACTCAATTAAAGCTCACAAAAGATAAATTAAGTTTTTTTTTCTTATCATAAATGTGTGCATTACTTTGAATTTGCTTTTTGAAGGCAAATGCACATAACATGTAGTAAGTGTGCAACATCATTGCACATGATGAGTTCATGGGGGTGAATTGTGTGCAAGATAGGAAAATGTAAGCATACAAGGGATACGTGTGGTGAACCATAAGGATTGCATGATCTATGACAAAAAAAACACGTGCAAACATCCCAGTGTACCAATGTAGCAACAACAACGAAATATAAGTTTACAGGACCATTCAAATACAACAAATAATATCAAGTCTTCTCCTCCTTTTGGCATCAAGGAACCAAAAGGTGAGAAGAGCTATCTACCAAAAAGCCTAGGTGAAGGAAACTCTGGAGTTGGATCTCTTTTTTGGTTTCCACCTCAGAGCACTTTAGTTGGTGAAGAGGCCCTAGAGCTTGAATGTGGTGGAGGAAAAAGATTTATACCATCCTATTCTTCATTGGAGCTTCCTAGGGGTCTTCCTCCTCACTTAAAATGTCCACAAATCTCTCGCCTCAATCCGCTTCTCTAGACATACACCTTGTGGCAATAGTGTCTACTTCAACAGAAATTCGTTTTGGAGCTCGGGCTCATATGCTCCCGTTATTTTCGACAAAATTTAGCAAATTGAAAACTCATCAAAAAATTCCGAACAAAATCATGCATGTACCTGACCATGTTACGCACCACCATGATTTTTTTCGCGCCGAAATGACATCGTATGCGCCCTGTACAAAAATGACAAATTTCCTGTCAGATTTGAGATTCAAAATTTGAATTTTCTGACACGAAATTTGTCATTTTTGTACAGGGCGCGTACGATGTCATTTCGGCGCGAAAAAAATCATGGTGGTGCGCAACATGGTCAGGTACATGCATGATTTTTTTCGGAATTTTTTGATGAGTTTTCAATTTGCTAAATTTTGTCGAAAATAACGGGAGCATATGCTCCCGGGAGCCAAAACGCTGCTCTCCTTCCTACTTCAATACCTTCTTCCTCAAGTCGCTTTGTGGCGAATATCTACTAACATCTTATATTCTAGCTCAGCTCTTTGCAAAAGCTTGCTGTTGAGCAATATTGGTTCTCCTCTCATAACTCACCTTGGCAAGCTTGATCTCTTCATCCTTGAGCTTTGAGTACTTGTTGATTCTCTTCATAATAAACTTGTAGCTAACCTGGAGCTCCATAATTGCTTCTTGGATCTTGTAAATTCTTTGGAACATGAGCTTTTGATTCTCAGCTATGAGGTCTTAGATTATTTCCATGAGAATTGGGCTTGGCTTGAGTAGAGGAATAGCTAAGATCGTCCTGTTGGTTGTGACGGTTCTGAGGGAAGTTCATGTTGGACCTTTTGGAGGACTTCTAAATTTGTCATCACACTGAGATATTAGAGCTTATGTGAGAGGAGATCCTTTTGGTCATTTACCACTTGTAAAAGAACCTTTGAATATAAGGTGCAAAGGTGCAAATTCTATGTTGCATATAATTGGTTTTCTTGATCCTATGATAGAGGTGTTGAACTTTTGGTGATTGTCCTAGCAATCAACCAACTTCATAGCATAGCCTTTAATGTTAATGGTATCCCGCACCTTTGGATCAATGGTGTTCCTTTAGAGGTTGTTGTGGGTGTAGAAGACTTCATGTAGGCCATTGGTGCTCCCCACATATATCTTACACAAATAAGATTGTTGACGTGTCATGTGTGTACTTGGGTTTTGCATGAATATACATTTCCTTGATGTTTGAGGCCAAAATATTCATCACAGTGGTAAGCGCGTTAGGCGAAGAGGATTGCCTCTTCTCATTTGTCATCCATCGTGAAGCTCTTGACAATCTCGTTCGTGAACTTGTAAAATGGCGGTTCTTTGGCTCCTGGTACTGTTAAATTTAGTTTATTCCACAACTATGAAATAGCAGTTTATAGTGAACCCACTTTTTTGTATCTACTGTGGTTGCTTATTAGACCGGACGATAAAGAAAATGTTATGCTCGAATCAGAATTAGTGCGAGACAAGCTATTTTCAATAGAGACACTGGCCGCCTTGATTTTGACAAGATATAGAACACACCTACACTCAATGAAACCCCCTCCAATTATCTTCACTATCAATAAAGGTGAAATCTCAGTCGGATTATCCATACAAGTCTAAACATTACGCCGGAGACAATGTCTTCAATAAGTTAACAATGCAAGTTTTTCGTTTGTTGGTCTGACTACTACAGGCCAAATTTAGAATTTTAATCTTAGACATAAACTAGTGTATATTTTCTAAAAAATATGTTCATTTAAGCATTGCACAAAAGCAAATATATGCATCTATAGTAATGAATGGTACATCGATTACAAATCCATATATTTATCATTTGTTTCCGAAAGGTTAGATAATCCGGCCTCCTCGGATTTATGCACATAATTATATATTATTTATTACTTAAAGTCAGGACCATCTGATATGAATGCCGAACAAGACAATCCCCAAAGTAAAAAAAGACAAAATATTGTTCGCGGTTGTAACTCCACCAGAGTAATACGAACACTATGGTACAAGATCAGAGCAAACGGAAATTATACAAGTCATATGCAAGGTATTTGAGAAGGAACCGCTACGAGTGACCCTACTTGTTTCTCCACAAGTTAAAATAAGCCTCAGAATTCAGGCAACGGCCTAGGTTCTTCGAAATTGGCAGACACCTTTCTTCTTCGAAATTATACGAGTCATATGCAAGTTTCAGACAAAAAAAGACAAAAAAAATGAAGTTTCAGACAAGTCAAGACAAACAAAAAATGATTGTTTCTCCACAAGTTCATATCTACTCTTACCACATACCAATAAATTTCATAGATGAGGGGGCGTCCTCCCCACCGTTCTTCTTCTCTTTGCCCTCTCTAGGACTAGGAGGCAGCTGTCGGGTCGCGTTCCGATCTCCCAGCGGTCTCATCGAGGTAGGAGTCGGTTCAGCGATCTTTCTCAGCATATTCCTCGGTGTTCGCTGCGGGTGCTTGCTATCACACACATCGTATGGGTGGCGCGTTGAGGCAGTACATGACCTAAACTGTTGGCGGCAAACTAGTTTTGGAATTCAGGCAACGGCCTAGGTTCTTCGAAATAGGCAGACACCGTGGTCATGTGGGTGATGCGGTGGCCTGTTTTTTGATATAGGGATGGCCTTCAGCTCAGTGTATCGAGATCGATGGTGGTATCCGGTATGTGTCTAGATCACCAATAGGAAATATCGATGCACGCCTACGTTGTTCCCTTGTTGGACCCTATATTTTTTTTGTCTTGATTACTTTTAAAATAAGCCTCAAGTGACCCTACTCGTTTTGGGATACTATATTCGCTATGCAGCTACAGTAGATTTCAACTTTACAACGTCGTACACTTTGCAAGCGCGACCGATTCGATGATCTGGATAGCTCTCGGCCTTGTCTCGTGTGGCCGCTCATCGTGTTTCCCCCCGTGGATAGACGCGCCTGTCTGGTTCGCAGCTGACACTGTGTGTAGCCCGGTGCGCGACGTGACACGATGAGCCGATGCTTACGCCTTTTCCCGGTTCATAGCGAAACCGGGAAGAACCCGGATGACGACGACGCACTGCGCGCCCGTCGCCTCCATCGATCCCTTTCATCCCAGCGCCGCAGAGGCTGCGCCATGGCTCGGACCTCGGAGGTGATGGGGCATCCATGCCATGCCTCGGCAGGTGAGCTGCCCTTCCGCTGCCGATCGAGCTCTGTCTCTCTCCGATCCATGCTGCTCTGCGCTCGCGCAGTCGAGAGAGACGCACCAACAGTGGCCAAGACGCGTTGGAAAATCGCGAAGCCCTGCCCGGCCATCGATCCGGCATCTGACGAAATGGACTCGATTGCTGCTTGGTCGATCGTGGCTTGGCCGCAGCATGCAGTCGCAGGGGCTGGCAGCGGCACTGCAGCCATGGAACTTTGCCACTGCCATGATTATGCATGCATGTCGTAGTAGGCTCGAAGTGTTTCTTCTCTCTCCGGAACCTGCACTGCAGCTGCTCCAAGCTCCTGCCGTGCTCATCTCTCAGCTTGTGTTGCTGTTCGTCCTTCCTTCGACAGTGAGCGAAGTTGCACTGTTACAGTGGTACATGCCGTGTGCACAGTGGAGAACAGTGCGGTGTCGGGTTGGTGACTGTACGGGGAAATGGGCATGGCAGCAGGGGAAACATGGGAAGGTTTTGGTTAGCTTGTCAGCCATACGCTAGATTTTTGCCCTGCAGGGGCCGTTTGGTTCGCCCATTTTGGCACTTCTTCAATAACTTTAGTCTGTACAGGCCTTTTGCATGGCTCCAAACGGTGCAACTTTGTTTCTCCATGCGGATGCGGCATTGATCAATTAAGGAGGTAGCAGTCTTGTTCTAACGTATCTGTCCCCTAGCGAAAAAAGCTAGGGTTTCTTAGTCCTCCGTCGGCGATCGCCGGCGTGAGTTCGGATCGTTAGAATTCGTGGTTCGTTTGTGGTCTACGAGGGCGTGTTTCTGCCGCACTCGACACGATGTTCGTTTGCGGTTCGAGAGGAGCGCGCTTCAGCCGCCCTTCGCCTAGGACCGGCCATGGATGGATCGAGCGGCGGAAGCTCGGATCGAGAGAAGAGTAAGGAGGACCCAAGCGCCTTGTTGAATCGCCTTAATCTGGAAGATGATGAGAAGGACGATTTGATCTGGGAAGAGGAGGTAGACACATCGAAAGCCCAACCTAAGTGGTTGGCCCTGGCTAGGGTTTTGACGAATAAAAATTTCAGCCAAGGAGCCCTAATCGCGGACATGAGGGCTGCCTGGAGCCCGGCGCAATCTGTGACCTGGAGGAGGTTTAACGCAAATCTATTCACAGTACAATTCAACTGCCTTGCTGATTGGAATAAAGCAATGCATCAGGGACCTTGGGAGTTTCGTGGCTATGGAGCCTTGATTCTAGTTGAATATGATGGATTTTTGAACCCATAGAGCATTAAACTTGATAGACTCGAAACATGGAGTCAGATCCACAAGCTGCCAGATGGGGTGCTGAAGAACAAGGGTTTTGTAGAGAATCTGGCAAGACGTATTGGAGACGTCCAAGAAGTTCATATCTCGCTCCCAAGTGGTTTTGTGGGCGAATTCATCAGAGTCAGGGTGAAGCTCGACGTGAACAAGAAATTGACTAGGTTTGTAAGCTTTACTTAAAGTGGTAAGACTGAGTTTTTTCAAGTTAAATACGAGAAACTACCGAATTTCTGTTACGCTTGTGGATTACTAGGCCATTGGCATCAGGAATGTGGTACAGGCGAACATGATGAAGATAAACTTGAGTGGGGCCCTTTTCTCTTGGCTCCTCGACGTGGAAGAGGAAGGGGACACGGTTCTGGTTCTGGTCGTGGTAATGATGGTGCTGAGAACCCTAACTCTTTCCGTGGCCGGGAAAGAGGTGATAGAGGTGGAAGAAATTCTGCTTGGGGAGGTAATGATGGTGAGCCAATGGATGCATCGATTAGTTGGCGATGGAATAGTATGCATACAGTACATCGAGATGATATTGTCCATACAGATGGGTTGCTGGACCCGCTGAGGGGAGGTTCCAATGAGTTTCAATCATCTGATGGAGTGCCCTCTGCTAGAAAACGACTTGCTATGGAACCTACTCTTAGCCTAGAAGGTAATTCTCCTTTGGTACCTATCGAAAAATTCAGTAGCTATACAGGAATCGGGTGCTACTGAGGCGCAAGCAGCTACAAATTCGGACCCTCTTGCTACTCCCCAGAAGAGTCTGAATAAAAAGAAGTTGAAGGCTAATAATGGAGATGCTGTAGACACAATTGAGAAGCACACTGGTTTGGAGGACCGTTTTGGGGATCCAAATCCAGAGCTGGGTTCTAAGATGGATGAAGATCAAAGTAACAATTTACCGAAGACCGGAGCTTTCTCCTCTTCACCAGGATCGGCGGGCTTCCAAGAGGAGTCCGTCCGGTTGCAATGAGGATTTTAAGCCTGAACTGTCAGGGTTTGGGTAACGCCCCGACAGTTCGAGCGCTTCAGAATATCCTGAGGCAATGTAACCCCGAGGTTGTGTTTTTGTCGGAGACACACCTTGATGGTTATCCGGCAGAATGTCTTAGAAGAAGTTTGAAGATGGATCTGAAAATTATTAATCCTAGTGATGGTAGAAGTGGTGGACTTATTTTGTGTTGGAAACGAGAAATTGTGATTGATCAAATATTTTCAGCCCCGAAATACATTGATGTGAAAGTGACTGAGGCACCGAGGAAAATCTGGAGACTGACCTGTATCTATGGTGAGCCTCGTTGGGAGGATAAATACAAGACATGGGATAAAATTAGAGAGCTGCATCATAATTTCAATCTTCCATGGGTGATACTTGGAGATTTTAACGAATTATGTTTTCCCATGAAAAAGAAGGCGACAACGCAAGGCCACAGAGGTACATGCAAGCTTTCCGTGATACTCTTACTGATTGTGGTCTTGAGGACCTGGGCCTCTCGGGTGATCCCTTCACCTGGAGACGTGGTCGTATTCGAGAAAGATTAGACATGGTTGTTGCTAATGGTGAGTGGTTGATTATGCATCCAGGGTACAATGTGCAACACATGGATTTTACAAGATCGGATCACCGGCCCTTGCTACTCGATACTGAGTTTCAACCATCGGTGGCAAGGCCATCTTGAACTAGACGCTTCGAAGCGAAGTGGTTACGAGAAGAGAACTTCTGCTCGGTTGTTGAAAAAGCGTGGGAAGATGCGGGGACGGCTACCTCCAGTAGCGTGCTGGCCAAGCTAGGTCACATGCACGAGGCCCTCCATGCATGGGACAGTTCAGTGTTGCAGAAGCCGAAGAGGCGCCTTCGGCAGGCCCAAAATGAGATGGAAAAAGCTCTATCAGGTCCTATGTCTGATGAGTATGAGATTATCACTAAAGAGCAAGCAAAACTAATTGAAATCTTGCTTGAGCAAGAGGAAGTACACTGGATGCAACGTTCTCGGGCTAATTGGCTTCAACACGGCGATCGCAACACATCTTTTTCCATAATTTTGCGTCAGCACGGAGGAAGAAATTTTTTATTAAGAAATTGAAGAATGCAAATAACGAATGGGTTGAAGGTACAGATCCTCTAAAACCGCTGGTTTTGGATTATTTTTCTAATCTGTTCTCTTCGGAGATTTTCGAAACAGATCCAGCTATTCTTGAGAAGGTCCTTCCTAGAGTAACTCCGGATATGAATAGTGTGTTGTTGTCTCCTTTTTCAGAAGAGGATGTGAGGAAAGCGATGTTCAGTATAGGCGACTTTAAAGCTCCTGGTCCGGATGGAATACATGCTGTGTTCTATAAAAAATTCTGGACATTATGTGGACCGGAAATTACACAGGAAATTCTCCAAGTTCTAAATACTGGGATTATTCCGGATGGATGGAATGACACTACGGTGGTGCTTATCCCAAAGGTAGATACTCCTGAGTTAATTACACAATTTCGTCCCATAAGATTATGCAATGTCATTTATAAGATCATCTCAAAGATGCTGGCTTTTAGACTCAAAAAGATTCTGCCTGATGTTATTTCTCCTATGCAAAGTGCATTTGTCCCGGGTCGCCTTATTACTGATAATGTGTTTGTTGCTTATGAGTCCATTCATACAATAAAAAATAAGAGAGCTGGAAATAATGGACTTTGTGCGGTGAAACTTGATATGCATAAGGCCTATGATAGAGTGGAATGGATCTTTCTTGAAAACATGATGAGGAGGCTGGGGTTTGATGAAAGATGGATTTCTTTGATGATGGCCTGTGTTAGATCGGTGAGATATCAAATTAGATTCAACTCTACTAAAACAGATATGTTTGTGCCTACAAGGGGTCTACGACAAGGTGACCCGCTCTCTCCATATTTGTTTCTTTTATGTGCGGAGGTTTTTATAGTCTTTTGATGCATGAAGAAGAAGTTGGTGACATCGATGGGGTAAGAGTGTGCAGGAATGCACCATCAGTTTCACACCTATTATTTGCTGATGATTCCCTTATCCTCATGAAAGCTGATATGACTAATGCAACTTCCTTGCAACAAGTTCTAGATACCTACTGTGCTAATTCGGGACAATTGGTGAGTCTTGCGAAATCTAGCATTTTCTTTTCTCCTAACACTAATGTTCTTGTGAGATCAGAAATATGTGAGGCCCTTCACATTGATACGGAGGCACTTTCTGATAAATATCTTGGGCTACCGGCGCTTGTGGGAGCTGATAGAAGTGATTGCTTTGTTCATTTCATCGAGAGGATTATTCAGAGGATTAATGGCTGGAAGGAGAAACAATTATCAATGGGAGGTAAAGAAATCTTACTAAAATCTGTTGCTCAAGCTATTCCTGTATATGCCATGTCGGTATTCCAGATTCCAAAAGGTGTGTGCATGAACATGATGGATGCTATATCGGATTTCTAGTGGGGAGATGATGAAAACAGCAAGAAAATGCATTGGATGGCCTGGTGGAAGCTGTGTTACCCCAAACGCCAAGGAGGGATGGGCTTCCGTGATTTTCACTCCTTTAATCTTGCTATGCTTGCTAAACAAGCGCGGCGTCTCATTACTACCCCGAATTCTTTGTGTGCTCAAGTGCTTAGGGCTAAATACTACCCCAATGGAAACATTCTCATGGCTGGTCCGAAAGCAAATTCTTCTTTTACTTGGCTAAGTATCCTTGCTGGTATCACCATTTTTAAGCGAGGATATGTCTGGAGAGTTGGCAATGGTGAGTCTATTAATATTTGGGATGATCCCTGGATTCCAACTAGCCCTACAAGAAAAATTATTACTCCTAGAGGTCGGACTGTGTATTCAAAGGTGTCAGAATTGATCTCATCTGTGATGGGTGTGTGGGATGAGGAGATGCTCCGAGACCTCTTCTTCCAAGTGGATGTTCAACGCATTCTACAAATTCCTATCAACAATCATGGTTTCGATGATTTTATTGCGTGGCACTTCTCAAAACATGGCAAATATACTATTCGGTCGGGCTATCACATTGAATGGAAGAATAAGTTTGGTGCAAATGCAGCTCAACTTTCCCTGCCAGGTGGTTCGGCTACTAATCTTGTTTGGAAGACTATTTGGCAGCTAAAAATCCCAAGCAAAGTGAAAATCTTCCTATGGCGCTCCTTACATGGTATCGTTCCTCTCAAGTGCATTCTTGTTAATCGCCATATTGGTACGTCCGCCGAGTGCCCTATTTGCCATTCTGGACCTGAAGATTTGCGCCATATGTTATTTACTTGCACTTCGGCTCAAGACCTTTGGCATGAGTTAGGAATTATTCAGTGTATACAGGAAGCTTCAAATATTGATCTGTCTGGTTCTGCAGTCCTGGAATACCTGCTTAGACTCCCTGATAATTCATTGAGTGGTTTTGAGTTCGGACGAAAGGAGCTTATCTCGGTGGCATGTTGGTACTTGTGGTGGATCCGACGCCAAAAGACTCACAACGAATCAGTCCCCCTTTGCCCAAGTGTAAGATGTCAATATTGGGGATCACGGCAAATGCCTTCAGGTCCCTATCTCGGAAGAATGGTGGTGAGGCCGCTAAATGGAAAGAACCTAATCCGAGGCACGTAAAATTAAATGTCGATGCCTCCTTCCACGCTGATACTTGTTCAGGATCCATAGGTGCTGTTATTCGAGATTACCAAGGTAATTTCCTTGCGGCCAGGTGTATGTTTCTTCCTCATGTTGCTTCGGCAGCAATGGCAGAAGCTACGGCGATGCGTGAAGGATTAATCCTTGTCAATTCCTCGGGTCACAATGTTGTTCAAGCTGAGTCGGATTCTATGGAGACAATTGAAGCTTGCTCCGGGGATGAATCTTGGTGGAATGAATCAGCTGCTGTTTTTGCTGACTGCGTGGATCTAGTTCCTCAGATTGGTAATGTTTCCTTCAAGCATTGTCCAAGAGAAGCAAACCAGGTTGCTCATGATTTGGCTAGCCATAGTTTTAGTAACAATATTACTTGTAATTGGATAGATGAGATCCCTAGCTTTATGTTGAGTAGTCTTATAAACGATGTAATTGTGACTGGTTAAAAGCAGCAACTTTCAGACGCACTCTTTTCCTTACAGGGTATCTAAGGGGACTGGAAGGTTTTTTATGAGACGACTTGCGAGCTTAATATAAGAGAGGTTTTAAAGTTTCAAAAAAAAGGAGGTAGCTCTGTCAATCGTTCCATGCATGAAATAACAGTACTCGTTCTGGCTCTGACTGAGAGTTTTATTTAGGCTCTTTAGAAAATTTCACAGTCTCCCCGTCTACTACCATGATCAGTGAGACTGTGGAGAGGGTGTAATCATCATCCTCATGCACGGTTCGTCTGTGGTATTGCATGCCTCCGTTATTGTGATTTGTCGGCCAGCGTGATGGAGTGCCGCTGGATAGCGGATACAGTACCTACGCGCGCTAGCCATCTAGGCTGTGGTAGACCGCTTTCATCAGCCAGCTGATCTCGGGAAACAGGAAATGAAATCACGGTGGTTGAAGATACTCCAACGAAGACGCATGCTTAGCTAGGCAATGGTGGTATTTACGTTTTACAACACTATTCCCAGGGGCCAGGGTCCAGCAGTAAAAAGTTGTTGTCTCGAAAAAAAATCTGAAATAAATTTTGGATGTTCACAAGATGTGAGCTTAGAATGTCTAAAATTGCAGAACCAAATTCTAAATACACTCAAAGAAACAAAAAAGACAAATCCAACATCAATAGTGAAAAAGACAAAAACACAAACGGACACTAATAGTAAATTCACATAGCAATTTGTCTTTTTCTTTCTTTGTGTGTATCTTAGAATATGGTTCTGAAAATTATAGGGAATGTAAACACAAATCTTATGAACACCCTCAATTTTTGTTAAACAGAACTAACACTTGAAAATTTAAATTTTGAGAAGTGGTATCATGGTATCACGGTACCGGTGGATATTTTCCCTATTATGCATGAATGTCTATCGATGGGTCAGTTTTTGAAGAAGAACACCAATAAGCATGTTACATGAGTCTGTGTACGTGTTTGAGTCGGTGCTTGCAAGTATAGACAAAAACGTGCTCGTTCACGTTGGCTCTCCGAGCATTTGTCGTGGTATGGCATAGTGCACACGTTGCCTCGCACGCCTGAAGAGGCGGCGGCTCCCTGAAGATGGAATAAGGTCCTCCCCGTCCAGCCCCCGTCTAGACGGTGCATCTAGTACTGTCGGAGGGCGTGTGGAGGTGTGTCTCCGGCGGATCTCGCGGGATTCGGTCGGCGTTTGTCTTCGGTGGATCCGACTGGATCCGGTCTTCGTTCGTCTATGTTCGTGTGTCTATAAGTTGAATCCTTCTGATCTACGCTTCTCTTCGTCGGCGACGGTTGCTGTTCTGGCGCGCTGGTCCTGTGGGGTCTTAGCACGACGACTTCCCGACTGTCTACTACAACAAGGTTTGCCCGGCTCCGGTGATGGAGGGGCGATGGCAGCGGCGCGCCTTCGGCTCGCACCAGTGCTTGTAGTCGTCGCTATGTGGTATACGGATCTGGTTGTAATTTGTTTTACTTCTGGCTCTCTATGTACTGTCTTGACAATTGATTAATAGATTGGAAGTATTCTCGCAAAAAAAAAAAGAAGAAAGGTGAGACGGGGCGGCCCATTACCCTAACCGACCTCCTAATTCGTGCCTTCCTCCTTTACCACACGTACTCATGTACTGCTAGTCTGCTACTATTCTGAACGTTATTAAAGTTTAAACAACTTTCAAAACTGAACTTCTTTAAAATTTGTAAAATTTCTAAATTTGGACAATTTTTAGATTTGAACAATTTTCAAATCTGAATAGTTTTTAGATTTGAACAATTTTAAAAATGAACTTTAAAGCTGAACATTTTCAAAATCATAAAAAGGTGGAAAAAGGAAAAAATAATGATATCTGAACTTTTTAAATTTGAACAATTTTCAAATTTGAACATTTTCTGAATTTGAACTTTTTTCAAAATTTGGAAAGTTTTCAAAATCTGAATGTTTTTAAATTTAAACAATTTTCAAGTCCGAACATTTTCAAAATATAAAACGTTTTTCAAAGTCTGAGCAATTTCAAAAATAAAAAATAAATGAAAAGAAACAAGAAAGAAAAACGGAAAAAAGAACACAAAAAAAGAAAACAAAGGGAAAACATCGAAACAGGCCGGTCCACCAGAGCCACGCTTCAGGCAGCGCGGCGATATATATGGTTTGTCTAGCAAAATCCTAGCTGACTCTTATCGCCCCGACGCTCACAGGCGTGGAGTTGTGGACTGGTCCAGGTACGGGTCTTCCTCCTTCCCCCCAATTTTTTCGTTTTCCTCATTTAATTTACTAGATGAAACCATGCGCGTTGCAATGGAATTTTTTGAGGGATTCATGTGGAATAAGAATTCATATAGATTTATTTAATTCTTTGATGTAAAGATAGAGATTTCATTATTTGAAAACCAATGAAAAGTTCATAGTACATGATTTGAGTACTTGATGAGTACATCTGTAACTGTAAGAGCATCTCTAGCAGAGCCTGCAAAACACAGACCCGCAAAACTGTTTTGCAGGTCACATAACGCGCATTTTTTGACTCAAAACGACGCCGCGCAGAACAGAAACCGCAAAACCAAACTGTAAAACGGCATCTGCCGTAGAATATTCTGTCGTCTTCTTCCGCTGCGGCTGGTCGAAGCTCCGCACCAGCGACCAAACCTGCGAACCAGGCACCACATCGATCAATCAAAACAGCCCGCGCCATGAAAACAGCTACCCATCAGCCCGGCGAGAAAACAGAGAGGAATCGGCACATTGAATTCTTCCACCACACAAATGTCAACGGCCGGGGCAATAGCTTCAGATCCAGGAAATAGTACCCACCAACCGAGGTAGGCACGGCAACAGCACAATCCATGAACCCACGCGATCGACAGGGAAAGGAAGAGCAAAGAGAGGAAGGAGAGGAGGGCGTCTCACGAGGTGGACGGGGGCCTTGATGTGCTTGACGAGGGCGGAGCTGCACTGGTTCTCGGCGGGCGCGTGGCCGTGTAACCGCCGCATGTGCTCCGCCTCCGTCGCCGCGGCCGCCGCCCCTCCAGCCGCCTCGTCGCTGAGCCTCCAGCCGCGCGCGCCGCCGTCTACGAGGCCCACCATGGCGGCCGCCGACCCGGATCCCCCTCGCCGCCGACCGGTTGGTGGTGGGCTGGCCGCCGCTGTCTCTTTCAGCTCCTGTGCCTGGAGGTGGTGGAGCGAAGGTGGAGCAAAGCCGGCGTGCTCTTTTGGTGGTGATTCTGTCGAGTTTGGCGATGATTTTGCCGGACTCCGGCGAGTTCCACGGTGGAAGGTCACCGTCCGCTCCTGAATGTTCAGCCCGCCAACCACTTGTGCGGGATACAGGCCCCCTCAAAATCGGATGCGAAATCTGCGAATTCTCGGTTTCGAGGGCTAGATTCACGGGCCCCTGCAAAATGTTTTGCGGGTTGGGTAAATTTGCGGATTCTGTTCTCCGCCTTTTTGCGGTTTTCAATCCGCATCGGGCGGTTATTATGCGGGTTTGCCACTTTTGCGGGTTCTGCTAGAGATGCTCTAACTATTCAATTTATTCATAAATCTTCATATAATCGATAAGGATAGCCGTAACAATTCCTTTTCCATGTTCATGTTCGATATATTCAATTGTGAAGAACGGATGGTCTAAGAGCATCTCCACCAGCGCGCCCAATAGAGTTTCCGGCAAAGTTGCCGGACAGGCGCTATTGGCCGCGCCGGCAAGCGTTGCCGCCTATTGGGAGCGTCGCGCCCCACCGGTCGCTCCCAATAGGTTTTCCAGAAGAAAAAAAAAGAGACGGCAAATTAATTTAAACTTAACATCTTTCATTCAAATTCGATAATTTATACAAAATTCGATCAAATTTAAACTAAAACCTAATCTAATTGCCCGTCCAGTAGCCGTAGAACTGGTCCCAGTCGTGCGCGGCCACCGCGTCTTCGACGTTCCACGCGCCGGCCTCCTGCTGCGGCGGCGCTTCGGCCGGCTCCTCCTCCTCCTTCACCTCCTCCTTCACCGAGGGCGACGCTGGCGCGGCGGGAATCTGAACCTCGGCGTCGAGGTCGATCATGTTGTTCTCGACGCACGACTAGTGCTCGGCGAACTCCCGCGTCGCCGGCTGGATCGTGTCGAACGACAACTTCTGGGCGATGGCGAGGTCCCTCTGAAATAGGGCCTCATCATGCACGTCTGTCAGCGGCGGCGGCGGCGTAGCAGCGCACTTCTTGCCGCGGGACGAGGACGTCCCCGGCGCGAGCTTGAGCTGGCACGGGACGAGGACGTCCCCGGCACGAGCTTGACCCGGGACGCGTTCGTCGGCGGCGGTGGTCCAAAGTCACGAATGGTGACGCCGCTGTTCCTCGGCGGCGGCGCCGACCATCCAAACTCGGCCCTGAGGCCCTTGACCTTGATCTTCACGCCGCTGTTCCAGAGGAAGAGCGTGCGAACGCGGCGCGGGAACGCGCCCCATTTACTTCGGCGCCGGTTCCCGAGGCGCCGTAACTCCGGTGACGCACGTCGGGGAAGACGAGGCGCAACGCGTCACTCGCGTCAGAAAACCGCTCAAGTCGCAGCAAATTACGCTGACCAGCCGTTGTGCGGCTGACGCGTCGGGCCCGCCCATCGGGTTTCGACTCGGCGCGCCTTACCGCGGTTGCCGTGCGCGCGGTTGTGTCCCAGAACCTGGGCGTGAAGCGGGGTTGTCGGACGCTGTATGGGGCGTGCCGGCAACTTTTTTGCTATTTGGCGCGCTGCTGAGGGGTAATTTGCTGCCGGCGCGGCCAAAACGTCTATTGGGAGCGGAGTTGGGCGCGCCGGTGGAGATGCTCTAATCCAAGTATGCTTCTTATAACAGTTTGCTAGCTCCCAAACACATGTCTTCAAGAACCATATTAGCTTTAAATTCAGCCGGCTTTGAGGGGTCGTCGCTTCTCGAGTCTGTCTGGTGGATACCGTCTTCTTTTCTCCCTTGCCCTTCTCCTCTGCAGCCAACTCTGGCCTCCCTCCCCCTCATCGCCGGCGGCCAAGGTGGCCGGTGGTGTGTGGGAGGGGGTCTGGATCTGTACAGTTGTAGGCTTTGGGTTGCTCGGCGTTTTGCCGTTTTGGAGTTCTTTGCCGGAGTCTGCGGGCGGCGTCCGGTGGTTGGCTGGTTCCTCCCCTTGCTGGTTTCCATGGTGGAGATTGGGTGATGATGGATCAGGCCCGTGCTCCATCAATAAGCTCGCCGGTGATCCAGATCGGGTCTAGATTTCGCTGCTCCTCACGTTCTCTTCTTGCTACCGAGGTAGAAGGAGAAGGGAGAAGGAGGAGTCGAGGGCCTGGTGGCGGCGTGTGCTGCTGCTTTGGCTGTTCCCCAAGGTGTGCTTCTGCGGGTCTGCCTGCTTGTTTTGGCCGGTGACCCGACCGTCGGCTTGGATCGGAGCGTTGCTCCCGTCGATGTGTCTTCTCGCAGTTTTGCCAGATCCTGGCGTCCGCGTCAGGTGGATGATGCGGCGACTTCAACGAGGATTCCTCCTCCAAAGGTCCATGCCGGCGACCGAGCTGCTGCTTCTCTTCGTCCTCTCTTCCGGCAGGCGGTCGGTGGAGATTCAAGCGGCGGCGGATTGTTCTGCGCAGAGAGTTTCCCGAGGGCCCAGTTGTACTTTTCCTTTTATTCAGGGACTTTTCTATAAGTTGGGGACAGCTGCCCCGTATCTGGATGTATCCTGTATCTTCGTTTACCTTATGTAATATATATCCAGGTTTGAGCTTCAAAAAAAAGAACCATATTAGCAGAGGATCAACTAACCAGCTGGTCATGCTTGAGTCGGTACTTGCAAGTATAGACAAAAACATGCTCGTTCGCGTTCACTCTCTGTGAATTGGTCGTTCATCGGCCCACGAACTAGTATGGCAAGGATTAAGCACCCTACTCAGAGAACGTTCACCCTAAACTCTAAAACCGGATATTCTAAATCCTCAAATGTACAGTACCGGATAAATAACCCCCTGCTAGTGGTTTTCAGTGAATTTGGGCGGTTTTGGGCAAAATGAGGCGGTTTTGCTGGCGTTGACTATGAGGGCTGACATCGCGTCGTCCGCTGACGTGGCCCTCAAAACATAAAAAAAGATTAAACCACAGATACAAATCTTGTCGTACTTCCGGCCGCCGACGGAGCAATTGTTGAGCCCTGACACCGAGCTCGCCCGCCCATTGGCCGTCCTCTTGCCTGAACTGTTCAGCGGCTTCTGCAGCGACATCGAGTCGGAGCCGCCGCCGCCGCCCATGAAGCCCGGCAATTCCCTCGCGAACTTGTCGTGGGGATCGCGCGCCCTCTGGGACGCCGCCGCCGGAGACGGGTAGTAGACGCCCTTCTCCTGGACAATGCCATTGGGGTGTCACGTGTCCAGAAGCAGACGTACACGCTGCCGTCCTCCCACCGGAAGGTGCCCTGGCTGCGCGGGCAGCCGTCCTCCCAGCCGCCGTCGTAGCGGTTGTCGTTGGACTAGGAGAGGGCGTCGCGGCCGTGGATGAGCCTCGCACCTCACTCCCCCTCGCGCACAGCGCTAGGAGCAGGAGCATCCTTGATGGCCACCATGCCGGTGCTCGATCCTGCAGCGTACCCGCGCGTGAACCGCAGCGCCGGGACCGAGGTCGCCCCGTACAGGATCCCGCGCGCCTCCAACCCGTCGCGCGCCGCCGCATCCCGCTCCGAGCGCGTCATCGCCTCGGCGGCGTCCCGCGCCAACGCGCCACGCGCATGGGTGACTGGCTGCTGCGTTTCGTGTCTGCTGGAGCACGAGCCGTGTGAGCGACTTCGGTGCAGTGCCAGGCAGAGCAAGGTGCTTCCCGGATGACGGCATTAATATGGCGGTTGGGATTCGCTGGCGTTGTGGCTGCTGACTTTGTGTAGCTGACATGTGGACCCACATATTGCGGGCCCACTTGACAGTGACTCAAAGTCAGGTAACTTTGAGCCTGGCAAAGTCAGCCAATACGTGCCCTTAATATGGATACACGACGGATGGGTCACATTATTCCGGCACTCCACATTACTGTGCTGCCCTGCGTAGGTGGCATTCAATTGCACTTGTACTGTATCCATGGATAGATGCTCAGTGCCACTACCGGCTATCCAGTGCCTCGCTATATGCAAGGCACGGCTTGCCTTGAGGCCCGGAATCAACCATCCATCTTCCATCTGACGGTCAAAAGGATTCAACGCCAAAAAGACCAGCTTCTTCCCTCTGTTCCTCACGCACGCAAGGCAAAAGAACAACGCGGGAAAGGAAACACTCCCAGGCGGCTGTTCCCGGGCAGAGCTTTGCCGCCGGCGCTGCCGTGGGAGAGGGAGCCATGCGAGCTTCGGCGACGGGCACGGGATAAACTGCGCCGGCAAGCGGTCCTTGCTCGACATCCAATTCTTCCTCGCTGCTGGAGGTCTGCTCCTTCCTCGCCGCTGCGAGCTCCATGGTGCCCATGGCTGTCGGAGCGGGCCGTCAGAGGCAACGTAGGAGGACGGCGGAGGTGGCATAGGAGTTCGTCGAAGAGTCCGTCAGAACGGGGCGCACGCAGCCACCAGATGGGAGGCGAATGGAGCAGCCGGAGGTGGGGAATGGGAGGCGGACGGAGCAGCCGGAGGTGGGGCATGGGAGGCGGACGGAGCAGCGGATTCCTCCTGTGGATGGCGCCGGAGCTCACCTTGGAGGAGCAGCCAGAGTGGCCTCTCTCTTTCCCGCGGCGCCATGACGGGAGCTGGCCCCGTTTCCTGCAGCCCGGCGACGCTTACAACAGCAGAGCTCGCGTCGTTCCCCTTGCGCACGTGAGGAACAGAGAAAGGAAACTGGTCTTTTTGGCTTTGACTCGTTTTGATCGTCTGATGGAAGATGGATGGTGGATTCGGGGCCTCAAGGCAAGCCGTGCCTTGCATATAGCGAGGCACTAGATCTCGGTCACCGGCTAGCTGAACTGATGTTGTTATTACTTGGTGATATACCTGGCCATGGGAAGCCCGAAATGAAATTCCAGGGCCTGGGCCGCCATGGGCCTGTCCGTGGGTGGGCCTGGGCCTCAGATTTAGGCCCGAATGTCGCATGGGCTTGGGCCTGGGCTTTGTATATTGACGTTTTCAGAAAGAAGCCCGGCCCGAGGCCCGAAACCCCGATGGGATTTTGCGCTCATGGGAGGGCCTGGGCCTGAAATATAGGCCCGGAGGTCGGATGGGCCTGGGCCTGAGATTTTGCCCGTGGGCTTTTTTAGGCCCGGCCCGGCCCATGGCCAGGTATACTTGGTGATCGATATGGACCATCCGACGAAGCAGAGAGAAAGCAAAGAGAACGTGAGCCTCCTCGTTAAGCTCGGTCTAACCTGAAGCATGCAACTGCATACTGAATTACTGATGGCATGGTCACACATCCCCTTTTCTTACTTCACCTCGCCTTGAGCATAAAACCAGGCAAAAATCCATATACGAAGAGGACCGAACGAGCTAGTGAGTAGTGACTAGCGAGAGACCCGCATCATGGCCATGGCCGCCACCTCCGCTCCTCTCTCTGTTCACGCGCTCCTGCTTCTCTTCCTCTTCTCGACTGTCGTCCACTGCTCCGGCGCGGGGGCCGCTCCTCCGCTGGACTAGCTGTGCGGGAGCCTGTGAAGCTTCTGCGTCGACGCCTCCGCCTGCCGCTCAGCGCGCGGCACGCCGGAGCTCGCCATGCTCGCCACCAGGCTGGCGGCAGCCAAGGCTACGTTGGGAAAGGCCAGCCTCAAGTTCGCCCTCTCCCTCGCCGCTGAGCCGGCGTCGGCGGCGGACGCCGAGGCGACGAAGGGCATGCGCTCGTGCCGGCGTCGTCCTGCAGCCCCGAGCGCCACTCGCCGTCGTACTGGTCGCCGTTGGCGTAGCTCTTCCTGACGTTGTCGTGCTTCAGGTTCATGGACCAGGAGCCCTTGCAGGGGCGGAGGCAGGATTAGTGAATTTAGGATGTTGAGGGGGGCCGGTTAGAGGAAAGAAATTAAAATATGCACTGTTCATACGCTTAGTAAGAGCTAATCCATGGTGTTAGGGGGGCCAGGGCCCTGCTGGTCTCCCTGCCTCGCCACTGCGCCCTTGTACGTGTCCCCGCCGTCGCCCACACCTCCCAAGACAAGCGCGATGTGCCCCTGGTCCCAGACGTGGCAGGTGTTGCTCCCGGCCTGCACGTCCGTCACGGTGACGCTGCCGTTTAGCCACACCGCCATGTAGAGCGACACGACCCCTGGCTGAAGCGCCGGACCGCCATGGAGAAGTTAACGCGGATGGCCTCGCCCGTGACGCGGACCTGGAGCGCCTCCGTGCCGTTGCTCGGCTCCATGCCGTAGAACATGAGCCCGAGAACCGGTGACGCGATGCGGTACCCGCCGCCGCTCGCGGCGTACTTGGCATAGACGGCCGAGAAGTTCCCCAGGTTGGCGCGCATCGCAAGGAGGTGCGCGCCTGCCGGAAGTCCGGGCACGATGAGGCCCTGGGCACGGAGAACTCGCCGAACTGGCGGACGCCGTGCCGGTTGAGGCTGCCGACGCGGAACCGCGAGACGCCGGCCTGGACGGCGGAGAGGCTTTCCAGGCCCAATCATAGCCAGGGCCACGCCTAACGCGCTCGCCGTCGCCCCCGGCGTCGTGCACCTTGCTGCTGGCCGTACTGGCCTGCGCAACGGCGACGACCTTGCGCGGCGGACAGCAGCACAGACACGACGGACGCCGAGTCGGGTGATACGTCTCCAACGTATCTATAATTTCTGCTGTTCCATGCTTATATTATACCATTTGCTACATGTTTTATATACACTTCGTATCACTTTTATGCATTTTCTGGGACTAACCTATTAACAAGATGCCACAGTGCCAGTTCCCTGTTTTCTGCTGTTTTTGGTTTCAGAAAGTTACTTCTGGAAATATTCTCGGAATTGCACGAAACAAAAGGCCAAGTCCCTATTTTTCCACACGTACACGGAGTCCGAAGGAGAGACGAAGGAGAGCCACGAGGTGGCCAAACCATGGCGGCGCGGCAGTGGGCCCAGCCGCGCCGCCAGGTGGTTTGGGCCCCTCGGGGGTCCGCCGACATCGCCCCTTCGCCTATTTATTCCCCGAGACGTGAAAACCCTAAAACACCGAGCCTTTCATCCAGAACATATTCGCTGCCGCCGCCGTCGTCAACCCTAACTCGGGGGGTTCTGAAGCTCTTCCCGGCACCCTGCCGGAGAGGGGAATCATCACCGGAGGGCTCTACATCGCCATGCCCGCCTCCGGAGTGATGCGTGAGTAGTTCATCCTTGGACTATGGGTCCATAGCAGTAGCTAGATGGTTGTCTTCTCCACTTGTGCCATCATGTTTAGATCTTGTGAGCTGCCTATCATGATCAAGATCATCTTATTGTAATGCTACATGTTGTGTTTGCTGGGATCTGACTTATATTGATACCTATGTGGAGCTGAATATTATATTATCATGTCTATGTCATTTGTGATCTTGCATGCTCTCCGTTACTTGTTGAAGCCTTGGCCAAGTGAATACTTGTGACTCCAAGAGGGGGTATTTATGCATGATAGTTGGGTTCAACCTCTATTTAACCTGGGATAGTGACAGCAAGTTCTAAGGTTGTAGATGTGTTGTTGCCACTAGGGGTAAAACAGCAATGCTTTATTCAAGGATGAATGTATTGTTTACATTACGCACATTACTTAATGCAATTGTCTGTTGCTTGCAACTTAATACTGGAAGGGGTACGGATGTTAACCGGAAAGTGGACTATTTAGGCATAGATGCATGCTGGATAGCGGTCTATGTACTTTGTCGTAATGCCCAAATGAATCTCATAGTAGACACCACAGCTCACACATGCATGTTATATGCACTTATCAATTGTCAATTGCCCAGCTGTAATTTGTTTACCCAGCATGTTAGTTATCTTATTGGAGAGACACCACTAGTGAACTGTGGACCCCGGTCCATTCTTTTACATCTGAAATACAATCTACTGCAATCATTGTTCTCTACTGTTTTATGCAAACA
Source organism: Poa pratensis (assembly GCA_947311845.1). NCBI lineage: Eukaryota > Viridiplantae > Streptophyta > Magnoliopsida > Poales > Poaceae > Poa > Poa pratensis. The sequence goes on from CAMZMU010000084.1 coordinate 9,138,246, forward strand.
AACATCATTCCATTCGATACGTTTAACCCTTTGTTTTCAGCAAGCCGGTGAGATTGACAACCTCACTGTTAAGTTGGGGCAAAGTAATTTGATTGTGTTGTGCAGGTTCCACGTTGGCACCGGAATCCCTGGTGTTGCGCCGCACTACACTCCTTCACCAACACCTTCGAAGCAACCTCGTTTTCCTACTGGTTCGATTAAACCTTGGTTTCATACTGAGGGAAAACTTGCTGCTGCACTCATCATACCTTCCTCTTGGGGTTCCCAACTGACGTGTGACGTACAAGCATTGTTTCTGGCTGTTGCCGGGAGATATTCCCTCGTCAACTTAGCGCTAGCAACACGTTTTCTGGCGCCGTTGCCGGGGAAAACCGAATTGCTTCTGCAAGGGGAGTCTCTCACACCCAATCTCTTTACTTTGTTATTTGTCTTGCTTAGTTTATTTTTATTTAGTCTTGTTTGCTCTCTTTATCAAAAACACAAAAAAATTAGTTACTTGTTTAATTCGGTTTGATTTTGTTTTTCAAAATGAATGCTCCTGAAGTTGAAGTTCGTTCTTTTAGGCAACTAGGAGGTGAAAATTTGAAAGATGCTTGGTATAGAATTAGTGATGCTCATCATAGATGTACTAAGAAACACTCTACCACTATCCTCCTTAGGAACTTTTATGTTGGTATCTCTAGTTGGTATAGGTATGTTCTAGACACTCTTACAGGTGGAAATTTCTTGGGTACTCCTGCTTTAGAAGCCTGTAATATTATTGAAAGTTTGGTAGGAACACCACCCACTAAAGATATTAAATTGAGATCACCTTGGAGGATGTTATAAATAAGTTAGACTCTATGGAGAATTTTTTTCCAAATTTTCTTGATTGTATTGGTAAGACTAATGAATCAATAGCCACCATCAATGAAAGAATCACTGTTCTTGAGGATAATAATATCCATGACACCCAAAATCATAGAATTGATGAGTTAGAGGAAGCTATTGAAACCTTAAGTTCAACCTTTACTTCTCTTAAGTCTAAAAAGGAGAAAGTTTATGTGGGTAGAGAGCAAAAGTTTATGTATGTTCCTAAAGTGCCAAAACCAAAGACTCATTATGAGCTTAAAATTGATAAAACTTTTAGTACGGTTAAAGGTAATGAAACACCTCCAGGAACATCTAAGATACCCATTGTTACAAGCTGTGTGTTGGAAGAAGCTTTTGATGATTTGAATGATTTGCCACTTGACAACACTTGATTTTCACTTTCTGCGCCTAGCTGAAAGGCGTTAAAGAAAAGCGCTTATGGGAGACAACCCATCGTTTTTATTTGCTGTTATTTTTGTTTTCTTTGAGTCAAGGAGTTTTGTTACTTCTGTAGCAACTCCTTTGTATCTTTATTTTATCGCAATGTTGTGCCAAGTAAAGTTCTATATTGAAAGTTGATGCAAGATTTGGATTTCTGCGCAGTGACAGATTTTTAGCTGTCACGGATTTGAGCTTATCTCCCTGTAGAAAATTCAAAAAATTCTGAAAAATCACGCATATTCCTGAGATATGTACGCAACTTTCATTATTTTAGGCCAGATCCATCTGAGCAACTTAAGTGCCTCGAAAAAATTCGTCATTCCAGACTGTTCTGTTTTTGACAGATTCTGCCTTTTGTTTTGCATTCGCTCTTTTACTGTGTTTGTGTGGATTTCTTTGCTCCACAAAGCATTGGTGGCTGTAGCTAATGTCCAGAAGCTTTGGGATTGATTGTATCATTACAGAATATGAGAATTTTTGATTATGCACTAACCCTCTAATGAGAACTGTCTTGAGTTTGGTGTGAAGGAAGTTTTCAAGGATCAAGCGAGAAGGGTGATATTATGTGATCAAGAAGAGTGAAAAGCCTAAGCTTGGGGATGCCCCCGTGGTTCATCCCAACCATATTCAGAGAGACTCAAGCGTCTAAGCTTGGGGATGCCCAAGGCATCCCCTTCTTCATCAACAAACTTATCAGGTCATCTCTAGTGAAACTATATTTTAATTCTTTCACATCTTATGCGCTTTACTTGGAGCGTCTGTGTGTTTTTATTTTTGTTTTTGTTTGAATAAATTCGGATCCTAGCAATCCTTGTGTGGGAGAGAGACACGCTCCGCTTTTTCATGTGAATACTCATGTTCTTCACTTATATTTGTTGAGTATTCTTAACTAGCTACTGCAGTGCTTTTAGCTCCTGTTTTTCATGCATCTCTTCGAGCTGTTAGCACTTGTTTATAAATACTCTCTTGCTGCATTATATTATCATTTGGAGAGTTTATGTTTAAATAAATTGATTGGTGTTTGTTTGGAAGAAAGAAAATGCTACATGTAGTAGTTGGTATTGGAAAAGACATATGCATTCTTGTAGATCATTGTCTTGTTTCGATTTGATGCTTTGCAATTGTTTTGAGCTCTCAAGTAGATCATGTTTAAGCTCTTGCATCATGTAGTTAAAGCCTAGTAGTGGAGAACTACCGTAGAGCTTGTTGAGACTTGGGATGCATATTTGTTCTCTCTAAGGTCTAGATATTTTCTGGTAAAATGTTTGAGCAACAAGGAAGACAGTGTAGAGTCTTATAATACTTGCAATATGTTTTTATGTGATTCTTGCTGTACCGGTTTATACTTGTGTTTGCTTCAAACAACCTTGCTAGCCTAAACTCTGTACTGAGAGGGAATGCTTCTCGTGCATCCAAAACTTGAGCCAAAACCCATGCCATTTGTGTCCACCATACCTACCTACTATGTGGTATTTCCTGCCATTCCAAGTAAATATTTCATGTGCTACCTTTAAACTATTCAAAACTTTATTACTCCTTATTTGTGTCAATGTTTTATAGCTCATGAGGAAGTATGTGGTGTTTTATCTTTCAATCTTGTCATTTACTTCTGACAGACTTTCCAATGGACTAGTGGCATATACATCCGCTTATCCAATAATTTGCAAAAAGAGCTGGCAACGGGGTGCCCAGCCCCAATTAATTACAACTTTCATTAATAATTCTCTTCACATGTTTTGCCCTGATTTATCAGTAAGCAACTTAATTTGCAAATAGACACTCCTCCATGGTATGTGAATGTTGGAAGGCACCCGAGGATTCGGTTAGCCATGGCTTGTGTAAGCAAAAGGTTGGGAGGAGTGTCATCTATAAAGAAACTAAAATACATGTGTAAACAAAAGAGAAGAGGGATGATCTACCTTGCTGGTAGAGATAACGTCCTTCATGGGAGCCGCTCTTGAAAGTCTGGTTGACAAGGGGGTTAGAGTGCCCACTACCATTCGTTGACAACAACAAACACCTCTCAAATACTTATTTTGTGCTCTCTATATGCTTTCGAAAACTTAAAAAGCTCTAGCACATGATTTAATCCCTGCTTCCCTCTGCGAAGGGCCTATCTTTTACTTTATGTTGAGTCAGTTTACCTACTCCTTTCTATCTTAGAAGCAAACACTTGTGTCAACTTTGTGTGCATTGATTCTTACATATTTACTTATTGCACTTGTTATATTGCTTTATGTTGACAACTATCCATGAGATATACATGTTACAAGTTGAAAGCAAATGCTGAAACTTAATCATCCTTTGTGTTGCTTCAATGCCTTTTACTTTGAATCTATTGCTTTATGAGTTACCTCTTATGCAAAACTTTTTGATGCTTGTCTTGAAAGTACTATTCATGAAAAGTTTTTGCTTATATGATTCATTGTTTACTCTTTATCTATTTGTTAGCAAACTATAGCATTGCTTTGAGTCACTTCATTCATGACATGAGCCTTGCAATATATTGATCAAGATTGTGTGAAAGCATGTCTCCTCAGAAATTATTTGTTGTTATCGTTTTACCTACTCGAGGACGAGTAGAACTAAGCTTGGGGATGCTTGATACGTCTCCAACGTATCCATAATTTCTGCTGTTCCATGCTTATATTATACCATTTGCTACATGTTTTATATACACTTCTATCACTTTTATGCATTTTCTGGGACTAACCTATTAACAAGATGCCACAGTGCCAGTTCCCTGTTTTCTGCTGTTTTTGGTTTCAGAAAGTTACTTCTGGAAATATTCTCGGAATTGCACGAAACAAAAGGCCAAGTCCCTATTTTTCCACACGTACACGGAGTCCGAAGGAGAGACGAAGGAGCCACGAGGTGGCCAAACCTGCGCTGGCACGCGGCAGTGGGCCCCGCGCGCCTGCCAGGTGGTTTGGGCCCCTCGGGGGTCCGCCGACATCGCCCCTTCGCCTATTTATTCCCGGACG